>CM040240.1:201000428-201415620 GCA_022545495.1 Chrysanthemum lavandulifolium | reverse complement strand
TAATAGGTCGCGGTTAGAGTGTTGCGTCTCATATTTGTGCATCCACTCTGTCATCATAACTATTACAACAGGTGAGTAATCACACCCCCTTTTTACCGTTTTGCTATATTTTTGGGGCGAAATGCATGAACCATACTTGAATTGAATTGATTCTTACTTTTGTGAATTATTTTGACTTGAACATTTGAACTTGAAACAAATCCTTGAACTTAAATCCAAACTTATGACTTGTTTGGACTTATTGAACTATACGTGTTATGACCTTGACCTAAAGTCTCCCTTGTTCGAACATCACTATAAAGTCTCCCATGTTCGGGCATCACTATAAAGTCTCCCTTGTTCGAGCAACCTAAAGCCTCCCGGTCCGGAGAGAGTGTCTCACTATGTTACGGAGCGTTCTCAAAATTCTCACCTTATTGGTGGAGTGTGCAAATTCTCCCTTGTTCGGGTATTCTTAATTGTATATAATAGTTGTATGATGTCTTGTTCGTACATTCGCATTGTTAGTCTCCTATTAGTAGGTAGTATGGATAGCGCTATTAGAGGTCGGCCAACCTCTCGTCCACTATGTTACGGACGATATTATTTATTCTAGGGGCTTTGCACGGCATACATTATTATATCGTGGTACTATATTGTGAACTATTATGACCACTTATACTTGACTACTTGATACGCAATATTTTGTGCAATGGGTTGTGAACACACAGGTTGCAAGTTTTGTATGGACGGAACTTGGCCGGGTGGATTACAATGCCTTTGCTTTGTGGACTATTTCCGATGACCGAAACCTTTGAATATTTCTTACGAGTTTTCTTATTTTACTGAAATGTATACTCACCAACTATTTTCATAGTTGACCCGTTTTCTCTCATGCATTTCGTGATCGTTAGTAAGTTTTTTCTACCAGGTCTTGCATAATGAAGTTTTCACTTGTCACTACAAATCGTTATGTAACAAAACACAATATTTTGGAATCTAAACTTTGTAATATATTTGCCGATGTCGGCTAAGCTGGTATTGTAATGGTGTACTCTTTCTTTTAAATCTTATCGTTGGTATGTTCTATTATCTTGTTCTTATGTTCCTTTCCGTTACACCTCGTGTTTCCGCCTCCGGCGAGGGTGTGACAAGCTCGTTGTGCTTCGTTATCCCCTCGCCGCCACACTAGTAGAGCTCGTTGTTCTTCGCCGGTTTAAGCTTCGTCGTGCAGATGACGAACGTATATATCGTCTTTTTTGTCAGATTTTTTCATAAACAAACGTTATGTAACATTTTAAATTTAATTTATCCGTTTATTTATTTATTTATTTATTTAATAAACATCTATTTCACACTATAAATACATTTTTAACAAATTTTACACAAACCTTTCTTTCAAAACACTGCATCTTAATAACCAATAAACACGAGTAATTCATTTTAACAGATTTTACACAACCTTTTTTTTGTATCGTTATTTTATGTTTCGTATGTTTTTAATACGTTGTATTGTAATTTTATTTTTAAGAGTGAATTTTGCTTTATTTGAAAAATTGAATAAAATAATATAAAATAAGTAGTGGGACTCAAATGAAAATGTTGTGTTTACTTATGATAAGAGAGTGGTAAAGGGTTTTGTTATGGTAATGTGGCACCGTGAGCCTCAAATGACAAGCTTTGGCTAGTTGTGACACCTTAAGCTCTAACGGGTTTTACTCTCTTTTTGGCAAATAATAAAGTTACACATTATTTTTTTACTTTTGTTTTTATTTTATTTAAAGTGGGTGAAGTAAAGATTAATTATAGTGTAATCTTTTTATGAACTGTAATTTATTTTAATATTGTAACTATTCTTTTTGCATTTTGTTGTAACTATTCTTTTTGCATTTTGTAATTTAATGAAATGTGTTTGTTTTGAAAAAACGTAAAAAAATAAAAACAAGGTACCAATAGCATCTATAACATGTTATAGCTGGGTAGGGTTTTTTTATATGGTACAAAAATTATATGGTAAAAGCTAACGTGTCGACGCTTATAACGAGCCATATAATGTAATACTGTAAGATAGGGCTGAGCATCGGGCCGAAACCGACCCGTCTCGACCCGATCCCGACCCATCCCGAAACCGACAAGACTGAAAATTCTAACCGAATCCCGACCCGATTCTAGTTCGGGTAATCCTGACCCAAGTCCCGAAACGAAACCGGTTTGTATGGTTTTCTTTGTGTTATCCTGGGTAATCCCGACTCCCGACCCGACCCGAGTCCCGACAAGGCTGAAAACTCAAACCGAGTCCCGACCCGAGTTAAGGTCGATCGGTGTCGGTCAGAGTCGGGCGTCAGTCGGTCGGGATTGCTCAGCCCTGCTGTAAGACTCCATACAATTTTTAAAAGAGGAATTTTCAAAAATGGCTCATTTTTCACTTCTTAGTTCACTTTCTAGTAAAAAGAGAGTGTTTTCCAAATTTAGTCTTATACGTTGTTAGACTGTGTGGCTCTATAAAATTCTCGAAACGTGCCTAAATTGGTTGGATGTTTTTTGCTAAAACGAAATGACGTTTGTGCAACCAAGATTTTTTTGCTAGACCAACATGACATTTTTGTCTTATTAGAAAGTGGGACATACTTTTCTAATAAGAAACACATTTTTCAAAAAAAAAATTGTTAATAGTGGGTCCCACTTTTATAATAAGACAAAGATGTCGGTCTAGAAAAAAAACTTGATTGCACAAAACATCACTAGGTCTAGCAAAAAACATCCGATCAACTTTTGAACACTTGTCGAGAATTCTATGGAGTCACACGGTCTAGCGATCGCAAAAAAGTAAATTTGAAAACAAAACTTTTTACTAGAAAGCAAGGTTGCAAATATCGTTAGCCGCTAGTTTCGCAGTTGGTATCGGCTAACGATTAATTGGTTATGCGAGGATTAATCGGATTAGAGATTTTATGTACAAATTATAACTTTTAAATATTATATGTATGAGATAAGCATAGTACTTCAAAGTTCAGATACTTAAAGTGTTCAAATATAAACATAATACTTCTAAGTTCTAACATAAAATTATAAGAGAAGGGTTATATCCATTAAAAATTTATAAAATTTGTCCTCATAATAATATGGCAAGTGAATTGAACTAATATGTTGTATGATGTTTTCTCTTTCATATGTGTGTAGATTTTGTTTTGTTTTGTTAATATTTTGTGAAACTATCATTTCTCAAGTTATAAACATAATTCTTCGACATTCAAACATAGATATTAGATCATTAAATTGATGTTTGATCCTCTTCATGTCCATATTGTTTAATAATTTCGACACCATCCAACTCATACTCAACCTCTTCATCTACATGATCTTCACTTTCCGGCTCAAAATTATCCTTAAGTTTTCTCTTTCGAATATTAAGACAATTTTTAATCGAAGTGGAAAAAACAAACATACATTCTTTGTGTTTAAACCGCTGTTGCAAGCGTGGGTGAATGGTCTGATTTGTGAATGATGGAGAGAATAGATATATTTGGTTAATGTGTGCAATGTGTTTGATAGAAGGACTCAATGGAAGCTTACATTTTAGCTTAGAAACAGTTAAGACTTAAGTGTTCTGATAACGTGTTGTATAACAACGAACCTAGTAGCACAATGTCAACAATAAGCAAGAAAAATATAAGAGAATATGAAAGGGAAAGATACAACTTGTTATTGGTGTGTCTTCACAATACATTAGGTGCCTCTATTTATAGGGACCTTAACATGAATGGTATTAAGTACAAATTGGGTGTTACAAGACCAATCATAAAGGTGGAGGTTACTAGTTAGGGGATATGAATGTGATGATTAATGTGTACAATCATATAATAAATATTTATAACATTCCCCCTTGAATGTACATCATTCAAAATACGCTTTGGATACCGCCTCGTTAAAAACCTTGCTAGAAAAAAAACCCGGTGGGAGAAAAACCATAACTAAGTGAAAAAGAGTGCAGTGCGTATTATTCCCCTTCATAATCACTTTAATTGAGCTCACTAAAATGTCGCTTTCCGATGTCATATACCAATTTCTTAAATGTTGAGGTAGGGAGTGCCTTGGTAAATAAATCTGCTAGATTGTCGCTTGAACGAATCTTTTGAACAATGATATCGCCATTCTTTTGTAAGTCATGAGTAAAAAAGAACTTCGGTGAAATGTGCTTGGTTCTGTCACCTTTAATAAACCCTTCCTTCAGTTGAGCAATGCATGCTGCGTTGTCCTCGTGCAAAATTGTTGGTCCCTTACTTCCCTCATAAATACCACAAGATTCACCAATATGTAGTATAACATTTCTTAACCAAACACATTCTCGGCTTGCTTCATGGATCGTCAAAATTTCTGCATGATTAGATGAAGTGGCTTCGATGGTTTGCTTTACGGAATGCCATGAAATTGCAGTACCGCCATGTGTGAATACATAACCAGTTTGAGACCGACCAATATGAGGGCCAGACTTGTATCCTGCATCTGCATATCCAACTAAATTTGTTTTGGACGAGTTAGTAAAATATAAGCCCATGTCTTTTGTACCTTAAGGATATCGAAATATTTGCTTTATCTCATTCCAATGCCTCCTTGTAGGACACGAGCTATATCTTGCTAATAAGTTTAAAGAAAATGATATATCCGGTCGTGTATGACTAGCGAGAAACATCAATGCTCCAATGGCACTTAAATAAGGTACTTCGGGACCAAGAATATCTTCGTCATCTTTTGGAGGCGAAAGGGTCTTTTCAACATCTAGTGACCTCACCACCATTGGAGTGCTTAGTGAGTGTGATTTATCCATGTAGAACCTTTTCAAAACCTTTTCCGTGTATGCTTCTTGGTGGACTAAAATTCCATCATTGAGATGTTCAATTTGCAATCCAAGGCAAAACTTGGTTTTTCCAAGATCTTTCATCTCAAACTATTTCTTTAAGCATTCCATCGCCTTTGGAAGCTCCCCAGGAGTTCCAATTATATTTAAGTCATCAACATACACAGCAATTATTACGTACTCTGATCCACATTTCTTAATAAAAACGCATGGGCAAATAGAATCATTTTTGTAGCCTTCTTTAGCAAATACTCACTTAGGCGATTGTACCACATGCGGCCAAATTGTTTTAATCCATACAAGGACTTATTCAATTTCATTTCATAATGTTCCCAAGAGCTTTTCTCACTTGATTCGGGTAACTTAAATCCTTCCGGAAGTTTCATGTAAATTTCAGTGTCAAGTGAACCATATAGATAAGCAGTTACAACATCCATTAGACGCAATTCAAGTCCTTCTTGTATCACCAGACTAATTAGATAGCGAAAAGTAGTTGCATCCACCACAAGAGAGTATGTCTCCTCGTAATCAATTCCAGGTCTTTGAGAAAAACCTTGTGCCACCAATCTCGCTTTGTATCTCATAATTTCATTTTTCTCATTGCGCTTTCGCACGAAGACCCATTTATATCCTACAGGTTTTACGCCTTTAGGTGTACGGACTACTTGTCCAAAAACTTCTCTTTTTTAGAGAGAATTCAATTCTGTATCAATTATGTCTTTCCATTTTGGCCAATCGTTTCTATTTCGCATTCTTGAACAGACTTTGGCTCTTGATCCTCATCATTTTCCATCACTTCTAATGCTACATTATATGCAAATATCTCATCGACGTCGATTTCATTTCGGTTCCACACTTTTCTAGACATGCTATAATTTATTGATATCTCATCATTTTCAGGTACCTGCGGTTCTTGGAGAACCGTCATGTCTAGTGTCTCTTCTTGAGACCCTTCTTGCATTTCTTTTACCTCGAGTTTGCCATCTTGATTATTTGCTCCTTTTTTCTTTTGAGGATTTTTATCTTTGGAACCGACTGGTCTACCACGCTTCAAACGTGCTTTAGAGTCACTACCATTTGTTGGTTGTCCTTCATGGACACATATTTTAACATGAGCATTAACAAATGGTATATGTGACTTAGTCACTCTCTTTGGGTCAGTAAATGCATCTGGTAATTTATTTGCTAAGTCTTGTAAATGAATTATCTCTTGAACTTCAAGTTCACATTGTTTAGTTCGAGGATCAAGATGAGACAATGATAATTCATTCCACTTATTTCACTTTCCGATTGTTTTCTCTCCCACAATGTTGGGAATCTTGACTCGTCAAAATGACAATCAACAAATTGAGCGATGAATCGTCCCCGTTGATGGTTCTAATTATTTAATTATAGACGGCGAATCATACCCAACATATATTCCCAACCTCCTTTGAGGTCCCATCTTTGTGCGTTGTGGTGGAGCAATCGGAACATATACCGCACAACCAAAAATCCTTAAATGGGATATATTTGGTTCGTGACCAAAAACCAATTGTAATGGGGAGGAAGTATGATAACTTGTTGGCCTGATGCGAATTAGTGTTGTTGCATGTAAAATTGCATGGCCCCAGGCAGAAACTGGTAGTTTTGCTTTCATTATCATTGGCCTTGCAATCATCTGAATTCGTATGATAAACGATTCAGCAAGCCCATTTTGTGTATGAGTCGTTGAATGCTTGAGACATAAATTCACCGTAATTGTCCAAACGTATTTTCTTTATTGGATAACTGGAAAATGTGCTCTAAGTCTTATTTAATTGGGCAAGTAGTCGTGCAAGCGCCAGTTGCGAGTTGATAGTAAGCACACATGTGACCATCTAGTTGATGCATCAATCAAAACCATAAAATACCTAAATGGTCCACAAGGCGGATGTATTGGCCAACATATATCCCCTTGTATCCTTTCCAAAACTAAAGGACTCATTCCCAACTTTAGCCGATGATGGACGTGTAATCAACTTTCCTTGTGAGCATGAAACACATGTAATATCTTTTGTTTGAAAAATCTTATTGTTTCTTAAGGATGACCACATGAGTTTTACGTAATTTTCACATCATTGTTGACCCGGGATGGCCCAACCGGTCATGCCAAACAATAAAATTCTCTCGGTCTATAAACTTCTCGTTTATGACTGCATTTGATTCAATTACATTAATCTTAGTGTAGTATAAACCGGAAGAAAATGCAGGTAATTTCTCTATGACATGCTTTTTACCCATAATCATATATGTAACGTGAAGGTACTCTATTTGTCCTTCACTTGTTGTCTCAATATGGTATCCGTTTCTATGGATATATTTAAAACTCAACAAGTTCCTTTGAGACATGAGGGAAAATAATGCATTATCAATTTTAAATCGTGTTCCTCCCGGTAATAATATATTTGCTTTTCCCGATCCTTCGATCAATTTTGCACTACCAGATATAGTGTTCACATTCGATTTTTGTATATTTATTTGAGAGAAATATTTTCTCTTCTTAAGAATTGTGTGTGTGGTTGCACTATCCACTAGACACACATCTCCATCATCAGTAGTCAAAGTAGCTAGTTGATCCATGTTTTGCAAAGAAATTAAAAAAAAAAAACTTAAAGATCGAGCGTGCAAATAACGTGTTGTATAACAACGAACCTAGTAGCACAATGTGAACAATAAGCAAGGAAATATAAGAGAATATGAAAGGGAAAGATAGAACTTGTTATTGGTGTGTCTTCACAATACATTAGGTGCCTCTATTTATAAAGACCTTAATATGAATGATATTAAGTACAAAATTGAATGTTACAAGACCAATCCTAAAGGTGGAGGTTACTAGTTAGGAGATATGAATGTGATGATTAATGTGTACAATCATATAACAAATATTCATAAAATTTGGAGTTTTTTTTTTTTTTTTTAAATGTGCTTCTCTAACTATATCTATGTTTTGATTAAAACTTAAAACTTAAAAAAGACCAATGTTTAATGTCAAAAATATCCTTTTAAAACTTAAATTTTCACATAAAAATTCAAACAACATTGTCTTAATATAATAGTTGTGTCAACAATGTTCCCACTAAAAATTTCAAAAAAATATGCATGACAACTTTTTCTGAATGTAGTCTCCAAAAACAAAGATGAGTTTTTTTTTTTTTTTTTTTTTAATCCTAACACTAATAATTTCTAAAATCCATCCACAAATATGTTTATAATCCATCATATTACAACTTTTTATTATTGTGTTAGTTCATAGTTGATGATAATGCTTAACCATAATATCGCAACTATAACTGCTTGTCCCTATAAAATCTCGTTGCTAGTAATAGAGGATAATCGTCTATGTAAGAAATCCAGTAATGCACCGAAAAAATAATAATTTGATAGAGAATGTCAATAAAGTTTACTTACAAAAGGCTATAGGTGAAATATAAGAGTAAGATATTAATTTGGTTTAATGTCAAATAAGTGATATTCTACTAAGGTGTTATTTGTTTGTTAAGAGGCTCCGAATCTGAATTTAATTCGCACATCTAAATCTGAATGTGTGGTTGAGAAATCTGAATCTGATTGATACAAAAGTGTTTGTTTTGTAAAAGTATCTGAATATGTTAAATTATTAATGTTTACAATAAAAATATCTAACAATTTTTGTTAGGCGTGAAAATTTTTCACCTGCTACAAAATATGATTTGACACGGCACAATAATAAATAGGTTATGGTTAAGATAAATGGGTGGTTGACATGATTAACACGTTTTATAACGAGTCGGGTTTGACTTGACATTCTCAACACATCAAAACATGTTTAGGTTGTGATTTACAATTTTAACACAAATTATCACCCTAGTTATTATTATCTTGTACATCATTTTTTGCGTAATGATTCTCTTTAAACGTACATTTTACAAGAAAGCGAACAAAATAAACAAAATGGAAAGAAAACCAAGTGTAAAAAGATTAAAAAAAAATAATAATAAAATTATAAGACATTAAGAGGTGTTAAGACATCTCTTTAACATCTAGTTCAACAAGATGTTTTTACATCTTACTGAAAAAAAACAAACACATTTTTTGATCTAAAAATTGTTTTTCTGTTTAGAAAAAAATTTGAAAAGCGGAGGGAAAAAAAAGCAATCCAAAGCACCCCTCTAGTATTAGAGTATATAAGTAGTTTCATCAACAATAGCAGAAAAAAGAGATTTGCGGATTCATTTATCATATGGATAAACAGTTTTTAGTTAGTACTAATCATCTTTCTGGAAGGAAGAAAAAAGATATTGTTGATTCCCCAAATAATTTGTTTCGGTTTAACATTCAAAAAGAGTGATTACATGTGATGGGCAAAACGAAAGTATTTTTCGCTTTTGCTACTTATGTAGTTGTTGATTGCTAGAATGTCAAGATCATGAATACGACTTTATCGCAATTAAATGATTTCCCAATTAGTACACCATAATGATGTTTTGACGAGTTTTTTGGTTTACCACAGTACTTTCAAAAAGTATTTAACAAAACATGTATTTCTAAAAGTATTTAACAAAATATTTAATTATTTTCTTTTTCTTTTAAAATTCAAAAATCTCACGAAATCTGAATTTCTTAGCCAACATATCATCGTTTTCAACTCTCCATTGTCTTTAATTCGGTATACTTTTTTATATCAGATATAAAAAGAAGACTAAAATACACCGTTGGTCCCTAAATTTGGTCATACGCTTCGCGATGGGACAAAGCTGGGCGATATCATCTCCGGAGGTCCAAAAGTTGGGCTTTAAATGTCAAACTCGTCCCTTGACCAGGATTGCCATAATCAACTTTAATTTTCTGAATTTCCTTCGAGGGTATAATAGACCATTCACAATTTTGACCCAACATAGTTAAAATCTAACCCAACCTTCAACCATATTTGTACCGGCAACACACAACATTCAACCCTAAAATACAATCAACACACATTCTACCCAAAGCAAAAAAAAGTATAATGGAACAAAACGATAAGGGGAAGGCTTTGTTGAGTTCGTTGAGGAAAGAAGACTGCCCAAATGAAAAGGATTTGGGTGTTAAGAAGGAGAAGGAAAAGGCTGACATCGTGTTATTAAAGTTTAACGATTTGGGAGAAAAGATTAAAAATCTGGAAATTTTGTTTAAATATCTTAAGGAAAGGAAGGAAATGAAAGAAAAGGATGATAGGGAGAGTTGTGGGTCTAGCTAAGTGTATGTTTAGATGATAGTAAACTTTGTAGTTGTTGAGAACATGAAATCGATGAATAAAAATTTGGGTTTTTATGTAAGTAATTGTGTTTGGTTGTGCATTGTATCTGCTTGAAATCGTTTTGCATTTCTTAATAGGTTTGACTTACCCAAGTCATACCACAATAGTAAAACACTAATTTTTTGCCTTTCATAAGTTTGTTTGACTTGGGTAAGTCAAAATTCAAGATGTTACAATTTGAGACATTAGGCGTGTTCGGTCCCATCACAACACTAACACCAAACCAATTTCTTCCTAAACAATACACCATTGTCAATACATTACTATTTAGTGCTAAAGCGTTTGCATTTTCAACACATATTTTTAAATCAACGCCTTTGCTTTTGCCGTCACGGGGTGTTTGGTTTCTTGTAACAACTTTTCTTGATAAAAGGGGTTGTTTGGTTTCTTGATACAAGGGATGTTTGGTGATACATTATGATTTAGTGCTAAAGCATTTGCATTTTCAACACATATTTTTAAACCCTTTGCCTTTGCTTTTTGACGTCTGGGGTGTTTGGTTTCTTGATTCAACTTTTGCTTATAAAAGGGGCTGTTTGGTTTTGTTGATACAAGGGGATGTTTGGTTTTGCTGATACTAATTAGACTAAAATACAGCCAATATCACAATACAATAACAGATTAAATACATATAACATAGATGATATTTTATCATTAATATAGTTGGTTAAATATCAGAAACAACTACATCAAACCAAAACCAACAACTAAACAAAAGATCCAATTTACATACCCTTTTTACCAACCTATATTTCCAAAACTAGCACCCAAAAGACCGCATTTATCTACCCCCAAGGAAAAACCCAAAATTCAGGCATTATGTTCAGCCATTTTCTTAACAAAACCTTCGTTGGAACGAATAGCTTCATCAGTTTGACCAACAATCTGTATCAATTGAACAAGTTGGTGTGTGTGCCTGGATTGGATTTTCCTCAGCGCATCCAAACAGTCAAGCGCTATTCCCCGAGGTCCCAGAGCTTCGTTCTCTTCGATCAGCTCCCTACGCTTCATGATTCCTCTATTCAGATGTTCAATGCACTGAAGAACTAGCTTTTTCAAAATCCCTTCTTGTGCAGCCTCTTCTTCAAACCACACAGCCGTACGATCATTCAACTTGGATGATCCAGCAATCTTCATGAGTTCATTCAAAATGGGAAAATCTTCCATTGGAAATTGTTTGTGTGTGAAAAAAGTGGTGGATGGGTGTATCGGTTGGTGTGCACAAGTAAAAAGCGTCTCCGGTAAGAGACGGTCAATGGTCTAATAGTTACTTTTTTTCACACTCGGTCCCTGAATTTGTCTTGGTTGCCGTTGTCATACTTAAAAGAGTGAATTACATAAATCGTCCTTGTGGTTTGGTCAAAATTACGGATCTTGTCCTTTACTTTTTTTTCGGTCGCGTTTCGTCACATGGTTTACAAATCTTACGGATCTTGTCCACGATCCGATCCGGTCCGATTAAGTGTTTTGCGTTGTTAGTCTTCGTTAGTGCAGATCCGTTAAGTGTTTTTGTTGTTAGTCCTTCGTTAATAAATTTTGCACCGTTAGTCCTTATTTTTAAAATATAGTTTTCCCAATTAGTCCCTCCGTTAATAATAGTTATCGCCCGATTTTTACGTTTTGTCCGTTTTTATCCGTTTTCGTTCGTTTTTATCCGTTTCCCCGCTTTTTACGTTTTTAGTCCGTTTTCTTTTGTTTTTATAGTTTTGTCCATTTTTCTTACGTTTTGTCCGTTTTCTTACGTTTTTCGGTTTTCATCCGTTTTGTCCGTTTTCTTATGTTTTGTCTGTTTTCTTTCGTTTTGTCATTGTTATTACGTTTTGTCCGTTTTAAATACGTTTTATCGAGTTTTCTTACGTTTTGTCCGTTTCAAAAAAAATTTGAATAAAAATTTCAAAAAAAAATTTGAATAAAAAATATTTTTCAAATATATTTAAAAAATATATATGTCCGTTTTTTTCAATATTTTTCGAAATTTTAAGATTTAAAAAAATATTTGAAAAAATATTTTCGAATTTTTTTCAATATGTCATTTTAAAAAAATATTTGAAAAAATACTTTTGTTCAAATTTTTTTGAAATTTTTATTCAAATTTTTTTTAATTTGATATATTTTTTGTTCAAAATGTAAGAAAAGCAGATAAAACGTAAAACAACGGCGAAACGGACAAAAACTTAAAAAAGCGGCGGCGAATAAAATGTAAAAAGCGGTCGAACGAGATAAAAGCAGACAAAAACGGATAAAAGCGAACAAAAGCGTAAAAAGCATTTAAAAGGGATAAAACGTAAAAATGGACGAAAACGAAAAAAAGGGGAAACGGATAAAAACGAGCGAAAACGGACAAAAGCGGACATAAGCGTAAAAATCGGGCGATAACTATTATTAACGGATGGACTAATTGTGGAAAACTATATTTTAAAAATAAAGACTAACGGTGCAAAATTTATTAACGAATGACTAACAACAAAAACACTTAACTGACCGCACTAACGAAGGACTAACGAGACAAAACACTTAGCGGTTGGGTCGGATCGGGACAAGATCCGTAAGATTTGTAAACCACAGGACGAAACGCATGCGAAAAAAAAAAGTATAGGGACAAGATCCGTAATTTTGACCAAACCACAGGGACGATTTATGTAATTCACTCTACTTAAAACTCCCGCCCAATAATCACTTTAGAATACACAATTGGTCCCTCAAGTTGCCAACTTACGTATACTACAAATTAGTTGAAGTTTAAACAACACAAAACCATTAGAAGTTTGACTTTGTTAAGTCAAACTTCTAAAACATATCAAATTATCAATAAACTTCAAAACAAATATTGAGTAATGGTTTTGCAATATTGACTTTACAAAGTCAAATATTGAGTAATTGTTTTGCAAATGGTTTTGCAATTTTGACTTTACATAGTGAAAATGCTAATACTACGTACAAAATAGCCATTCACCATTTTCAAGTATTGACTAACTAAAGTAAACTGGAAATGCAGTTTTACTTGCTACAATCAAATTAAAATAGTAAATGAAAGTTTGACTTTCGAATGTCAAACTTGCATCACCTACAATACGCACAAACAACAACATATGAACAAGCTAATTTTAAGCAAACCATATAAACAAATACTGTACCAAATACCAAAACTATTTTGCAACATTAATTGTCATAGGGTATTCAACCCATAAATAAACTACAACCACTCAAAGAAATCTACCACGGTACGTGGCGAAGCTCGGTGGAGTTTCAACGACTTCTAGGCAACTCCCAATTGTTCTTGATATTTTCATTCCCATCATGACTCCTATCGAGCACGATATTGATTGTCTTTAGCGACGGGAACACGCAAGTATAAACTTTATTAAAGTTAATTCATGCTCGTTCTAGGAAAAGCTCAAACACCACGATCAGTGTCGGCCATGGTGAATGTGTTTCTATCTACAACATTGGGAAAATTTTCCAAAGGTAGAACACTAAGCGTGTTTGCGACTGAAAAATCAAATAGTGTTGAGAGATACACAAACATGGCAATTTAGGAATGTTTATTTGCTACATATGCATTACTCCAAAACACTTACTCTGGTATCCAGCATTTTCAAATTTGGACATCCACGAATCATTTCAATGATGAACGATAACATAACAATATTCCCAAAATCGACATGGGACATCTTAAGGTTAATCAGGGATACAAATGGCACATTCATCCTAGAATTAGCTTCCCGTATCAACTACAACAAGTTTTAAAGATTAAATATCATTACTGTTACACATTTCTTTAACATTGTAAAATCATAAGTGTAAAACTCAAATTGTTCTTACCGTGCAATCATCAGAATCCAATGTAAGGGTCTCAAGATTTTGAAGTCTTGTCAGGTGAAAGATATCGGATGTTGTGATTGTCGTCACAACATTATAACGACCGAATCTCAAATCTAACTTCCTCAAATTCTAACTTTTGCAATATCCCATAGTCTCATCTCGTTTGTACTAGGACGATTCATTTTAAGAGACTCAGTGAGGACAATCAAGCAATAAAGTCCCAACGTACAGCTTAGAAAATTGACATGAATCAATTCTAAGCTCGATGAGTTTTGGAAAGCCATGAAAATATTCCAAACTAGCCATACCACAAACATGAAGTACGGATGTTTCAACTCGCTACGAGAGTAAAGTTGGGTTGGGAACGAATCGGTTCACCATACCGCTTGTAATAATCGGCTCCTCAATTCCATGCTCGACCAAAACAAGAGCCAATCACGAATCTCTTCATAATGAAAGTTGTCTATTCCAAGCATTGATCTTGGCTCTACAGCGAAGACAAACTTTCTTATTGGACCCATAAGCCGATTTAAGAATCTAGTAACAAGCCTCCCATCAAACTCATATGTTAAATAATAAAAGAAATCCTCATCAACTATGACATCGGTGAGCAAAGTCCACTTAGACCTCCAATTTCGCGCTAAACTAGAGGTTCTCACCGCTTCTAACAAAGGCAACCGATTCAAAATGTTAGTGATCACTACATTTGGCATGTTGCTAATACGATCGATCGACATGGTTTTGTTAGAAGTTGGGTTGGTCTTTTGAGTTCTGGAAATGATGATTTAGATTCGGATTTCAATTTTCAGTCTATCGTTTCTGGATAATGGTGTATTATGATTGGTAAAGTTGTTTGTTGGGTGGGTGTATTGGTTCGTGCGAAATTAAATGCAAGCGTATCAGGGAAGAAACGGCTAGTAGGCATAATCACAATTGGTCCCTGGGTTGAAGGTTGGGTCAAAATTGTGAATGGTCTATTATACCCTCGAATGAAATCCAGAAAATTAAAGTTGACTATGACAATCCTGGTCAAGGGACGAGTTTGGCATTTAAAGCCCAACTTTTGGACCTCCGGCGATGATAACGCCCAGCTTTGTTGTACGAAAGTATAGGCAACAGTAGATAAACAACAGAACCTTTATTCAGATCTAAGCTGCAATAGTCAGCTTAGATTAATAGTATCCAAATGTTACAAGATTAGATTAATGTCAATGAGACAATAATCATATGAATGTAAAGACAAGACAAGATCGTTGAAATGATCTAAGAGAGAGAAGATAGTGATACAAAAGACCGCACACTCAAGTGTATCTAACCCTAGATAAGGGACTTATTAAATAGGAGATTAAGTTTCACTAAGACCCTCTAACGGCTAGTAGTAACTCATCGTGAGAAACGAAGAAAGGCTTGAGAAATGAGATTCTTGGAACTTTAAATCTTTAATCTTTGTCCGAGTTAAACCCTCAGTAATCAATCCGCAATAAGCCATAACTTGAAAGCCATTAGCAATTGATAGAATGATATGTTTGCTACTGATTACCAACCCAAAATTTAACATTCCCCTTAATCGATGAGCAAACATATCAAACAATATCAATTTTTCACACAAAATTTATCTTTGATAGACAGGGAGGTTCTTTGTGAGTATGTCTGCAGTTTGGTTTGAAGAGCCAATCTTTTAGCATTTATAACACCTCTAGCAATTTTTCCACGATGAAGTGAACATCAATTTCAAAGTGTTTTGATCTTTCATGGAAAACAGGGTTGACAAAGAAGTTGTAAAGCGATTTGTTATCACAAAAAGATCAACAGGAAGATTGATATCAACTTTTAGGTCTTTTAGGATTTTTGAATCCAAATGATTTCACAGCAGCAGAGACATAGATCTATATTCGCTTATGTGGAAGATTTTGAAAGAGTGTTTTGTTTTTACTTTTCCATGAGATTAAACAATCATTAAAGAAAACACAATAACTCGTGATGATTTTCTCGGTTTTCTTGCATTTGGCCCAATCAACATCACTATATCCTTCAAGATGATTTTCGAGTTCTTGAAATTGTACCTTAGACCTTTTCACGGAGCTCCTTTTAGATATCTCGAACATTGAGGGCACATTCCGGATGAGACTTTAAAGGAGAATGCATATATTGTGCCGCACAATGAACCGAGTATGAGATGTCGGTCTTGTATGGGTGAGATAGATAAGTTTCCCAAGTAACCCGATAACCGATGATGTTGACAAGCAAGGGTCATCGATGGTGGGAATGTATGGAAGGACGAGTTGGGTTCCATAGGAGTGGACACGAGTTTGCACCAAGGAGACCAAATTCTTTGAGGAGTTCAAGACAATATTTTCTTTGGGAGAGACAAATGTCATTCCAGCTTTTAGAACCTCAATGCCAAGAAAGTATTTTAGATTTCCCAAGTCTTTAATATGAAACTTTGTTTTTAGGAACTCTTTGAATCGGTTTATCTCATCAGTACAATTTCCAGTAAGGACAATATCATCCACATAAACAAGCAGAGCAATAAACTTGTTATTCTCTGTTTTGGTGAACAAAGAGTGATCATTAACAGATTGAACAAAGTTATTTTCTTTTAAAACACTGACAAGTTTTTCATTCCATTTCCTGGGAGCTTGTTTTAAGCCATATAGGGATTTGACAAGTTTACAAACTTTATTCTTATTGTTCTCATTACAGAACCCTTTGGGAATGGTCATATAGATATCCTCATCAAGATCTCCATACAAGAAAGCATTATTAACATCAAGTTGAAAAAGAGGCCATTTGTTTTTACGGCTAAGGCAATAAGACACTGACGGAGACATTTTACAACAGGAGAAAAAGTTTCATCATAGTCTATTCCTTCCTTTGGTTATAGCCTTTAACAACTAGTCTAGCCTTGTATCTATCAACTTCACCATTGGCTTTATATTTGATTTTAAATATCCATTTGTAGCCAATAGGAATTCTATTAGGAGGTAGATCGGTTATATCCCAAGCATGGTTTTCATTTAAGGCCTCAATTTCGAATTCATAGCATCAACCCAATTACTATCTTGGATAGCTTCTTCATAATGTAGGTTCAATACTTTTATTAAGACTAGATGCAAAGCGATAATTATCTTTGTTAAGGTTGGAGTAATTAACAACCTTTTCAACACCATATTTGACTTTTCCTTCTATAATAAAGTCATTAAGATTCTTGGGCAATTTGGAAACTCGGTTGACCTTCTAGTAGTAATGGTGGCAAGCCTCTTTCTTGTTCAAAGATAATCGGTGTTGTATCGTAGGATCGAAAGCGCATCGCAGAATGTGAATCATGTGATATGTTGCCCTCGGGGTGTGTATTATCATCTATAGATGTTGCAAGCGGTTCGTCAATCCTAGTGGGATGACTTACCACCGTGCCATCATCATAGGATGTCACTCTCCTTCATCATTGAGACTTATTTGTGAGTCAAAGAAATTTTTGTGATTTAAATCTTTTGGTACAAAGGTTTCAACAAAAGGTTTTGACACAAAATTTTTCATTTGAAGGAAAACAGTTTCATAAAATTTGACATCTCCGGAGTAAAAGATATTTTTGTTTCAAGGCTCAAGAGTTTATAGCCTTTCTTCTCATTTGAGTAACCAATAAAGACACTTTTTCGGACCTACTACCAAATTTATCGAGATGTTGAGAATGGTGGCATAGCATAAGCGACCAAAGACTCTAAGGAGAGAGTGAAGGGTCATGCCCATACACAAGGAAGAACGGGACTTGCAGACAGAATCAAGAGGCAACCTGTTTATGACATAGGCAGCAGTTAGAACACATTCGGACCAAAGATTTAGAGGTAATTCCCACGAAACATGAGGGATCTAGCTACATTAAGGAGATGCCTATGTTTCCTTTCTCGCAATACCATTTTGTTGTGGTGTATAGACACAAGAGGTTTGATGTAAAATTCCTTTTCATGGAAAAAACTTGAAGTTTATTATTGACAAATTACGTCCCATTATCACTTCTAAAGATCTTGACATTGTGTTCAAATTGATTTGATAGCATGTGAGTAAAGTTAACAATGGAAACATAAACATCATCCTTCCCTTAAGCATATAAACCCACACCGCTCGGAATAGTCATCAACAACAGTTAAAAATATTTGTAACCATCTCTGCTAGTGACTTTATATGGTCCCCATACATCAAGATGGACAAGTTGACCAATTTTAGTTGATTTATGTTCACTTAGAGGAATGGTTCCCTGGTTTGTTTAGCTTTATTACAAGTATCACGAGATGATCGGTTTCGGATGTACTATCAAATTTAAGAGTGGGTTTAAGTATGTGTAGGACTTGGTCGTAGGATGACCAAGTCTTTGATGCCAAAGATTTTTGAAACATGACAAACAGATATGCATATATTAGAAATAATCTTACATGAAGAATCAATATCAAACATATATAACCCATTGTGTTGTTTACCAATCCCCACAATCCTTTTTGATGTAAATCCAGTATATAGCAATTAGATTCATTAAACCCGACAAACATCTTATTGTCTCTAGCAATTTTATGAACAGACAACAAACTAACATTGTACTCGGGAACAACAAGTACATCAAAGAGAGTTAGATCATTATTGATCTTTAAATCACCAATTTTGTAATTAAGGCGAGTACCGTTGGGATGTCCAACAGTTAAGCCAAGATTTGAAATGTTAACAACATTGATTAAAAATTTTCATCCATATCATGTGTCGATTTGCACCGAATCAACAATCCAACCAAGACCGATGTTTCCGGATAATGTCTTAGTGTTGTTGTTAAAAACTTGTTGAAGTTTATATTAAACTTGACACCGCCATTAAAGAAGGTTCTGAAAAATTTTTACCGCCAAGTTGGCATTAGCGGATGACACATTGTTGTCATTGAGAAGACTCATAAGTCTTGAGAGTGTTCATTAGACAAGGAGGCAGGAGAGTTGCCTTGGCACTATTATCGTGACAAGATTGGTTTCAGCAGAAACATTGTTCTTCTTGAAAGGTTTACCATTAAAATTTCTTTTAGCATATCCAGCAGGATAGCCAACAAGATCATAACATCTATCAATGGTGTGACCGGGTTTTTACAATTGGTACATTTGAGGTTCATGTTTGGTCCTCTCGCTATTGGAGTCATTACGAGATTATGACCATAAACTTTGTTGTTAAAACTTCTTTTATTATCAAAAATTTTCCACCATCGAAGTTTTTGCAAGAAAAGTCGTAGCATTGGGTTTAGCGAGCTATTCCCGGATGATACATTTCGTGAGACTCTTCTCCGAGACAACAGAGAAGGCGCTTTGACATTAGGTAAAGGGTCTCGGTTAAAATATTGCTTCGATGGGAACATAGGAGTCATCAAGACCCATAAGAAATTGCATTAACTTGATTAGTGATTATGTTTTTCAAAATGTTTTGCGACCTCACAAGTGCAAGGAGGCAAGCTAATCATACAATCAAATTGTTTCCATAAAGAGTTAAGATTGTTGTAGTAATCGCAGAGAGGACCCACTTTGACTAAGAGAGTTTATATTTTTATGCAAATTGAAAATATTTGAACCATCAACCTTATCATAAGTATCTTTAAGATCATTCCACATTTCATAGCGGTTTGGCATAGATAGCCCCAACAAATAATTCGGTGAGAGAATTAAGAATCCAAGTAACCACAACCGAGTTACAAGTATCCCATTGATTAGCAAGATTAGGGTTTGAATCGTTTCTTGCAAGTACCATCAATAAACCCTAACTTATTATGGTTCCTTAAGGCAAAGGTCATGGCCATATTCCATATTTTATAATTTTCGGTTCTGTGAGTTTGATAGAAATAATGGGAGTCCCATTAGTGTTATTAGGGTGTAAGTACAAAGCATCCCCAAAGGATAAGCCTTTCTCGGTGGAACCACCACCACCAAAGACTATCACCATCAACCATAATAAAGACAAGAAGATGAAAAATAAAGCAGACAGAGATAATAATAAGACCAAATAGATAGATAAGTAAGACTTTGAATTTAAGAAACAACAAGCACCAAGCACGTGGACTAGGGTAAACCGAGCGGTATTCGTACCACTCAAAGGTGGCGGATCAAGATGTTAGTGTACCCGTTTGCACCCACAAAGACTTAAGTCTTGTATGTTTGAAGAAGAGACAAGATATAGACTTACGAGAGAAATATGCGTGGAAGAACAAATCACAATTACCCTAGATTCACTTAGTCAGGGCTAATTGTAAGTAGAAGATAACCGGTGATTACGCCAATAGCAATAACCCCAAACCACCAATAGTTGCCGAAGAGAATCAATGAGCACAAGCTCGATACCATGTACGAAAGTATAGGCAACAATGAGATAAACAATGAACCTTTATTCGGATCTAAGTCGCAATAGTCGACTTAGATTAATAGTATCCAAATGTTACAAGATTAGATTAATGTCAATGAGACAATAATCATATGAATGTAAAGACAAGACAAGATCGGTGAAATGATCTAAGAGAAGAGAAGATAGTGATACAAAAGATCGCACACTCAAGTGTATCTAACCCTAGATAAGGGACTTATTAAATAGGAGATTAAGTTTCACTAAGACCCTCTAACGGCTAGTAGTAACTCATCGCCAGAACGAAGAAAGGCTTCAGAAATGAGATTCTTGGAACTTTAAATCTTTAATCTTTGTCTGGGTTAAACCCTCAGAATCAATCCTGCAATAAGCCATAACTTGAAAGCCATTAGCAATTGATAGAATGATATGTTTGCTACAGATTACCAACCCAAAATTTAACATTTGTCCCATCGCGAAGCGTATGACTAAGTTTAGGGACCAACGGTGTATTTTAGTCTAAAAAGAATAATAAACTAATTCATACAAACTCAGCCATTGTCTTCATATGCTAGTTGTCCTCTTCGCTTACGCCTGACCCAATCACTCGGATAAACCGATAACGAGCCAAAGAATTGAAAACATAATATTTTGATTAACGATGTCATTTAAAGTACGTTCCATGGACTTCAATTCACTAAGGGGTAATTTATTGTGCATTTGAGCAATCGATACGAAGTTACGAACATAAGATACATGCGTACGTGTGAGCTTTAAGATTTCAATGGTTTTCGTATCGTTCACTAGTTAGTTACTAGTATTAGTTATGATATTGGTTTCATTGATCGTATTGGTTGTGATGGTTGCAGTCTAATGTTTACCTTGTTCTTCTAGGCGATATGCCGAAATTGTGTTGACATCCCAAACTCTCAATCATCAAGAGATCGAATACATCTATAATATTCCCCCGGGTGATGACACGCCAGAATCATGTGTACATCAAAGAGTCCGCCATTACAGGGATGAATGAAATGAGGACGTACGTCTATGCGTATGGAGGACGATGGCTGCTAAAAGGCTGTCATGGCTTGTATGCTTTTTCATAATGAAAGAGAAAATTATTATATATTATGTTAAATATTTTTAAAAGTACGTATTTTCTTAATTAACTTTTTAAGTTACATTGGTTACTTAAAAAACTCATGTTTTGACTAATAAGCACCACGACTAATATTTTGACTAATACCATTCAGATAAGGCGGCTGGCAACTTATATATTATTATGACTTTATTGGCAAAAAAAGATATTGTTCTCATAATTGTTGCACCCATGAGAGTGATAGGGGATAACTTTTAAACACAAACCAACCCAAATATAGTTGTGACAGGAAAAATATAACACAAACAGATTCCAAAATTTCAGCAAATTTAGTAGACTAGTGAGGATATAGGGATATGACCCCTGAATTGATATTTTTGTTTCTGTTTGTACCATCTTTGGTTTTGTCATCACATGATAGTGCATACCCACCTCTATATTGCATCGGTAAGGATTCTTGTGGTGGTAAAGGCGAGTTGATCCCTACTAGGAGGGAAGTGTATGGAACTGGCAAAATTTTTGATATCACACATAGGATTACTTCAGAAACACCCTCGGGCATTACTACAAATGGGATTGGGGATGCATATCTTCAACTTTATGATAGCATGAAGAATGGGTCAGATTATAACTTTTCGATTATAAAGTTGCCTGCTCATGCCGGTACCCATGTTGATGCACCTGGACATTTTTATGAGAATTACTTCGAAGCAGGGTTCGATATCGATAGTCTTGACTTAGAAGTACTCAATGGTATAAACTCATCACCTGACACAGATATGATAGAACAAGTTTTTGAATTATTTTGAACTATAAAATATTGTGTTACTAAATACATGAAGTCTAAACACATCATATTTTTTGTCCTTCACAGGCCCGGCATTATTAGTTGATGTTCCAAGGGACAAGAACATAACAGGTAGTTTTTCAGATATGGTTATTTACTTTGAATCTTAAATTGCTGATGTCAATGTATGACACATCTGTGTTTTTCTAATGTTTCTGCGAGTTAATTTTGATGCGTTGTTCAAATTATTTCAGCTGAAGTTATGAAGTCGTTGAACATTCCAAAGGGAGTAAAGCGTGTGCTTTTCAGAACATTAAACACTGATAGGTAATTAAGCTCCTTTCATTTTTAAGGATCATTTAAATTAAAATTCTGTTTAATTAGCTTTTTATTTCCGGATTGTTAATGACAGGCAGCTAATGAGGAAAAAGCAATTTGACACAAGCTATGTGGGATTCATGAAGGATGGAGCACAATGGTTAAAGGATAACACTGATATCAAACTTGTTGGTAAAACTCTCTCACTGTTACTTTGTCTCACTGTCGTGTCTTAGGAGACTTCAAGCTGGCTCATTTTTCAGTCATTCATATGACTATCAATTCATTTTGCAGGTACTGATTACTTATCAGTTGCTGCATACGTTGATCTGAAGTCTGCTCATCTTGTCTTCTTAAAGAGCAGGGTAAGACGTGACGTATATTCCCCTTTGTGTAATATTGGCTGATTGCTTACTTACAGAAGTTGTTTGATTAGTTATAATATCTCCAAAATATCCTTCAATAATGACTAAAGAACGATTCAATTTAAAGCAATCACCACCATTATGACCAAGCTTGTCATATTTTTTTTCTTATTAAAGAGATAATGAGTATAAGAAGATATGGTTTTAACTCAAATGTTTCTCGTACATACGGAACTTGATATAAACTATTGGCTGCATATATTTTCCGGTTACTCGTATAATGAAGAAACTGTTAACACTGCTACTTTGTGTGCTATCAGGAAATCATCCTTGTTGAGGGTTTGAAACTTGAAGATGTAGAAGCAGGATTATATGATGTCCATTGCCTACCATTAAGGTTACTAGGAGCTGAAGGGTCACCCATAAGATGCATCCTCATCAAGTGATATTTCATAGTAGTATGCAACACATGTATGCTCCATAAATAAACTTCATTCTCTCCTATAGTTTTGTTATTCTATGTTATGTTTTTAACTTCTGATTGTAAGCAAATGGTTATCCTTGCAAATATATTAATAAAACTTTTGGTTCTATAGAATGATCTGCTTTAGGTAAATTGACAGCATTTTTCGTTTTTCTTTGGCGTGTCATCATTTGCAAAATGTATTATGACACTGGCATTACCTATTTCCCAGTTTGATCTCACTGAAAATCAAGACATGGGGTAGTATGACACTGGCATTACCTATTTCCCAGTTTTTTCTCTCTGCAGCTCCATTTATGTTAGGAGTAGTATCTCAAAATGTAAAATGAGTGTGTATAAGATATGGTAACTAAATTGGTTTTTTTTTTTTTTTAACATCAAAATATTTTAAAAGAAGAAGCCAAAACACTACAAAGCATCACTCCTCGCTATGGAGGTAATATCACAAGGAAAGCTATCAACCCAAATGAAATTTACATCAGAATCATAAGCAACTTTTGCAACATGATGCGCCGCAAAGTTCCATGCACGAGGAGCCCAGCACAACTGCAAATTCATTTGAGATTTCCAATATTGAATATTGGAGACCAAAGCCGCTAAAGACCAGGGTGGCACATCACTTCTCTCCGCAGTTCCATTTATGTTAGTAGTATCTCAAAATGTAAAATGAGTGAGTATAAGATATGGTAACTAAATTGGTTGACTCTGAACTTAATCACAAAAAGTAATATCAAAACACGCTTCTTGTGTTTGCACTTAACTATCGCATCACACACAAGGTGGTCTAGACAAACAATTTAAGCACAAGAATAGCCAGCTAAGCATAGGAGGTTTTTGGGACATTATTGTAAACCAAACATCCCATACTCCCATAGTAACAACTTAAGTAACATTAACTTTTGTATATGATATTGGCTGTTCACTAATGTCTTCCTATTTTAAGTGCTTCTGCTAGGATGTATCCCGAATGCAACATCACTTCACCAAATGCCAATTCAACAATTCCATAGAGTTACAAACTATAACGCCAATTTTGACTATTGAGCAAGCTTTGATCACATGATGATACAATTTACTATATCACAACAAAGCTTTGAGCGTATCTTGTCTTTCGTTAGTTTTCCAGTGCAAAAACAAAAGCCACCTTATTGCGATTTTAGTTACTAGCTCATACAGATGTACTTAACAGCATATTCTAACCTTAGCATTGTCCAGGAGCAAATTTAACAGCAGTAAGTATGGACTAAAAAAAAGAAAATAGATCAATGCTTATCTGCTGTACTGAGGGTTGAAAGAGAACAAAATATACTTTATGTTAAAATTTTGTGTGCTCAGATAGAGTGGGAAACCTAAAATGTGACATACAAAGGTAAATTATATGTTTAACATCACTAAATAATAGATTGCAATAACACTCGAAATCATCACTCATGAACACCAAATATCATTTTAAGTGAATGATAGGTACATCGTTTCCTTCAGACTACCCTTCATATACAAGTTTTTAGCTGGAGGCATATTACCTCCTTCAACCCTCCTCTTTTTTATCCGGGCTTGGGACCGGCTGAGTATACACCTAACCCAGGCAGAGTTAAAACTTGTACATTTACCATACCAATATTAAACAAAGAAACAATCAGGGCATATGCAGCAAAAACATCTTCCAAATAGCCATTAAACCACACACCATGCACGGATAACATTTTGCATTCTTCAACCATACTTCTATATGAACACCCAAAAAAAATACCAGCAACAACTTGAGGACACTTCATTTATTACTAGTCATTTGCAGAAACAGCTGAACCAAAAGAGCATGCAAAATCTCTTACTCAAGGAAGTCCAAAACAAGCGGCAAATATCCTTCATCAATTCCTACATGATTGTAACTAGCCATATCTATGCAGCAAAAACATCTTCCAAATAGCCATTAAACCACACACCATGCACGGATAACATTTTGCATTCTTCAACCATACTTCTATATGAACACCCAAACAAAATACCAGCAACAACTTGAGGACACTTCATTTATTACTAGTCATTTGCAGAAACAACTGAACCAAAAGAGCATGCAAAATCTCTTACTCAAGGAAGTCCAAAACAAGCAGCAAATATCCTTCATCAATTCCTACATGATTGTAACTAGCCATATCCGTATTCTCACATGGTACAGATCACTAGCAGAAAACACTAACCATCATAGTATCGCTAAAACAATCCATTTAGCAGTCATACTTGAGAAACACCAAACAAGGGAAAATAATAATGCATCGAGAGTGCATCTAGTGATATCTAGTCTCTTACTAAACTTATTGCAATTGTGTTTACCTAAATAAACTTCCACGAGCAAATAAACTAGCGGACAACAAGTCATATTCACTTTTCATCATATACTTTTATTTTATGTAGTTCAACACACTCTGGAAAAGCAGGGCACTATGACTGACGACCAGTGCGCAAAAAAAGTATAAAAGATTTAACCATCACCAGCAACAACGGTACGATGACACTCAAATTCAGCCCTGCGATCCATTTAGAACCTAGCAGCAAAACAAGTAAGCCAAAACATAACAACTGCAACAGCAAACGCAAAACAGCTAACCAACCATCCAAGCTATGAGATGATAAACCACTGCCCAGCCATCGCTTCACAACCAACAGAGCCCTAATAACACAAAAGAGATAGCCTGCAAGACTCCTAACCGTGATGACCAATAACAAATAGAAAAAACAGCAAGCACCAGAAAAGAACAACTTAAATCAAACATGTGGATGTATAGTCGAGGGCCTGATATAATGGATTCCCGAGTACTTCCAGTCTTCCAACAACAACTTTAGACCTGATAAGCCAATCATCCACGGAAAAAAAAGGAGCCAATCATATTCAATTATGCGTTGTACCCTTAAGCATCTACGCCACACATAAGGAAGATAAAATAAAAGAGCATATCATATAGCAACTGAAAATAAGGCAGAAAAATAGACATCACACAGAAGTTTGACCGAACAGCCAACACAACTTCTCCATGGCCAATTAAACAACATATACTCAGAAAAAGAGTACAACTACACAATCTGCAAGATGTGACCAATAAAGAATACATCATCATAAAGAAGAAAGATTATCATATATACTGAAATAAACCAGCAGATAGATAACTAAAATACCAGGACAAGTGTTTAGCACCCAACAAACCTACAGACAGAACATAACCTATAGTGTTATCCACACACAAGCTTTCTTACACCTATAAGAGAGAAAAGAGTGGGATGCAGACATTTTAATAACAAGGAGAATACAGAAAAAAGTAGGAAAGAGATTGTCATATAAATAAAATTAGAAACCAGCATATAACCATCATGAGCACTGTGTTTGGAAATCAGCAAACCTACACATAAACAAGGTCATATTGGAAACATATACTTAATGTTTGGCACTATAGGAACTAAAAAACCTACACACAAGGTTTGAAAAGCGATAGAACTTATTTTATAGTTTAGCCTGAAGTATCAAGGAGAACTCAAATGATGCATCCAGTCTATTGACCTATCAACAAAAGAGGAAGATACAAGGACCTCATATGATGACGACAGCTAGAAAACCTTATAATACTATAATGCAAATACTCATATAAGAATTATAGAAAAAACCAGCACATGGTGACCATTATGATGGGAGGTGTTTGATTCCAGATACCTACACACACAACATAATCTTGTCATGCAAACTTAAAAGGGAAAGCAAAACCAGATGAGAAAAGCATAATGACAAAAAACAAGTGTCTATGATCCACCATATAGATTTATGCCTAACCATATGGTGACAACAAGGTATTACTTGGCATCTAAGAAACAAAAAGATAATGTTAAAATCATTTGACAGTAAAGAAAAAACCCAAGACCAGAAAGGTCAACGTCACACAAATTTGACCAAGAAATCTCCTATTAAATTAACCCACCAAGCCGATGAACAAATCAGGAATACTAAAATGTGAAGACAAAAATTAGGGAAACCCACAAAGACCAGCAAATGGCTGTTAAGAGAGGCAGGTGTACGGCAAACAACAAACCTACAAATAGAACAGTCCAATTTAGGTCGGTACCATCTTAACCTGCGGCAAAAATATGAAGTATACTTACATGTCTAAGCTATACAAAAGAAAGAATAAAACACAAGTAACAAAAATGGGAACATCCAAAACAAGAGGTAGACTTCACACAAAAATTGCACCAAGACATCCTCATCAGCCAACTCAGGTAGTCTATGGATTACAGATTAATTTTACTTTTAAGTATCGAGCAAAAGACTAATGAATGATCCCCCACACAAACTCTCGACCTATCAACAAAAGAGATACATTTAAAGACCTATCATAATAGATGACGGAGCATTGATAATCATGACACGGGAAAAAAGATTTAAGAAAAACAACAAAAAGCACCCATGATGATCGACGCCACACAAAACAGCACACAGAACATGCAAGCTTACACAAGGGAAATCAAGAAACAAGTTAAAAATTAAATGATAGGTGCTAGACAGCAAAAAAACAGCTTAATCACGTTCAATTATGTCATATAACATGATCATGAAAACTACATGCAAACCATCATATGAGGCCAGCACCGGTGTTCAGCATACGACAAACCTACACATCACACTACTAAAAGATCTGCAACGGTCCAACCATCAATCGTCTTTCTGAGAGAACTCCATAGAACCATTAGCAACATATCACAAGCTTAAAATATTAGCAAGAGAGCGTTTTAAGTCAAGTGAAGAACCAGAATAGATAGTCTTACAACAGCATAGTACTTATTCAATAATTTGGTCTGCACTCTGAAGTATCATTAAGCAACTTAAATATAAAGGCCACCACATAACTTTCTCAACCTATTAACAGAAGAGGAAGGATAGAACGATCTCATGATGATGCCATACTAATAAACCAATGATGCTAAAACTGAAAATAACCACAGGAGCTAACGAAAACCAGAAGAGTGATGGACAAGGCTGTATGATACCACGCAAACCTACAAAGAGAAGATAATAATGTAATGCAAGTTTACACAAGTGAAAACATGAGATCGAATAATGAACAAAATAAAGGCAAAAGAAACAATGGTGCTACTGGTCCACCAGCCAAAAGACGGTCCAATCATATATTCAGGAACCTCTAAGCCTGCGGCGACAACATATATTACATATTAAATCCACACAAAAATAAGAGGAAATAAATAAACCCCAACAGTAACTAAAACACCTAACATTTTGGGAAAACCAAAGGGCCATGACGAGTTCAGCTAACGTACACGAAATTCCTACAGACAACCAATCTTCTTAATTCAAGAGACAAAAGGGCAAGTTAGCCAAAAACGAACTAAAAACAAAAAACAACAAAAAACAACTACATGACATGACATCAATTGTTTGTATACAGGACCTATTCATATAGACTCATTAGTAGCACATCTCTATACCAAAGTATCTAGCGGCTCTGACGTCATGCTTCTACTTTTACACTATATGCTTTGTAGTACCTATGAGCAAAAAGGCGAAAAATAATTATTCTAATCAAAAGAGTCTGACAAAAAATCAGTAGCTAGTTAACATGAAAGCGGCATTGGCAACCAATAAACCTACACAAAAGGTACGACCCCTTCATTATTTAGGAACTCAGAAAAGGAGACTACATAAAAAGTAAGAACTCAACATGAAGCTTGTAGGACAAACAGAACCTATTCAATATATTGGTCTGAACTATCATGCAGGAACTCAAATGAGTCTTTAACCAAATGAACACTCTGGAAGCAGAAGAGTAAAGATAGAATGATATATGATGATGACAGACTAGAAAGCCAATAACGCTAAAATACAATATGACCACAAGAACTCAAACTAGCAGATGGTATACATGATTCCACAACGATGTAAGTCATCACACGAACCTACAAACAGAACATGATCATATCAATATGTCATGCAAGCTTACACACCGGAAAATAAAAAACAAATAATGAGCATAATAGCGGCAAAGAACAAACAACAATGTTGATGGTCCGCCAGCAAAGAACAATTCAATCATATTCTCAGTTATGTCTAAACCTGCGCCGACAACATATGATTCAACCTACCCACAAAATATAAAGAATAAAACACATCTAAAAACAATGAAAACACCAAATACAAGTAGAACTCATCCTGCCAATATGTAAGCGAAGCCCACATGTCAACAGTCCAATCCAAACACAAGCTCTTCTAGACCTATCAGCCAAAAAAAATACCAGGGGTCTAAACAGCTTATAGTCATCACGAATGAGAAGTCCTCATATTTATGATCTTATAACAGCATTTCTTCATAAAGGGAAATAAAAACATAGAAAACAAAAAGTTCTTCTAATTAATCATATTGCAAATATGAAAAATAATTTTGGAATATAAACGAATTGACCAGGGGTGTTGACTGAAAAAATAGCACATAGTCATCACACCACAGTCGCAACGAACACACCTACATAATGAGAAGGCCTCATATATATGATCTTATAACAGAAATTCTTGAAAAAAGGAAATAAGAACATAAGAAAGTTTAAAACAAATTGAGCTTATTCAATATTTTGGCCTGAAGTATCACGGAATAACTGAAATGAGACGTCCACCACACAACCCTACAGACAGAACATATTCATCTTAATTTTAAAAGTGAAATGGAAGTTAGCCAATAACTGAACAGAGAACAAAAAGAAACAGAAAACATTTTAATGATGACATGGCATGATACTAAACAAATTGCAAGGTTCCAACCATCTAGTACCATTCCACAACACCTGCATGTAGAACGATTTATACCAGATATCATGAGAAAGAGAGCAGGAGGCATCAACTTAATCCAATGCAAAAATGGAGGAAAATACAAAAATAAAAATAGTATAAGTAAAGTCAAGAAACCGGCATATTGATGATGACCCCAGTATTTGGAAATCAACAGACCTATACACAAACATGGTTGTATTAGGACATAAAATAGATGCTCCCTACTAAAGGGACTAAAAAAAATTGAAAGAAGGCATGACGCAATAGAGCTTATTTAGTAATGTAGTCTGAAGTCTAGAGCAGAACTCGAATGACACTTCCAGCACATGAACTACCATGACCTAATAAAAAATAGCGATATACAGAGATCTTACAAGGATGAAAGCGAGAAAACCAATTACACTAATATTCCCGGTTTAAAGAACGGTTTAAAAACATGGCTCTATTCCGGTTTAAAGATCTTACAAGGATGACAGCGAGATCTTACAAGGGGACTCTATTCGACAAGCAAATAGAGCCCGGTTTAAAGAACGGGCTCTATTCCCGGTTATAGAGCCGGTTTTCAATTAAAAACATGGCTCTGTGAATAAAAAAAAAAAAAAAAATCTTTTTATGACACAATTCGAGCCCTCAAATCTTTTAGTGAAGTGAACATTGTATAGATACAAATAAAAAAGTATTGCGATTACAAGTTTACAACTAACTTTCTGTTGAGGAAGAAAACGCGGCTCTTTTGTTTTTCAACATAGTACCCGGTTTTGTAAAAGAAAACATGGCTTTATACCCTTTTTTGAAACACGGAATCCTTTTAGAGCCCGTTTTTCACTAAAACCGGGCTCTATTAAGGGGGCTCTATTTCACAATCTCTAGTAGTGTGACATAATAAAGTATATCTAACTGAAGAAAAAACAACAAAAAGAAAGATAATGTCACAAGAGTGTTTAACCGAATAGCTAACACAGTCTCCCCATGACCAATTAAACTGCAAGACTCAGAAGAGAAATACAAGCAACAGAATCTGCACCAATGAACAAGAGAGCATAATAAAGATATCTGATCATAATAGAGATGCAGAGAACTGCTAATGCTAGAAAGAAAATGATCATGAATTCATGAGTATTGAAGAAAAATCAGCAAATGGTCAAGTACGACGCCAGCACCAGTGTTCAGCACTGACCAACCCTCCAGACAAAAGAACATAGTGCTCTTAATTTTCAGAAGTGAAAGGGAACTTGGCCAGTAATGAAGCAGACAAAAAGAAACAAAGAAACAGTTCCAAAAATTGGCATGATGCTAAACAAGCTGCAAGGATCCAGCCATCTAGCCTCTTGCCACAACACCTGTATGCACAATGTTTGATAGCAGATATCATAAGCAAGAGAGCGCGACACAGTAATCTAATCCAATGAAGAAATAAAGAAAAATGGTGCAAGTAGTCAAGTCAAGAAACCAGCATATTGTCATCATGACCATAGTGTTTGGAATTCAACAAACCTATACACAAACATTGGTCGTATTAGAAACATAAAACAGATGTTCTCTAAGAAATTAAAAACATAGAATGTTTATGACGCAATAGAGCTTTAATAATGTGGTCTGAAGTATCGAGCAAAACTTGAAGGACACTCCCAGCAGATGAGCTCCCATAACCTATTAGCAAAATAGCGACATACAGGGATCTCATGAGGATGACAGCAAGAAAACCAATAACGTTAATACTGAGTAGTAATTATGAAGAAAAAATAGCTCATAGTGACCATGATGACTGGCAATAGATGTTTCGACTCCACACAAACCTACAGACATCAAAATAGTCACGCAAGCTTACACACATATCATTTTGATGACAGACTGATAAAGAGTAATGCTAGCACCCAATACATCTACAAGTGCTACTAAATACCAGTGGACGATGATGAACATGGATCAATGACACCACACAGACCTACATAAAAGCACATAATCATGTCATGCAAGCTTTACACAACAGAAAACACAAACATAATAATGACAGAAAAAATAATGGTGCTAATGGTATGCCAGCCAAAAAGTGACCCAAATATATAAAACCTGTGGCAGCAAGAAGCTTGCTTACATCTATAAGCAAGTGAGCTAAAAAGTAGGATCCTAATCATATTGCAAAGACAAAAAAATGGTAAATAAAAATGATCATAAAAAATCAGAGAAAAACTCAGCAGCTGGTTATCACAACAACAAACCTACAAAAAAGGCATGGTCATCTAGATTAATAGCCTATAACTGAAATTTACGAGTAATTAAGAACATAGGAATAAGAAAAAAAGAACTCATTCTATGTTGGTCTAAGCTATCATGCGGCAACTCAAATTAGCCCTCAATCAAATGAACATCCTTGACCTATACCAAGAAAAGAGCGAGATAAAGAATCTCATCACAATAGACTGGAAAACAAATGATGCAGAAGTTAAATAGAAGCACGGGACATCTAGAAAAACCAGCAGACGGTAAACATGATAGGACAATGATATTTGACACCACACAATCCTACAAACATAGCATAATCATGTCATGCAAGATTACACACAAAGAAAAATTGACAGATAATGAGCAGACTAATGGCAATGAACAAAGAACAAACGACTGTATTATAGGTCCGCCAGCAAAGAGGATTGAATCATCTTTTCAGTAACGTCTAGGCCTGCGTTAACAACATAAATAATAAATTTTACACATATAACCCAATATAGACACACAAACCTAAAAAAAATACATCTGAAAATACTAAAAGCACCAAAGGGGCCATGACAAAAACCGTAGACATCGCAAGCAAAGGAATAGCGCATGCATATGCAGCTGATGATCAATGTTGTTCTCAACATTTCGCCACCTAAGTTTCAAGAGGTTTAATGAAATCGATAAAAGGTTGTAGCTAGCTAGTTAGTTAAAAAGAATTCAGCATATAACCATTTTCCACACCAGCACATTGAAATCAATGGAGTCTAAGATATAAATAAGAAACCTTGGTGATTAACTCGGTGACATCTCGATGCAAAACTAAACCTCAAAGAAAACGCTGCCAGATCCAAGCACAACAAAAATTGAACAAACCTATAGTTCTAATGCAGTTTACCACTTAACAAACAACAAACAGATCAATTTATTAAGTATTCCTCCAAGGCAACATAAATATGCAATATCTAAAGTAAGATAATCAAACAAGATCAAATGTACCCATCCAAATGCTAGTTAAACCAGTGACCGGCCCTTCTCTCAACAACCAGCAAAACCCTAGAAACACACAAGAGATAATCTCATGACTCTCGATTTCGAATTGGAAACCAAATTGAATATGAAGCTGATATAAGAACAGCCAACTATCAAGTAAATCTCAGATTATTATCCTTCACAGAAAACCCAGTCGAACAGATTCATGAAATTCCTAGAATGATGCTATCCGATCATAGTTGTTGCCACCTACAAAACCATAACCAACAGTTCTGCCACAACACATATATAGCTTTGCAGATAAAATAATGAATCTGTCCTAACAAATATCTTCAATCAAACCGTCACTAAATAAACGAGTATAACCTGATTAGATCAAAACCTAATCCATATTCCGCGTAGATGTGAATCAACATCCTAATAGATCTGCCATGACAAATAGTTTTGCAATCGAAAAATAATCATCTCACTAAAAGCCAGAAGATTCAAAATAATAAAGAACCTGGATTCCATTTTAGGAGAATAATTTCCAACCATTAACCTATTGAATTAACAAACGGCTTTCAGGTCAAATTATCAAATCGATGGGTTATTTATCAACATATTTAAAAAAAGTAAGATTTTATAGAGGGAGGGTGGCATATATAGAGGTGTATATTGGTTATGTTGACAACATGTTTTAATGAAAATCAAACAAGATCAAACGTACCCATCCAATTGCGTACTCAAGTACCGGCAGAACCCTAGAAATACACAAAATAGTGATAACCTCGTGACTCTCGGTAGCGAAACAGAAATCAAATCAATCAAGTATATTGAGTAGGAAATAAGCAGACAAATATCAAGTAAATCTTATCCTTTTGCATAAGAGATTCCTAGAATGATGTTTGACACCACACAATCCTACAAACATAGCATAATCATGTCATGCAAGATTACACACAAAAAAAAATTAACAGATAATGAGCAGACTAATGGCAATGAACAAAGAACAAATGACTGTATTATAGGTCCGCCAGCAAAGAGGATTGAATCATGTTTTCAAAAACATCTAGGCCTGCGTTAACAACATAAATAATAAATTTTACACATATAAACCATATATAAACACACAACCTAAAAAAAATACATCTAAAAATACTAAAAGCGCCCAAGAGGCCATGACGAAAACCGTAGACATTGCACGCAAAGGAATAGCGCATATGCAGCAGCTGATGATCAATGTTGTTCTCAAAACATTTCGCCACCTAAGTTTCAAGAGGTTTAATGAAATCGATAAAAGGTGGTAGCTAGCTAGTTAGTTAAGAAGAATTCAGCATATAACCATTTTCCACACCAACACATTGAAATCGATGGAGTCTAAGATATAAATAAAAAAACCTTGGTGATTAACTCGGTGACATCTCGATGCAAAACTAAACCTCAAAGAAAACGCCTGCCAGATCCAAGCACAACAAAAATTGAACAAACCTATAGTTCTACTGCAGTTTACCACTTAACAAACAACAAACACATGAATTTATTACGTATTCCTCCAAGGAAACATAAATATGCAATACCTAAAGTGAAATAATCAAACAAGATCAAATGTACCCATCCAAACGCTAGTTAAACCAGTGATCATCCTCTCTCAACAGCCAGAAAAACCCTAGATATACACAAGAGATAATCTCATCACTCTCGATTTTGAAATGGAAAACAACTTGAATATAAAGTTGATATAAGAACAACCAACTATCAAGTCAATATCATATTCTTATCCTTCGCAGAGAAACCAATTGAACAGATACATGAAATTCCTAAAATAATGCTATCCGATCATAGTTGCCGACACCTAAAAAACCATAACCAACAGTTCTGCCACAACACATATATAGCTTTGCAAATAAAACGATGAATCTGTCCTAACAAATAGCTTCAAAATCGATATCAAACCGTCACTAAATAAACGAGTATAACCTGATTCGATCAAAACCTAATCCATATTCCGCGTACATGTGAATCAACAACCTAATAGATCTGCCATGACAAATAGTTTTGCAATCGAAAAATAATCATCTCACTAAAAGCCAGAAGCTTCAAAATAATAGAGAAGAACCTGGATTCCATTTTAGGAGAATAATTTCCAACCATTAACTTATTGAATTAACAAACGGCTTTCAGGTCGAATTATCAAACCGATGAGTTATTTATCAACATATTTAAAAAAGTAAGATTTTATAGAGGGAGGGTGGCATATATAGAGGCTTTCAGTACCCATCCAACTGCGTACTCAAGACCGGCAGAACCCTAGAAATACACAAAATAGAGATAACCTCGTGAATCTCAGTAGCAAAACAGAAATCAAATCAATCAAGTATATTGAGTAGGAAATAAGCAGCCAAATATCAAGTAAATCTTATCCTTTTGCATAAGAGATTCCTAGAATGATGTTTATCCGATTCTAATCTCTGGCACTACAAAACTGAAATTAAACCATCTGATATCAGAGACCTGGAATCCATTACGAATAATTCGTTTGATATCGAAATCAGATAAGACGTAACAACCTGATATATATTCCATCAAACGTTAGAATAACCTGATCAACATTCGTCATGAAAACCTAATGTCCTAATCCATATTCCATGCACCTACGAATCAACAACCAGATAGATCTACCAGAACATATATAGTTTTCTCAACCGAATCCAGCTAGGATGTATTCAAAATAGAAGAACCTGGGAACAGCTAACAACAATCTTATATCCTATTAGAGGATAACAAAAATAAATTTCGTATTAGCAAATTGATTTGAAAAATAAGAAGTTGTGAAAGAAGTAGAGAAATAACATAAAACCTATGGGCTGTTGATGGAAAGAGGCTAGATATAGGTATATATAGAGGTGTTATGTCGGTTAAGTTGATGACGTGTGTTACCGCGTATTCACAACTGGTTGTTTTAAGTCGGTTTGAAGAAAGGTCGGTCCACTTTGATTAGGTTGAACGCGTTAGACCAATTATCTTGCTGCACGTGCTGATATATAAGATTCGTCCTTATGGTTATGGAAGAATTATATTTGGGTCATGCTATGCACGCACCCCATGGTAGGGGCCGGTGCTTGCATTTTTTGAGAAATTTTTGAAACGAACACTTTCTCAAGATCTTTCTGATGTAAACCACGCCCATACAATTTTTAAAATGAACTTTCAATATTGGGACGTTAGATCGGAGGGTGTACGCTTTAAACCGACACGCGTGTCACCAATTCTCCGGGCGTGGTCTGGCGAAGTTTGGGCGTGATGTGTGTTCCGAGCGTGCTCGGGCGAGAAGTGACCTAGGCGTGCCCTGGGCGTGGCATGAGGGCGTGGAACTGGACCTGGGCGTGGAGCATGAGGAGTTGGGCGTGCCCTAGGCGTGAACCTGGGCGTGGAACATGTCCTGGGCGTGGAACATGTCCTGGGCGTGGAAGCTGCTATTAACGAATACTTGAAGCCAGTAGATAAGCCGGCCGAGATGATAGTCGAAATGCAGCTTAAAGAAGAGGAAAAGACAATGAAACAGATGATGCCACACCTCAAATTACTGTTTTTGCGTGGAATGGAATTCAGGGATCGATTGTCATAGCATCACAATCGAGTTATATTGAGCGACCTAAAGTGTCGTTTGAAAATACACCGCTTGATTTAATAAAAGCATTCGTAGTTACAAAGATATGTCCCAAATGAAAGTTACTATTTGCGGAAGTAAGTTTGGTACAAGTCAAACGATGTTTTAAAGTGTATAAATCCCATGTGAGACGCGCGTCACCGCGACTCTATGATATGTCCACATGCATGCCACGGTGAATGCCTTAGTTACACGAAAATACATTCTTTAAAGTGTCAACACAATGGTTGAGTGAGTTCATGAGTTTATGAAAATGTTAATACGACTACCACAAGTATAAATTATGTATGACAATGATGTCACAAAATGATGTTACAATTGCTTAAGCGCATGACACCGAAGCTCGGTCGATGTTCGCCCCAAGCAGTGTCTTGCCAAACAACTCAAATAATGTTTATGAAATGAAATGCATCCAGTATGACTAGTTGGGATCCACCAACCCGGATGGAGGTGTCACCCTCGATAGATCTATCCACTCACCCACGCTTCTAGAAATTAACGGTTCATGCTTATGAAATGGGGACATTTAATCGGCAATGAGGTAACTTAAGCAATATAATGAATTTGACATACTTGGTAGCGTAATAAAAATGGTGTGCAATGTATTCTCCCCGTAGGTTTGAAATAAATTAAAACTTGAATAAATCGAGGTATGAAACTCACCTTGGTATGTAGAAATGTAAGACATCACAACTAACATCAAGTAATAAACGTGCACGACTCCGACACGCAACCTAGATAAGTATGGTATGGTTTTAGGTAATGCCATAATGTCGTGTATGCAATTTATGAAAATTATATCACCCCTACATGTTTGATTGTAAACTTAGTTATTATAAAATTTTACTTAATAATTCTTATCGATAGCCAAAATATAATATTTTTGGACTTTTAGTAAGTACGTATCGTAACTACGATATGAAAGTTTCGATAATATATATTTTGAAAAGTTTCCGACTCGACCAAAATATATACATAAAACGCTATTTCGTTTATTTAGTCCGTTTTGCCTGAAACGATCGTTAAGACCTCCAAAAATGACATTTAACATTTCTGACAGCTTTTAATAAAAAGCTGTGAATAGTGTTTTTATATAGTTTTCGACCAAAAATTAAAAGTGTCAAAACTCCCTCGTCTTAACTCCGTTTTCAAAGTTCTACCTATCCTCGCGAAGGTATTTAAGTATACTACAACCTTTTCAAGTTTCGAGGACTCGGTTTATCTTTTAAAGCTTGGTTTTACCGTGATGAAAATCTGGACAGCACACTATTAAATTTTCTGAAAATAGTTATCGACAATATATTTAGAAAACTCGTATCTTATTCATTACAAATCCGTTTTAATCCATTCAAGCGACCACGTTTTCGTTTAAAAATCCATTTTCCATTTCTTTGATTAAAACTTGTACAAATAATTTAATTTTCTAAAAGTTAGAAATTTGGGCAGCGCTTCCGCGCCTATTTTTCAATAATCCATTTTTCTATTCTAAATCCCTTCAAATCAACTCCAAATTTATCCTAACTCTTCCTCCAAATTTTTCAACAATATATAGTTTCTAAATGATAATGATAACATAATAAAAAAAATTTAGATCTTGAAGAAATGACTAAAAATTAAATAGAATAATTATATATCTATATAAACCTTTTTAATACAATGACTTCTACAAATCAAACAAAATGATTCAAGACTTGTACCTAAATACTTTTCTCATCCAAAATTTTTATAAAACATAAAATAATTTGATTTCAACATAAAATTTACAAACATGAAAAGGGTGATTTATTTGATGAGCATAAGCACTTAATGCATAATAAACACATCAATAAACATATGTCATGTATAAAATAAATTAGTAGAAATGTTAAAAAAAAGATTTTTGAGTCTTACTTGAAGATGATGGAAATATGATATGAGCAAGAACAATATACCCCAAATTTGATACCACAAAACACCAAATGACTAAATATTACACACAAATAAGCTTCAAAAAGTTCCCCAACTAGCAAAATTATTTCTTTCTCTTGGTTTTCTCGCCTTAGTCGAACCTCAATAAATAGATGGAAGGGTTTTATGTTTTTCTTGAGTTGACAGTGAATGCCTAGTATCATTTCCTTTATATGGCAAAGTAAGTTTAGATATTTTGATTTGTTTATTAAACTAGTACACACTTATAGTAAAAAAATTTCAAAGGGTCTTGTTTGGTTGGTTTGCTTTGAGAGAGAGGAAGAATGGGCAAGCCATGCCCCATTTATTATATTGTCCATAAATATCTTATTTGTTCATTGTATTTGTATTATTTTTCTTTATTTTATAAGTTAGCTAGCAATAAGTTGTAAGGGAACAAAAAGTGGTGTCTAAATGGTAGCATAAGATAAAAAAAATTATAAATGTAGTGGGTATAAGTATTGGGTAAAAAAAAATATCGTTTAACAGTTAGGTAAGTAAAGTAAATATATAAAATTTAAGTGGAATAAAATAAATTGTAATGAAGTCATAAAATTATAAAAATGTATTTCTCACAAGTATTTAGTGAATAAATATTTATCGTGTAGTTTTTACTTAAAACCGTCAGAATTATATAAATATAACAATTTATATACAAAATAAATTTAAAACACTGAGTAAACTCATAATATTATTTTTATAAACTTAATGTAAGTATAAAATATATCGGGATAATTTTTGAAAGTGTCGGATCAATTGTTCAAGATAATAAATTTCGCGATAGCGTTTATTTAATATGAAATTGTTCGTTTTAATGAAAAATGCAAAACCATGCATGAACTAATATGATGATAATGATGTTAATAAAATGTAGACTAAACCTAGTCTATATGAAATGTCCTTGATGATTGTTCATGAATTCGCAGCTAAACCATTAAGGTTACGCGAATTTGATACTAGATAACGTAATTTACGATAAATGATGAAATAGTGAAACTTTTAAAGTTTGTAAAATGACCCGAATTACGAGTTGTCACATTCGCCCAACCAAAAGGAATTCATCCACGAATTCAGTCCATGTTAGGTTCTCTGATGTTATCGGTGAAAGGTGGGGATATTTGAGTCGCATTGGGTCGTCGATGTCTTTTCGAATCGTACCACGCCCTTCCAAGACGGGACTACGAACATAAATCTGTTACAACTTGAAATTCTAATGGTTTGCGACTTATGGAACATACTTCTAATATTTTCGTTGTATATCGACGTAGCTTATCTAGCTATGTGTTGTGACTTATAGCGATTCTTGATTTGTACTATTTCTTTGTTGTTTCATGAATAAGTCATGTACTAATGAGTTGGACTTTCCTGATTTTGACCAGTGAATGAGTGATTGACACCTCAACCTTATAGTGCCTCAATTGGTGTAGTCAATATGTTCATGTGCTAACTATTGTTGTAAGGTAACTTGTTCGATGAAGAATGATTTACCTAATCATTTCTAGAAAACTACTCATGCCTTGAGTATATCTTGTAATGTCTGAATTGTTGTCTCGCTCTAACCATTGAAATGAGGATAATAAGTGATAATCATGTCCTAGTAGGTTTCATGGAAATCTTGAAATGACCGTCGATGAGTCTAAGGTGATTCAAATAACTTATAATAGGTACAACGGAATTGATACCACGTGTCTCATGTCAAATATCAAAATATTAAGTGCGCCGAAAAGGACCTTATTGAAAAGAATAGATTATGGGTAACAGTTGTGATTCCTCGCGTTTCTCGTTCTAGCGAATGTCATGACTTGAGTTTTCCTTGCCTAAGGTGCTTAGTCTCCATTACTAAGATGTTTATTGTTTACTGGTGTCCCTCTTAATTTCTCTTATCGAAATGTTTCCACGCTCTATGTTGTCAAGTCACAAAACCCTAAATATTTAAGTGATGTGGTGTGGTGGTTGATTTTCAAGATTTATTCCGATATTGAGTGTTTTGGTTGAAATCTTTTTTTTTTTTTTTTTTTTTTTGAATGAATGAATGAATTTTTAATTTTGAACAAACGACTTTCTAAGTAATATTTTTCTTGATGATTCAAAATTTAGTAGTTATGCAAAATAGGACTGTTTATCAAAGATTGATGTTTATACGTTTCTTAACGTACAATGGTTTTGTTAAAGGTTGACCAAAAAGAACTTACTTGTTAAAACAGGTACTTCAGGAAAGAAAGAAAAAAAATATTTCCTACAAGGTATATGATTTGCATAAATACATTTTAAATAAAATCCATTTAAAATGAAAGCACTATAAAAGATGAAGTAGTCGGGTAGGTATGTCTGCATGAATGTTTAGTTTCTAATGTTGGATAATGTCTATAAGTCGATGTTAGGCAAAATCTACAGGCATAGGTATTCAATCTTACTTGGGTGTTTCTAAAATAGTTCATCACTGAGATTGTTATCATGCCAGCAAAAACGTAGATTTCAACTCATACTATGTCGAAGAATGTTTGTTCTAATTTCACTTGTAGATGGAGAGTCATTGATTTTCCGATATGTTCAAACCTGTTGCATCTCTTGATATAGAAGTGAGGTTACTTGGAATTTCTAGAGAACACAATGCCTTAGGGGAAGTTTATATTGATAACCTTAATTTAACCAAATTTTCCTTTGAGGGAAACTCATTGTAGGGAAGTTCACATATTGTTGAGGCCATGTTTAACAGAATGTTCTACAGTCTCAGTTAGAAGAATTGGCATATCCCTATAGTGTTGCTTCGTGGGTATTCGCTTCGTATTAAATCTCGTAACTCGGTCTAGCTAGTACTTTTGGAATGATAGAGTTTGGATTCTAATCCAAAATAGTGGTTCGGAATGTCTCGTGATGTCTTAAGATTTTTGTTGAGTTTTGAATCATCCTACTACCTAGTTCTAGTCCTTGTTGGTAGTTCTGAAATCTTTTCATTGCTTTCTTGTATTGAGGAATCCTCCTCGTAGATGGTATAGAAAGTCTTTCCTAAAAAGGTCACTCGTGAAATTCTAACTTATCGGTTGAGTGAGGGATGAATGGCGTAGGCATCTATAGAGTGTTAATAAAAAGAAATGTTTACGAACAATTTATCTGATTACAAAGTTTTGCTTTTGAGTGAAGATTGTTTTAAGAGATTTGAAATGATGTTTGTTTCTTTCATGACATAATTCTTCCTAAATTATACATAGGTGATCAGGCTATGTTTAATTGAGGACAAATGATGTGATGCTTGGTTTTGTTGAAATGGTATTATGTTTCTCCGAAGTCTTAGATGGTATTCAACGTTTTGTTTTGTAAGACAATGGTTTAAACAATTTTTCAGAGTAACATGAAAATCGTTTCGCATGATGGTATTAAATAATTGATAAAATGACTAAAAGCCAATTGATAGGGTGGTAACAAAACAACTTGTTTTAAAACTTTATAAAACAATGTTTCTAAGATGGTGTAAAATGGCTTGAAATAAAATTAAGTAAAATAATTTTATAAAGTAATAGCAAAATAACATGAAATAAGATTTGTTGGATGGTTGTGATTATCGTGGAGATAATAAATGATAAAGATTACATTAGCTAGAAAGGTACTTATTATCTGTTCCTGTTGGTAGTCTAATCATGTCTCAAGTGTAGGAGCGATGGGGTCGTCTAATAACAATGACTTTGAAACTCTCACGATCCTTAAATCTATAAGATAGTGTAGTTTCTGTAGTCTTAGTGATAGATGGTAATGGTGTGTTAAATCATGCACGCTTCCCAAGCTGCAAGTCAGGTGTATGAGTAGTATCTATGAGATGTGATGGCACGGATGGTACTCTAGATGACAATGATAATAATGGAAATCCTTGTGGTGAGTTAAGAAAATAGGTTCATTAGGACTAAGCCTATAAGTTCTACCAAATGGTATAATCTGTCCCAACAGAATGATAAAACCATCCCGCTCCTACGGTGAATCAATGGTGATCGTGATGGTGTAGGTGCAACTTCGTCCTCTAAAGGGTTCGATCTCATCATTTGATGTTATCGGTGTTGAGTCAACTGATGTTAAAATTGTGATAGGGAATGACAGGGCATTCTCCATGTCAAAGTTATGTGAGTATGTTGGGATGGGTATTTGAAGGCATCTATGTGACAATCGATTTTGAAATGAAAGTGAATAACTCGCAAAATGTGCGTATGAAACCGCATGTATAGTGACTATGCACTTATGATGAAATGATGAGATGCTATGATGATGTAGTTATAGTCTAGGGTCAATGATGCAACCTAGTTCTCTATAAGAAGCTCGATGCCAATCATCACACCCCAAATTACATTTTGCAATGAATGGAATTCTCGGGATTGATGTCATAGCATCACAATCGCGAGTTATATTGAACGACCTAAAGTGTCGTTTCGAAAATACACCGCTTGATTTAATAAAAGCATTCAGAGTTACAAAGATAGGTCCCAAATGAAAGTTACTATTTGCGGAAGTAAGTTTGGTACAAGTCAAACGATGTTTTTAAAGTGTATAAATCCCATGTGAGACGCGTCGTCACCGCAACTCTATGATATGTCCACATGCATGCCATGAAGTGAATGCCTTAGTTACCTGAAAATACATTGCTAAAAGTGTCAACACAATGGTTGAGTGAGTTCATAGAGTTTATGAAAATGTTAATACGACTACCACAAGTATAAATTATGTATGACAATGATGTCACAAAATGATGTTACAATTGCTTAAGCGCATGACACCGAAGCTCGATCGATGTTAGCCCAGAGTGTCTTGCCAAACAACTCAAATAATGTTTATGAAATGAAATGCATCCGTATGACTAGTTGGGATCCACCAACCCGGATGGAGGTGTCACCTCGATAGATCTATCCACTCACCCACGCTTCTAGGAAATTAACGGTTCATGCTTATGAAATGGGGACATTTAACTGGCAATGAGGTAACTTAAGCAATATAATGAATTTGACATACTTGGTAGCGTAATAAAAATGGTGTGCAATGTATTCTCCCCCGTAGGTTTGAAATAAATTAAAAACTTGAATAAATCGGGGCTATGAAAACTCACCTTGGTATGTAGAAATGTAAGACATCACAACTAACATCAAGTAATAAACGTGCACGACTCCGACACGCAACCTAGATAAGTATGGTATGGTTTTAGGTAATGCCATAATGTCGTGTATGCAATTTATGAAAGTTATATCACCCCTACATGTTTGATTGTAAACTTAGTTATTATAAAATTTTACTTAATAATTCTTATCGATAGCCAAAATATAATATTTTTGGACTTTTAGTAAGTACGTATCGTAACTACGATATGAAAGTTTCGATAATATATATTTTGAAAAGTTTCCGACTCGACCAAAATATATACATAAACGCTACTCGTTTATTTAGTCCGTTTTGCCCGAAACGATCGTTAAGACCTCCAAAATGACATTTAACATTTCGACAGCTTTTAATAAAAGCTGTGAATAGTGTTTTATATAGTTTTCACCAAAATTAAAAGTGTCAAAACTCCCTCGCCTTAACTCCGCTTTCAAAGTTCTACCTATCCTGAAGGTATTTAAGTATACTACAACCTTTTCAAGTTTCGAGGACTCGGTTTATCTTTTAAAGCTTGGTTTTACCGTGATGAAAATCTGGACAGCACACTATTAAATTTTCTGAAAATAGTTATCGACAATATATTTAGAAAACTCGTATCTTATTCATTACAAATCCGTTTTAATCCATTCAAGCGACCACGTTTTCGTTTAAAAATCCATTTTCCATTTCTTTGATTAAAACTTGTACAAATAATTTAATTTTCTAAAAGTTAGAAATTTGGGCAGCGCTTCCGCGCCTATTTTTCAATAATCCATTTTTCTATTCTAAATCCCTTCAAATCAACTCCAAATTTATCCTAACTCTTCCTCCAAATTTTTCAACAATATATAGTTTCTAAATGATAATGATAACATAATAAAAAAAATTTAGATCACTAAAAATTAAATAGAATAATTATATATCTATATAAACCTTTTTAATACAATGACTTCTACAAATCAAACAAAATGATTCAAGACTTGTATCTAAATATTTTTCTCATCCAAAAATTTTATAAAACATAAAATAATTTGATTTCAACATAAAATTTACAAACATGAAAAGGGTGATTTATTTGATGAGCATAAGCACTTAATGCATAATAAACACATCAATAAACATATGTCATGTATAAAATAAATTAGTAGAAATGTTAAAAAAAAGATTTTTGAGTCTTACTTGAAGATGATGGAAATATGATATGAGCAAGAACAATATACCCCAAATTTGATACCACAAAACACCAAATGACTAAATATTACACACAAATAAGCTTCAAAAAGTTCCCCAACTAGCAAAATTATTTCTTTCTCTTGGTTTTCTCGCCTTAGTCGAACCTCAATAAATAGATGGAAGGGTTTTATGTTTTTCTTGAGTTGACAGTGAATGCCTAGTATCATTTCCTTTATATGGCAAACTAAGTATAGATATTTTGATTTGTTTATTAAACTAGTACACACTTATAGTAAAAAAAATTTCAAAGGGTCTTGTTTGGTTGGTTTGTTTCAGAGAGAGGAAGAATGGGCAAGCCATGCCCCATTTATTATATTGTCCATAAATATCTTATTTGTTCATTGTATTTGTATTATTTTTCTTTATTTTATAAGTTAGCTAGCAATAAGTTGTAAGGAACAAAAGTGGTGTCTAAATGGTAGCATAAGATAAAAAAAATTATAAATGTAGTGGGTATAAGTATTGGGTAAAAAAAATATCGTTTAATGATTAGGTAAGTAAAGTAAATATATAAAATTTAAGTGGAATAAAATAAAGTGTAATGAAGTCATAAAAATTATAAAAATGTATTTCTCACAAGTATTTAGTGAATAAATATTTATCGTGTAGTTTTTACGAAAACTGTCGTAATTATATAAATATAACAATTTATATACAAAATAAATTTAAAACACTGGGTAAACTCATAATATTATTTTTTTATAAACTTAATGTAAGTATAAAAATATATCGGGATAATTTTTGAAAGTGTCGGATCAATTGTTCAAGATAATAAATTACGCGATAGCGTTTATTTAATATGAAATTATTCGTTTTAATGAAAAATGCAAAACCATGCATGAACTAATATGATGATAATGATGTTAATGAAATGTAGACTAAACCTAGTCTATATGAAATGTCCTTGATGATTGTTCATGAATTCGCAGCTAAACCATTAAGGTTACGCGAATTTGATACTCGTAAACGTAATTTACGATAAATGATGAAATAGTGAAACTTTTAAAGTTTGTAAAATGACCTGAAATTACGAGTTGTCACAGATGATGCAAGCCATGAAAGAACAAGCTTTACTCAATAAAGAAGAGGCTGAGAGAAATACAAATCTTAAAATTGCAGAGACAAAGCAAGAGACCCATTTGACCCCGAACATTAGCAAAGCTTAAGGAGGACAATAAGATGATTGATCTCGAGACATTAAAGTGATATTGGTATATGTTTTTTTTCAAGTCAAACCACTTATTTTCCTTTTTATGGTGATAAATTAGTCATGGTTTGGAAGTTTCCCATTTTCTCGCTGAGGTTCTTCTGTTGAGTAATTCCCCTGCCCAGGGATGTTGTAGATTTTACTATTAGACTTGTATTCTAGGAGTTATTCGGATCATAAGGGAAAGCACTACAAATTTAGTTCTCAACTTGAGTTATTTATATAGATAGGGAGGCGTGCGTGGCTTGGGCTAGGTTTGATTTATAGAAGTTGTTTTGTTTATAGAACATATGTTTGATTTATAGAACATAATTTTGTTTGATTTACACATGATGTTTGATTTATGTAAAAGGTTTGTTTGATGATCCAGGTTCTCATGTAAAAGTTTTGTTTGATTTACACATGATACATTGTCATGTAAAAGATTTGTTTGATTTACACAATACGGCTATTCTAAAAAACACAATGGAAAAAGGTATCTTGTGAGGAAAAAGTATGATTGTGACCGTAGGTATCTTGTGGGGAAAAAGTATGATTGTGACCGATTGTGACTATGTATGATAGTGACGTAAAATGGTCATATCCGTAAACTATAGAAAAATGGTTCATTCTCGTATAATCACTATATATACGGTTTGTTTTTGTAATTTGCTTTTTTTTTTGGGTGTTTGCAGGTTCCAATCATTGGTCTCTAATCATTGGGGTCTCGATTTCCGTGCCAAAATATTATAAGGTGGGGTGCTATGACATAGTTTTTTTTTTAGTTTTTCCAGTTCTTGTTTTACAAGTTTTTTTACAAGTGTTTTTTACAAAGTTTTATAACTTTTTTTACAAGTTTTATAACTTTAAAAAAAAAACGTAGTCGGAAAATTTTTGAGGCTCAGATTCGAATGTTGCAAAGTGAGATTTTATCTCACTTTACCGTCCATTCGGTTTCGGTTATCATCGTCACCTCGGAAAAGTTTAAGGCTCAAAAATCATCATCGCCTCGGAAAATTTTAAGGCTCAAACTCGAAGGTTGCAAAGTGAGATCAAGATTTGATCTCACTTTACCGTCCATTCGGTTTCGGTTATCATCATCGCCTCAGAAAATTTTAAGTCACAACTGCACTAAGTCACAAATTCACAGGAACTGCACTAAGTCACAAGTTCACAGGAACTGCACAAAGTCACAAGTCCAAAACTGCACAAGTCTCACAAGTCTCAAACTGCACAAGTCTCACAAGTCTCAAACTGCACAAAGTCTCACAAGTCTAACTACACAAGTCACAAGTATTCATGACACAAGCCTCACAAGTTCAACAAATTTCACAAGTTACACGTTTTCAACATGAATGTGGTAAGTAGGATTCCAAAACTGCAAAAGTTCACAAGAAAGTGAACTAAGATTCTCAAAGGGGATCTGCTATGCAGACACTTGAGGCTTATAATGCCAAAAGAAAGCAACAACACCACAACACCGACAACACCAACAAGAAATCTACAACACAAACTAACAATCTACACAAGCACCCCATAATCCAGTTCCCAAGCAAGCAGAAAGCAACAACCAACAACACCAACAACACCAACAAGAAAGCAGACAACACAAGTGGTCCACCACAACAAGCAAACACCACAAACAACCATGTCTCGAATTCCATAATAATATCAGATTCAAAAACTTTCTAGTAACAACAAACTAAAAGGGACAATCTACACAAGCACCCCATAATCCAGTTCCCAAGCAAGCAGAAAGCAACAACCAACAACACCAACAAGAAAGCAGACAACACAAGTGGTTCACCACAACAAGCAAACACCACAAACAACCATGTCTAGTTCACCATTTGACACACAAGAGGTAAAGCTCAGATTATTAGCTCTTTATGAGATATAAACAATCATGTTGGCTGCAAATATGAATGTTGCAAAGTGAGATATAAACTCACTTTACCGTCCATTCATATTTGCCCTGCCAAAACTCTTAAGTTTTTTTTTATAAAAATCATCATTGCCTCTTTTTTTAAAACCTATTTATTTCATTTAAAGTTGCAAAGTGAGATAAAACAACACTTTACCATCCAGTAATGAAACTGCATAGGCACCAAAAGTTTTCATTTAAAGTTGCAAAGTGAGATAAAACTGCACTTTACCATCCAATAATGAAACTGCATATCACCTGCAAAACATCACCACAAAAAATAAGTCATTGCCAAAAAATCAGTTTTTCAAGATCTAACAATTTTTTAGTTTTAAAAAAAAATCAGTCTTTACTAGATAAACAGTCTTTACCACAAAGATCTTCAAAAAAGTTTTCATCTTTTTTGAAGATCTAAAAACTTGTTAGATCTAAAGAATAGTCAACGAAACTAAACAACTTCTCACAGAAACATCACCACCACTTTATATTTTTTCAAGATCTAACAAGTTTTTAGTTTAAAAAAAAACAGTCTTTACCAGATAAACAGTCTTTACCACAAAGATCTTCAAAAAAGTTTTCATCTTTTTTGAAGATCTAAAAACTTGTTAGATCTAAAAAATAGTCAACGAAACTAAACAACTTCTCACAGAAACATCACCACCACTTTATATTTTTTTAGATCTAACAAGTTTTTAGTTTTAAAAAAAATCAGTCTTTACAGATAAACAATCTTTACCACAAAGATCTTCAAAAAAGTTTTCATCTTTTTTGAAGATACAAAAACTTGTTAGATCTAAAAAATAGTCAACGAAACCAAACAACTTCTCATAGAAACATCACCACATCTTAATATTTTTTTTAGATCTAACAAGTTTTTAGTTTAAAAAAAAAATCAGTCTTTACCAGATCAAGAAAGTTTTCAACATCTAAAAAGTTTACCAGATCAAAAAAGTTTTCAAGATTTAAAAAAATCAGTCTTTACCAGATAAAAAAAAATCAGTCTTTACCAGATCTAAAAGCTTGTTATATCTAAAAAATAGTCAACGAAACCAAACAACTTCTCACAAAAACATCACCACATTTTTATAATTTTTTAGATCTAACAAGTTTTTAGTTTAAAAAAAAATCAGTCTTTACCAGATCAAAAAAGTTTTCAACATCTAAAAACTTGTTAGATATAAAAAAATTGGGATAATCTACACAAGCACCCCCATTTTCACCGCCACAGATACCACCACAACATCAGATACCACAACAGATACCAACAACACCAACGATCTAAACAGTTTTTAGATCTAGATCTGAAAAGTTTTAGATCTATCAACTCATAGAGAGAGAGAGAGAGAGAAACGAGAGGATAGAGAGAGAAATGCTATACGTGTGTGAGGATTGAGAGAGAGAGAAGGACATATATCAACTCAAGACAAAAAACGCGTACACCACAAGAATGGAACGCGTAACACACACCGGAACCACACACGTATACTCTTTTATAAATAAAAGTTAACTCTTTTATTTATAAAAGAGTATTATAAATAAAGGGTATTATATAATTTGTATAAAAAGTATTAGTATAATTTGTAAAAGAGTATTATAAAAAGTATTAGTATTAGTATAATTTGTATTTTATAAAAAGTATTATAAATAAAATTTTGTATTACTTTTTTAAAATAAAAGTTGTATTAATTTTTTAAAAGTTGTATTAGTTTTTTAAAAGTATTATAACAAAAGTTGTATTTTTAAAAGTATTAGTTTTTTAAAAATAAAACTAATATAAAAGTTGTTTTTTTACAAATGTTGTTAACAAATGTTGTAAAAATTGTACAAAGTTGTATTTTTTATAAAAGTTTGTAAAAAAAACTAATATAAGTAACAAAAGTTTGTATTCTTTATTTTTTAGGTGTTCCATGATGAAGTTGTTTTAACTGATTGGGTGCAATCTACTGCTCAATCGAACGGTTTTCTTATTGTTAAAGGAAGAACTAAAACAGATAGGGGCTATAAGTACTCAATCGAATTTAAGTGTTCTAGACATGGGACGTCTGCACGTGAAGGTTTAGAAGATGAACTTGAACGGCAGACTGGTACCGCTAAAATTAATTGCCCATTCAGATTACTGGCGAAATTTATAAAAGGTCGAACTGGTACCACTAAAACTAGTGGTTGGATCTTGAGGGTCAAGTGTCTGAGGCATAATCATGATTTTGTAGACTCGTTCCATGGTTTTTCACAGGCCATGCGATTAAAAGAAAGTGAGTTAGTTTTGGTGAAGCAGTTGACAAAACATCAAGTAGCACCACGAATTATACTTTCTTCACTAAAAGAGAGCGATCCGAATAACGTGTCTAGCATTAAAGCGGTATATAATGCACAAAACAAGATACGCTGGCGCCAGATCTTGGTGATTTGACTCGATACAAATCCTTTTAGTACATTTGAGGCGTAAGGTTATACATATTACCCTGTGGTAAATGACCACACTAATGATTTGGAGGAAATATTTTTGTTCACCCGACGCCATATGCCCCTGTGGACAACATTCCGGAAATCATGTCGATGGACTCCCATACAACACCACGTTGTTTAAACCGCCATTCTTTACAATTGTTGGAGTTACTTCAACAAACGAGAACATTCTCAATGGCGTTTAGCTTTTGAAGCGTGAAAAAGAGCCAAATTTCAAATGGGTGTTGGAATGTGTTAAGTTGGTGATAGAAGAACAATATTACCGCGGGTTATCGTCACCGACGAGATTTAGCGTTGCTTGGGGCATGCAGAGCAGAATTCCCAAACGCTAATAGCGTTGTAAGTGGCACACTATTTAACGAATGCGGTATAATGTTTCAAGAGATGCTTTACTACTCATACTGCATGAAAGTAAACGGATGTGGACCCACATGAATGTGGTCATCGATTATGTTAGTTTATAGTTTACCATGCTATCACGAATCAGATTACCTTTAGATTCATGGTATGTATTTTAAATTTATGCCTATCAAGTTATTCTCCCGTCAATACCGATAATTTTAACTAGTCACTTTTTGAATACGGGATCGCCTATTCCACTTGATGTTGTTGATAATTTTGGAGAACACTAGTGTTCCCCGCCCGTAGTCCGACATACCATACGAGGAAGAGCCTCGAGGGCTGAAGAGCTGAATATTTTCTTGTCAAGATGACGAGAAAATTCCAAAATGTTTTTACCAAAGCATCGTGGTTTGTCAAGAAAAATATGTTAAACATGATCGAGGTATATACGCTCCCGAACGTGTCAACCCAACAACTCTTTGTTAAAGAAAGTACTGTGGACGTCCGAGTGCAAAGGACAAAAATCCAAGGCTAAACAAAATATCCCGATTTGAACAAAGAACTCCCATGTGGCACCGCAGGCTATACAAAACCTAAAAAGTCCGAGACTTAAATGAAGAAAGCGCAAGACATAGTTCATACGTGGAGAGCCTTCTAACGTCCCGAAATTGAACGAAGAGGTGAGCGAGGGCGATTTAAGACACGACTTGTACATTCCAAATGACAGTAGCGAATATTTTATGGCTCGAATTCCACCTCTTTTCCGACGGTGGATCCTAGGGATCGTTAACGTGGAAGGTGATGGAAATTGTGGCTATCGAGCTCTTGCCGTAGGTCTTGGTCATCACGAACAAATATGGCCCAGACTTCGAACTATTGTCAGGGAAGAGGTAGACAATAACCGGGAAGTTTACATGCAAATGTGGGGGACAGTATGGTTTACAACTATGGTCAACTCGCTGAATTGGTTTGAATCAGGTCCAGCACCCTACGGTTACTGGATGATTATGCCAGACACGGGCGTGGCTATTACTACAGCTCTTAACCGTCCCAATGTATGCATATCCATTTCACAATCTGTTACGTGTCTTCCGCTGAGAGATGGTCCAGATACAGCACAACTATTGTCCCCCGTCGTGATTCTTCGTGTGGGGGAAGACCAAGTCGCCACTACGCTCACGCGGTTACGGATGAAAACTCACCACCCCGGTCACTCACCCACAATGGAGATGGTTCGAAATGAATTGGCCGTGGATGGGCACACATGTTTCTTGAACGACGAGCATGTTTAGAAGGACGTGAAAACGACATCGATTTATATTGTAAATGAAAAACATGTATAGACGACATCGATTTATATTGTAAACGACAAAACATGTATAGACGACATCGATTTATATTGTAAACGACAAAACATGTATAGACGATTACGGATTATCGATTTATAGTAAACGACATCGATTTATAGTAAACGACTCGTCATCTTTTCTTATGATTTACGCTCTGCTCAGGTTCTTCCTCATATTTTGTTACTGAGAATCGATGACATTCGGTGGAGGGACAATCATTGTGTCAACAACATACCCGCCGTGTTGAGAGTCCAGATTATGTGCCTTCTTCTCCATCTTATGTGCCTCCTCTCCAAACTATATCTCCACCGCAGATGAGGAGAATTTTATACACCGTCCTCCGGTTCTTCCTCATCTTTTATTACTGACCGCCTCGCGTTAGCACGAGCGAGAGATTTTGATCGAGGAGACGATTTCGAGTTAGAGTTTCGTGTGGACGGATGGCAAGATCATTGAGCGACTACGCCTCGGGCGTGATTGATCTTAGTTTCTAGTTATATTGTGATTTTGTGAACCATGTATCAACTATTAATCTATAACAAGATTGGTTATTTATGTATTCGAAACTTCTAATTTTGTGAACCATAATATTACTGATTTATGTTGTGAATAATTATACAAATTCTTTTGGCCAGATGCAACAAGAAAATCCTTTCTTGTGTCGTTGTCGACGTGGATTTATAATTGAAAGAACATCCCAAAAGCCCAAAACTTGTGGTCTGAAGTATTATGCATGTCCTTTGTCAAAGGTAAATAATTAAACGTTTGCTTATTTACGTAAATATATCAATAACTTGTTTGTTAAGAATACATTTCTTATAATTGTTTCATCATGTAACATGGGGATCAAGACTATAGGTGTCGATACTTTATGTGGAAGGAAGTATTTCAACAAAAGTACTTTGGTCAAGCCTCTTCTTCAACGCGATTGCTCAAACTGCTGAAACTAAAGATAACACGATCAACATGCTATTGGCTCAAAACAATTTTTGAAGGCAAGAATAAAGACGTTGGAGGCATCACTGGAATTGGCAAGAAATCCAGTTGATCACGCATGTCAATCGAGTGGAATACTCTATGAGCTTATAGATGACATTAATAATCTTCATGTGGAGTAGATTTCGTTGAAATAGTAGTAGCATTTGTTGTTGTATTTGTTTAATGTTTTAATGTTTAATGTTTTAATATTTTAACGTAAAAACACTACACAAATAAATATACTCTACATATAAAAACACTACACAAATAAATACACTCTACATATAAAATACTACACATATAAATACACACTATATATATTAAAACACTACACTACACAAATAAATATTAAAACACTACAAAAAAAAAATAAAAAAAAATGGAAGCAAATGATTGGGCGTGGGCCCCACCCTATAGGGTGCATGGGAAGTATATATTAGGGTGCTTTTGTAGATTGCCCTTTATATTTTCATGTCTAAAATCAAATTAAAAACTTTTTGGAAATTTTTCAGCCATATATTTCATCACATCATCCCTTCTCAGTAACACATTAATAACTAAAACATCTTTTATTCATAACACACCAATAACATCTGTTAATACAAATAAGCCGTAAAAACGTTTATTTATATTTTACGATCTTCTAATGTTTTGTCGATAACAAACGTAAAATCATTTTAACGAAACAAATAGAATACGTAAATAGTTTGAGTTAATAGTTTCCTAACACACTTACGTTTTCACATAAAACACTAAAACAAGTATAAGTGATTTTATGTTACATATGTACAACAACTAGTGTTTACATATTGGGTTAGAATATACTTAAACTAAGTATACTAAAATGGGTAAAAACAAATATATACTAAATGGGTAAAAACAAGTATATACTAAATGGGTAAAAACTAGCAAATGGTTTTGACCCATAACCCATGGTTTTATATATACCACTTAACCAAGTTCATTGTATCTAGAATGAAAACCATGGATCAACCCATAACCCATGACCCATAACCAAAAATACCCATGGGCAAAGAGGGCGCCCACGGATCCCCGGCTTTGTGCTAGCCGGATCCCAGTGGAAGGGATCCGTGGGATCCGGGAACGAGAGAATTTTCTTTATAAATAGAGAGCCATTTCTTCCTTTCTATTCATCACTTTACACATACTTTCCCAAGTATTCTAACCTCTAACCTCGGATCCAAGTGATCTATGTAGTTTGTCTTTTGTTTTGTGTGATCTTCTAGGTTCCTCTTAAAGGAGAGATCACCACTTCAAGACGCAAGCTCAAGTCCATGAGTTGTAATGCTTCGTCATCATCAAGACAACTAAGGTTCTCTTGTTGATAGTTCTTCCTTTCTCCATAGATATTGGGTTAAAGGCATTAGTGAAGGATTCCAAAAGTGTCAAGACGAAAGCATTAGTGAAAGGTGCTTATCGTTCGTGTCAAGAGCATTAGTGAAGAATGCTATAGGTGTCAAGACGAAGGCATCGATGAAGGGTGCCAGCGTTGTGTCAAAGGCATTAGTGAAGGATGCCAAGAATCAAATCAAGTAGCATTTGGGAAGAATGCCTAGGTCGATAATCGATGAGGTGCATCGTTATACATATAAGTATTTGTTTATTTACAAGGATGGTGATATCCTTGATGGTGTTGTAACAAGAAGTAGATCTCCTCGAGATTAGGTGTTGTGTCGTGAAGGTAGTAGTTCCTCCATAATAATGGAACTAGGTGCTTAGCCTAGTACCTAATAAAGGGTAGGCGACGTTGTGATAGGATTAGTTCTCCTAAGGTGTGAAAGAACTCGGTGGTTAGCCTAGCACCATATAAAGGGTAGGCGACGTTGTGTTAGGTGTGGTTTCGCCTTGGTGTGAAAGAACTCGGTATTTAGCTTTGTACCGGAAAAAGGTTAGCGGCGTTGTGAAGGCTTCTCCGCCATAAGGAGTTGGTGTAGTGCTTACGAACTCTCGAGTAGGTGACTGGGAGTGGAGTAGGGCAAGGAAGGTGTCCTTGTAGCCGAACCACTATAAATAACTTGTGTCGTGGTGATGTGCTCTTACTCTTTATCTTTCATTACACGTTTATATATCTATCTATCAACGTCCAACATAAACAACCAAATAGATTGACATAAGTCGATCTAAATATTTAAAATGAAGTTTTAAATTGGTAAAACTATTCAACCCCCCTTCTAGTTTTCCACAACATCATCACTGTAAGTTTCATAAAAGAGAAATGATATGTGAACCTAAACTTAGGCCTAATTATAGGCCTAAAAATAAATGTCACCATCTTGATGACTGCAGACAGAGACCCACTTATTTTACAACCCATCAAGATGCTGACACTTGTTTTTTGCCTACAATTAAGCCTAAGTTTAGGTTCATATATCATTTGTCTTCATAAAATACTCACAATACAGAAAAAATAAAAAAATGCAAATGGCGTGAGCCATTACATTGGCTCAAAACCTTTGGCACACATTTGACACGATGCTCTGTTATGGTTGGCTCAACTTGAGCACGAAAAAAAAATAGATGGCGTGTAAAATAGCACTATACTGTGTGCTCTAAGGATATCTATAATATTGCATGGAGTTTTTTTTCTTTTTTTAAATAAAAGAAAAAAAAGAAAACTTATTTATCACTGTATGACTTGTTCAAACATATTGACTATTGTATGGTTCTTTTTTTTTTCTTTTCTTTCAACTTTTCTGGCCATTTATTTTGAATTAATCTGGATTTAGTCGAGCAATGAAAGGCTAGTGTAGCAAAATCAATGTTCGTTCTCTTATAACTCATTTTTTGTGCATTGGTTGGCGAAAACTAGCTAGTTGGTCATATTATTTTAACTAACTTCGTCATCGAATTATCGTACCAAATATCATATTGGTCCACATTTTGCGTTTCATTTTCATTTCCAAAAAACCAACAAAGATCAAAAAACAATTCATGCCAAATGATGAATATCCAAAATTGTTTGTAGCAGAGTAGCATACTATCGTAACTTTGTCATCGAATTATTGGGCCAAATATCATATTTGTCCACATTTTACGTTTCAGTTTCATTTCCAATTACGTTTTCATCCTCATCAACAAATCCATCATTTATTTAATTGTTCAAAACATTAATTCACGTCAGTATGTCAAAGTCTACATTATGAATCACATCTTAAACGATATTCACATGACTCATCTTATTCGTTTTTCTTATATAGCAAACCTATTAAACAACTATAAATGAACAACTAATTTCGCAGATAATATTAAAATGATTATAAAATGTCAATAATATATCTAATAAATAAGCACAAAAGCCACTAATCATATAAATAAGAAAAAGAGACAAAAACATCGATAACATATGATGCTAGCTATAATTTATAAGTTTCTTAATTTTAATCTAAACTAAAATGTAAAAGCAACTTGAAACGGAAATCCAAACGCTAATTAGTCATACAAATTAATTTTATAGAGGTCAAGAGCATTATACAAACACTAGGGCCCCACTAGCCTCATCGCCCGATGCCTGTCGTTTCGCGATTCTTGCGTTTATGGACCGAAGGAAAATAACTCCATCCTTCTTCAGGGCAATATGAGGGTGAAATTGAATGGTAGTTTAAGTCACTCTGAAAGGATATCTGCTTAGGCTAAGGTGCCAGTGAATGGGATTGGGAATGGGAAAAAATTAACTAAGCATTGAATAAACATCTAAAATCAATCATGTAATATGAAATTCGAACCTTTAGTAGTAAAGACTTTTTAAGGATGATAATTCACATACATGTAGCGAGAGTAGCTACATATAGGTTCTTTCCTTTCTTTTTTCTTTTAATTACATATTTTTATTTCTGTTTAATGAAATAATAATAATATAAGTTGTATTACATCAGTCAATATCTATAATACTATAATCTTGAGCCCCTTAATTTAATGTGCAAGAGTGAATGTGCACAACAATTTGTACGGTACAATCCGTGTAAAGCCATATGATTTAATACCAAGAAGTGAAATATGTAATCCTCAATGAAAGCCTCTAGCTATAGGAGACGAAAAGTTCCCGATTTGGTTTAGAATAATATGTTCAATGCAGCAACAAATGCCGACTTCAATGCACAGAGTCAATTGGTATCACCGGATTAAATGTACAATGGATTAAATGTAACAATGATGATGAATATGAAGGGTGCCACAGTTATGAATATAAAGAGTTTGGCATTTAATAAGTTTACCCTATATAAACACAATCATCACCCACACCACACCACTTTGCGATTCACACCCGTCGGCGCCACATCCACCAAAATGGTCGCCAACATTCAACAATGAGGTTTGACCTCGGTTTTAACATCAGATGTTCAAATCAAACCAAAAGAGGAAGGTAACTCTCATCTACATCTTAACATTGCATAACAGATTCAAAAAAAACAAAAAAAACATATATCTCAGATTCGTTTGAATCATATCAAAACCTTCAAAGATTCAAAATTACGAAATCATCGTCGATCTGTAGAAGCAAATAGCTTCTTTTGATATCCGAATACTAAAAAGAAAAGAACAAAACCACACGGTTTTCATTCTTACTTTCATTCGGTTAAAGGAAAAAAATGAATCAAAAGACATAGGTTGGGTACGGTTTGTTTTTGTATGGTTCGATTCCAAGGGCATCGATCCATTTTTAAGCTAAGCTTCATAAATATCCGAAAATAAAAGATAAGAAATATAACAATCATGTTATTTTCTCTCTTTAATTCGTTTAAGACCAAAACCAAAATCTAAAAACGTGTCGAACCTACCCGAGCCCTCCAAAGGACCATGAAGTCGTGGTCTTGATTATGGTCTTCTTAGCTCTTCGAAATGATCAGTTGGGTATAACGGTTGTGTTTATGTTTGTTGATACAAAAGTTGGACGTTCTCGATTTGGAGCTCCTGCTCGCACTCAATTGAGAATTGCCTTGAGACCTGCGCACTAAGAGACAAGAAACACCGTTAGGCTTATCGTGGGATTGTCTCCACGATTATCCTCCCGCGAGAGTAAGTAATCGGTTTAGGGTTTAAGGAGTTTTAGGGTTATGAGATCGCACCTTAAACGAGGGATATGATTCCTTTATATACGCACGGAATCCTTGTTGGTTCGTGTTCCCCAACCTTGGCGATCCCGCCTAAGTCGGTTGGGAATGATTATCTTCTTATTTTAGAAGATATCGGATATCTATTCCAGAATAGATATGGGCTTGGGCTTCGTGAGCCCAAACACGTATTGATATTGGCCCGTTCGTACTAGGCTTGAAAGTAGTGGATCGTGGTCGGGTTCATGACCGACCCGCACTATACGTCATCATGTCCCCCGCCTAGTATGCGCAGCGTGAATGCGGATGCTAGACTAATGACCGTAGTCCAAAAACAAGTAACGCATTTAAACGTATCAAGAAGCTATACACCTACCCGCAGTGCAATGTATCTAGACATCCAGTGAATAGGAATGCCTCGTTAATCGGGAAAGTTATCGCCCGTTGTCACATCAAGCCATCTCGACCACACAATGAAGACTAGTGGAATCCACGTGTCGCCAATCATGGGAGAGAAGAAGATATAACATGGCGATTCATTTTCACCGAATTTCTCACAAGAAAACACCATCCGCCATTTCTAAAGCATTTCAAGAGTCGTTATCCCAAAAGTAACCAACCACGAGGTAATCGCGCGTGCGATATAGCAAAAAGTATAACATCATGGTTAAACAATTGTCCGACTTTACCTCCGACCTTAATTTGATCGATCCGATGGAATTTTCCTCGATTATTTTATACCCGGACGCATCCGGCCGGTTCCGGATGCGCGAGCCATAATTGCGGATTTCCGGCGGAAAGTGGGTGTATACACACGGTTATTCGAATTTGCGAATCAACGTGCGCCTTATCACGCTTTCGTGCGATGTGTTAAACTATTATACGTTACACATATCGCACTGCATTGTATTGGCGCGGCTAAAATTACCAATTTCGAGGTAAATTGTCGTCTCTTGGGATTAACCCTACCATCCACTTATTCGCGCTTTTATCACACCACATGGGCGCATGGGTGGGTTTCCTTTTCAAAACGCTGGTAGATTACAGCTACATGATAAGTTAGATGCGCTTAGAATTGGAGGAATACTTTTCCGGGTAGATGATACATGTTTTCCTTGGAATTATGAATTTTATACCGCGGATCGCTATGTAGGATGAGTACCAGGCTCGGTCGATAATGTCGAGGATGCGGAATCGATAATGCAAACCGCATCCCCATCGCTGCATATCCCGAGGGATTTTGGTGCACATGGAATCACCGTAATTATTATGGCCCTCAAGATGAGATCCCTATTTTCTTAGACGCCAATGGCTGGGTGGGTACTTGTTCCTCCGCACTTCAAGGTGTAAATATTGTAAGAACAATCTTCCGTATTTGTTGCGCATAATATAACCGTGTGTATATGTGTTTTGTCGCGCAGAGATGGATCTGCTTACTGGTTATAGCCTAGCGAAGCCCGCAACCGCGAGGACAGGAGTACGACCGCTGAGGATGACGAGGAGCCCATATTAGCCGCGATCGCAGACGTGTCATGGAACCGCCGCAGGGATACAGGACCGCCTCCGCTGCGGTGGAGGCAACGCTTTGCAAAGCCGCCCCAATCTCGAGGTGACTCGGTGGTAGCGCAATCATCGCCGAGTCGTAGCTCATCCTCAAGAGGAAGAAGAAGAAGAAGCGCGCTTAGTCGCAAAAGGACCCGACGAGATCATGGTGCGGGCCCGTCAAGGAAGAAGCGCCCCGTGATTCAAACCGTGAGTTGTCCTCCATCGATGAAGCGTCGCCGCACCCATCCGCCGATGATGCGGAGCCAAAGTAAGTAAAACCATACATATATAACCTCTCGTTAGTTGGTGAATGTGCTATTTGTGATTCTAACATTGCGCCGGTGATCATTCGCAGGATGGAGCAGTCATAGAATCACCTCCAAGGCGAGTCCAACGCGGTCGGCGATTCTCGAGCCGCCGAGCCGTGATAATGAAAACCAAGCCGATGCGATGTGCCTCGGTCAATTAGTTGAAGAGTTGGTTCAAGTCTCCGCCATCGCTTCGTTAATGTGAAGCCGAAAGATCAAGTATCCGTGGGGAGGACCAAAGCTCAAAGAAGGATCAAACAATAGCTCGCTGGAGGCGCACGGCAAGCGCCAAGCGCAACCGGATAGCGCCGTGTAGAGGCTAGTGAGCTCGCGATATGCGCAAAAACAAAGCCGAGGACAAGATGGCGCTAATGTGCCAAGTAGACCAAGAGCGCTCGATGTCGCCAGTATAAGTCTGCATGTCACGGGCACTAAAACATTTGGAGGTGGTAAGGAAAGTTTGTTCGCATTGGGGAGCTTGAGCCACCGTGAAGTCGGTCTTTGGAAGTGCAGGAGGCTAAGTTGCGCAAGATGAGCATCGAGTATGACGAGGAGTTGTATCCTCACCATGTCTACAATCGCGAGCGCAGTGGCTCATTGGCCACGGTCTTCGCTTAGTCGCCTTAGCACCGGAATCGCCAGAGGTGGTTAATGCTTTTGGGAGGTTGTGCAGGCGCCTGAGCGTGGTAAATCGAGGCGATTGAAAAACTACACGAAGCCAAACTGCTGGAGACGCCTCGATAAGGTACCCAATTATGACGCCGAGTCATATGATCATTTCGTCGCCGCCATGCAGAGAATGAAAGACTTAGAGCTTCCAATGATTTCGAATGAGCGCGATCAAGATTATCCCATAAATGTTATTATGACGGATTGACTTTGGCGCCACCGCGTGAAGGTGCCAAACACGCCTGACTACTATTTGAAACCCCATGAGTCGCAATGCAAGTACTGCTTTTCGCGGCCCTAGGGACACTCGTAATCCATTTGCTTTGGAGAAGGAGGTACCTTTAAAGGAAGTCTTGGAGGCGCATGCGACCCGTCTTGCTAAAAAGAAAGGTATTGCAGGTAAAGCTATCTTGTGTGGACTTGGTGCAGCGCACTTGCCGAGGTCTGATGGAGTGCCGCTGTTGCTCATCAGAAGGCCGCAGATGCGGGTATTAGCGAAGTTAAAGAAGCAACGAGTCACGTTGGGACTTCATCACTTAAGCGTTGTAGTAGCTGGTAGCTGTCATGTTGACTATCTTTTGTACCAACTCGTAGTTATGAATAAATGTTTTTTTATCATTTGTGGATGTAATGTAAGCCTATATTTTTTTGCGTTGTATGTATGAAGAAACAAGCGTGTAGGCATCGCAAATGTAGGAAATTCATAGTCGTGTATGAAAATTATAGTATACTTGGAAAATAATTCTAAGTATTTAAGCATAATCGTGTATGTTATGATTCACGCAGCATCAGAATATTGCAATAGGGAAGCAAGTATCTTGGTTCCTAAGTTGTTAAACGCACGATGCATTGATGCGCAACCGTCGTGGGATGCGCATATCTTATTCCAACGCTTGAGAACAAGGTGTTTAACAAGGATGCGTGATCCATTATTGATGGGTTTGCAACCTCTTACTCAACAAGTCAATTAGTAGGTCAACTTATCCTGCTACCATCGTGGGTTTATTTGTGGTGCATGCACGCCATCGTGGGCAAGAAATAAAAATTGTTAACACATACAGATATGAAGATAACAACTTAAAATGTGTCGCGGAGTTAGCTAGAAACCGCGACGCTTTTATTAATACTTGCAAGTTTATCAAGAAATAACAAAGAAAACAAAGAATATGAAAAATAAAACCGAGTACATGAATGTTTATTGAGCATCGAAAGTGCGGAGCGTCTCGCTACGAGCCGTAGCTATTTTTATAGGTAGCACCTCTCGAGGTTGCCGATATTCCATGTGCGTGGTAGGTCACGACCATCCAAACCTCAGAGCCGTGATGCGCTGCGCTCGCTGTTTCAAGAACCTCGTAAGGTCCTTCCCACTTTGGTCCGAGCTACTGTATCTTCGCCGTGGCTTGCCTCATTGGCGGTAGACAAAGTCGCTCGGTCCGAATGAAACACGCGCACCTTGGCATCATAGTATCCTTTCATTTTGACTTTGACCTTGCCTCCCTTATGGCCGCTGCTCGCGTCTTTCTTCCAAGAGGTCCAAGTCGACACGCCTTCGTCGCCGCTTGTAGTCACATTGATCTCCGCGCAGGCGGATAGTTGGCATGCCGATCTCGCTTGGTATAACGGCTTCGTCCCGTATACTGTAGAGAAGGGGTATCCCCCGCCGGTTTTAACTGAGGTGCGGTGCGCCCATAGTACATGTGAAAGTTCTTCAACCCACCTTCCTTTGTGCTTGTCCAAACGTGCTTTGATTCCTTCACCCAGACTTCGATTTGCGCGCTCGACTAAACCATTGGTTTGTGGGTGCGTAACCGACGCAAAGTGTTGGGTGATGTTTAACTTTTCGCACCAATCTTTGAAGGGGTTGTCGCAGAATTGTTTCCCGTTGTCCGAGATGATTTCTCCGTAATCCAAGCGGCATACTATGTTGTCCCGCATAAAGCGTTTCACCGGTTGCCGAGAATTGTCGCCATCGCTTTTGCCTCGATCCACTTGGTGAAGTAGTCTATAGCTACTATGAGAAACTTGAGACCGCCGCTATTGGAAAAGGACCGCGATATCAATGCCCCATTTGTAGAAACACGCGCCGTGATTGGTGTTAACTCATGCCGTGTGGTTGCGCGGCACGGGTATGTGGACTTGGCAATCATTGCACTTCCTTATCAAATCCCGCGCATCTTTATGCATGGTTGGCAAGAGTATCCCGATCGCATGGCGCGGCGCTACAATGCATCGTGGTCCCGCGTGCATGCTACATGAACCCTCATGGATTTCTCGCAGACATAATTTGCTTGTACGGGCCGACGATCGAAGCCATGGTTGGAGGAAAGAACGCCGACATAAAGATGTTGTCGCGCATTCGAATCTCTCGCGGCGGCGCCGATTCTCGCGAGTCATTCTTCTTGGGGTAATGTCCCTTTGCTTAAGAATTTCGCAATTGGTGTCATCCATGTAGGACCATCCTCCTCTATGATTGTGGAGACTTCCATCTCCGATATTGACTTGCTTTTCGGTGTTTCCACCAAAGACTTGCTTTGATAAGTGTGCGAAGCTTGTCGAGGCGATCTTGCTCAATGCATCCGCTTGCGATTTTCTCCTCTAGGGACTTGCTTGATAGTAAATCATCAAAGCCTTTGATCGTTGTCTTAGTCTTCTCAAGATATCGAATCATATTTTCTTCTTTGGCCACGATTCACCCAACACATGGTTGGCCACTAGTCGAGAGTCCACATTTGCTTCCAAGTTACGTGACACCCATTCGAGCCGCAATGCGTAGTCCAATGATCGTGGCTTCATATTCGCCTCATTGTTTGTCGAGGTAAATTCAAACGCAGGCGTAAGTGAATTCCATTCCTCCGGGTTTGTGAGAATAAGGCCGCTCCGAGCCATCCACGCACGAGGACCCGTCTGTAAACAAAATCCATGGATCTTGTAATGCTTTTTCGCTTGGTGTAGGTACCTCGTCAAGATCCGGCTCGATGATGAAGTCCGCCGAACTTGTCCTTTATTGCGGTACGTGGTCCGTAAGAGATGTTATGTTCGCTTAGCAACACACTCCACTTCGGAGTCGCCCCGACGATCGGGTTTGGAGATGATCCGCTGATGGCTTGATCCGTGATTACCGCTATCGGGTGCGCTGAAGTACCCTAGCAGCTGCTTGGCGGCAAACACTAATGCCAAGACCAATTTTTCCATGGCACTATAGTTCATCTCCGCCTTCTTGAGAGCTTTGTCGACAAAATAGATAGGGGTTTGCACCGAGTCCCTATCTGTTAGTAGCACCGCTACCGACCGCCCCATGAGTTGCCGATAGATACATGATCGCTCTTCCTCGGTCGGGTGCCACGAGTGTTGGGAGCGTTGCTAGATGTCGCTTGAGTGTGGTGAAAGCTTCTTCCGCCTCCGTTGTCCACCGAAAGTCACCCTTTTTATACACTTCGAGTGTTTTGAAAAGAGGCAATGACTTTTCTCACGATTTAGATAGGAACCCGCTGAGGCCGGCTAGTTTTCCATTGAGGATTGGACTTCCTTCGCGTGCGTGGTGAGGGAAGTTCTATTACCGCCTTTGTCTTTTCTCGGACAAGGTTTTATGCCATCGTTCTATCAGTACCCTAAGAACATGCCTTCTGAGTAGCTCAAGGCGCATTTCTTAGGATTTAGCTTCATGTTAATCTCACGTAGAGTTTTGAATGTTTCTTCTATGTCGCGCACCGCCTTTTCAAGATGGCTTTTAATGACCGTGTCATCCACATAGACTTCCGTGTTGCGCCCCATTGCTTTTTCAAGGCATTGTCTACCAACCGATAGTGGCACCGCGATTCTTCAAGCCAAACGGCATTTTTGTGTAACAAGAACGCCTTGGCTTGTGTGGAACGCCTTTTCCTCGCCTTCGAGCCATTTGTATCCGGTGATATCCCTTGTACGATCGAGAAAACACTTCAACGGGTATCCACACAAGGACTCTATTTTCCAATCTATCTCGGTAATGGATAGCATCCTGTGGGCATGCTTTATTAAGGTCGGTGAAGTCTACACACATTCGCCACTACCATCGCTTTTTTGACCATTATCGATTAGAAAGCCACCGTGGTAATAGACTTCACGATAATTCCCGCTTAACCACTGCATCGCTGAATCGCTCGCGCCTCCGGAGCTTGGCCTCGCTTTTCGGCGATCGGTAAGTATCCTTGTCGGATTCTAAGTTTATGCTCGTGATCGAGCGTGGTACTCCATCATGTGTTTGGGCTCCCATGCGAAAATATCCACGTTCTTTTTGTAGGAGCGCGCACACACCGCTTTGCCGTTGTCCGACAATGACCCTCCAATGGTTATCTCTCGTCCGGGTATTCGGGTGAATTGCGACCTTAAAGTTGGGGATTTTGGCCAAGACCGCTTCGGATTGGTTCCATTTCGCATGTAACCGTGTTACATTCTCTGCTTGGCACCGTGGCATTGTAAAGAGTGACAATGCCCCTTCAACGGGAATTTAAGCATCCCGCGCGCCGTTGATGGCACCGCCGCATGGCCGATATCCCGGTCTCCCAATAATGCCATTATATGATGAAGGGATTTGATCACCATGAAATCCATCCAAGTTGTCGAGAGTGCTCGCTGCCAACGCCGACTAGCAATCGCAGCTGGCCCATAGGTTATATCTTCTCACCGTGAACCCGTGAGTGCGGTGTTGACAGATTTAACCGACTACGATTTCGTGTCGTAGTCTTTAAAGCAATGCTCATACATAATATTTGCCGATGCCCCGCCATCGATGTACATACGGTGTATGTCGTGACCACCCGCACTAATTTCAATGGTGAGGGCTCGATCGCGTTGTCCGCAGCTAAAGTAGGAAGGAGATTTCACTTCTTCTGAAAACTCTTGGTCGACCTTCCGTCGGTGGTTCGCTGCCACGTCCGTATCATATAGATTGTGTCGGCCTTATCCTTGGGTGTCTCCTTCTTGCTTTCATTCTTTTGCTTATCTCTTCCTCTTTAATGTTTTTAACTAAGTGGTCCACCGCCCCCCTCGACCATCTTGTCGATGAGTTGGCGCACTGGACACACTCGTTAGTAGTGTGACCCTTTGCGCATGGTAGTCACAGATCCATTCCCAAAGGCGCCGATCTTCCGTGTACGATCTGCGTGGTCTTGGGAAGTTCGCACCTTCCACCGCGAGTATTTCCTTTGGTGTTTTGATCGCGGAGTATACCGTCATTATCTCTGCCTCTCGCCGCTCCTCGGTTGCGATAGCTTCTATTACGGTTATTACCTCGGTCGTTGGATTGTCTCCCGATTGTTCCTATGACCGTAACTCGAATAGTTCTTTTTGCTATCACGCGGCCTCTCCTCGACAAAAGACCGAGAGCGCTTCATGAGTTCATCAAAGGTCTCGTGGATCTTGTCGCTTAGCCTCTTGATAAGTTCTCGGGTTATTAATCCCATTCATGAAGCCCGAGATCTTTAAGACTTCGTGGCATGCTTTAACTCGCATGCATTCATCTTTGAAGCGTTCCATGAACGCGCCGTGATTCTCCCTCGTTTCGCTTTTACCCGGCGAGTTCGACAGATTTTTAGCACACTTTTGCGTTGAGTAAAATTTAGGCGAACGCCTTTCTCAACTCTTCAAAACCATTCACGCCCTTCGTGGGAGTTTGTTGAACCGTTCCGCGCTTCCCACCGCGTGGAATTAAACATATGGCACCAAACCGGTTGTGGCGGCCATGGTCGCGGCCGATTCAAAAATTTTAGGTGATCGCCGTGATCACCGTCCCATCATAGGTTTTAACATTTGCAGCATGCGCCTTTTCTTGTTCTCGAGAAATCACTAATGCGTCTAGTGAACGATCCACTTTCTCGACGGCGCCATGGGAGAGACATGTCTTCCTCTTGGCTATCGCTCGCTCGGATTTCCAATGCCTCAGATCACTATCCTCGTTGTCCGAGGAGTTGTCAAGATGAATTTTCCTTCTTACGGCGCTATGCCGCCTTCCTCGTAATCGACTCATAGTCCGGATCCAAGGGCTCTCACTGGGGAATACTTTCGCCCCGCCTATCTCGTACTCTACGGCTACCCGCCCGGCGAGACACCGTACGCCGCCTCTCTATCATCGTCACTCAAGTGTTGCGAGTGAGATGTCTCATCACCTCGATTCTCCTCCCGATCTCGCTGAATACCGGGGTTTATGACCGCTTTCTCGCGCTTTTCCTTCGGGTGGCGCGGTGGAGAAGTATCGATTCGAATCGAAATTGAGTCGGGCTTTAGGTTCCGCCCGATCTATTCTTCTTCCTCTTGCATGAGGCGCCAATGCTTCGTAGTTTTGGGATACGAAAGCTTCGGTGCTAAGCACGCGCGCGACTCCCTCGAGTGAGCGCGCTTGTTTCACCACCGCATTCTTATCCCGACCGGTGCCTCCGGTATCTTTGTCAAGTCGGCTTAGCACCGATTGGAAAGGAGTAGTAAAGACGGGTTGTTCCCGAGCGCAGCTGGGTCTACTCCACTCGTGGTGGTTGTAGTGACTGGGTTATTCCCGAAGTGCGGTTCTACCGAGGAAGATCAAGTCTTGACCGACCCTTACTTTTAGCAATACTGGTTGTCCTGTGAGGTCGCTTAGGGTTAGTCCACTCGCGACTTCTTCCCCATAAGATCCGACCGCGATCGCCGATTGCCATGTTTTGTCATTCTAGTGTCGATTCTTAGTGTAGGTCCCACGGATGGCGCCACTTGTTGATACAAAAGTTGGACGCCTCGATTTGGAGCTCCTGCTCGCACTAATTGAGAATTGCCGCCGAGACCGCGCACTAAGAGACAAGAAACACCGTTAGGCTTATCGGGATTGTCTCCCACGATTATCCTCCCGCGAGAGTAAGTAATCGGTTTAGGGTTTAAGGAGTTTTAGGGTTACGAGATCGCACTTAAACGAGGATATGATTCCTTTATATACGCACGGAATCCTTGTTGGTTCGTGTTCCCCAACCTTCGCGATCCCGCCTAAGTCGGTTGGGAATGATTATCTTCTTATTTTAGAAGATATCGGATATCTATTCCGAATAGATATGGGTTTGGGCTTCGTGAGCCCAAACACGATTGATATTGGCCCGCCTGTACTAGGCTTGAAAGTAGTGGATCGTGGTCGGGTTCATGACCCGACCCGCACTATACGTCATCAATGTTTGTGATAATCGATTAGAAAAGTGTGCGGTTGTTGATGATGGGTGATGTTCTGAGATGAGATGTTTGTGGTTCGATATTTACAAAAAAAGATGCAAGTGTTGTGATCATAGTGATTTTTATCATTAAAGATGTGACCGATCCTCTTGAATTTATAAGAAAGTGATAGTTACACATATTTGAACCAAACAAAACTCTAGCTATTTTTATGCGACATGTCTACTCATTAGCAGTAATATCAAATCTTATACTTTGTGCTAAACTTTTAACCATTTTGTAGGTGACAAAATTCAAATGTGGAGGATTTGTGCTAGGCCTTGGCATGAACCACAATCTCTTCGATGGAATCGCGGCCATGGAATTTATCAACTAATGGGGCCGTGTCGCGGGAAACTTGCCCCTAATACTTAACTTTTTTCTACTCACATTTAATGTTTACATTGATCTTGATACTGTAAAATATTTCATTGTTTTTGCAATATTGTAATGGATTTTTCTAATCTTTGTAACAATTTAGAATATGTTAAATGATATATTCAAACTAAGTTTGTGTGGTTGCTAACTTGCTGTATAACAAAAGGAAAGAAGGGTATTAAAAATCGTTTACTTTTAGTCAGTTTTTTATTAAGGTGGATTTTAATAATAATGGAAATGGTTACTACTTCATCCATCATTACAGTCATAAAATTCTTCTTTGAAGCGCGTAATATTAACTATTTATTTTGTGTATCATATCCAAATATTGATATGGATTGGATCGAGTGGTATCATTTTGTTGGGCTAGAAGTCTAGAACCGTTAAATATAACCATGTAAATGTGTATATAACGCTTGGTATAATGTCCTATTATTAGTTAAATGAATAAATTATTGTTTGTTGGCTGCCTCTATGATCAACAATTAGATACAATTTGCGCAACCGGGTTCGTAAAGCCTCATTTTAAGAATTTCTTACTTCTTTAAGTACACGTAAACTCGGTATTTGAAAGAGTTTTTAAACAACAAAATTGAAACTAATTGGCCGGATGGAACATTTGCACCACCAAACAAATATTATTCACTAAAATTAATAAGAAAAATTAATACAAATGTATAAAATACCATGAAAAAAAGAAAAAAGAGCATTTTCATGTGCCTGTTGCACAGACCATAAACGCATAAAATAGTGCAATTTATAAGAGCAAAAAACATAACAAAAGTGACAAATAAATATGAAAAATAACGAATATATACATAATTCATATTAAAATATTAAATAAACTACTTTAAATCAAAACTTATGATAACATTAGTTGCAATACCTTACATGTAACTACTTGCATAGAATATTACGTAAAAAACACGTATATATTCAACCCTTAACCAATCGGTACGGGTTTTAAATACACCAAGTTTATCATTTGCCATGAAATAAATATATATTTCTTTGACATATCATCATCCCAAAAACAAACAAAACATTCAAATTATTAGAACCAACAAAAGTACCTAAACTCAAACAACTACTTAAACTCATTCATCTTAATAGCATTAACTTCTTCCTCACGGGCACCCACTTTCGATTCATCTAACAAATAGTTTAACTCGCAAGCAATAACCGATGCCTATCTTGGGTTTTCTTAAAGCTTCAGTGACTCCAAAGCAACCCGTTAGCACCATAAGCTTCCATGTTTGCCATCATTGTATGGTTCTTCGCTATTACCCTCCTCGAATGTTGGCAACAACCGAATAACATTTTGGATAATGCATCATCTTCACCGCTGTTGCACAAACCACAAGTTTATGCAATTATGCAATTTTGAAGAACCGGCGACATTCGATAAATTACCTATCAACTCTAAATTTGCCATTGAAAATAAAATATACAAAAAACCAAATGGTTCTATAACTCATTATGAAACAAGCACCAAATAAATAGGCCGAACATTATTTATGTAACATACTAATATTAAAGTGTTACATATGAAAGGTCTTTTTTTAAATGTAACATATTAACATAAACCTCTTCACATATACTCTTATAAGGTTAATTGTCTATCTAAAATAATAGTAACTTAAATTAATGCCATGGTACAAAAAAACAAATGTAGTCATCTTTACAATTTAGGACATTGACCAAAATAAAATTAGTCAACATTATTATGTAGTCATCTACACTAGAGTCAAGAAGCATCTTTGGCAAGAATTTACCTCCGCCTCACGATAACAAATCTTATGATACCATCAATTGCAATATCTTATATGTAACTACTTGCATACAATATTACATAAAAATAATTATACATTCGATCCTTACTAATACGAAGGTAACGCACGGCTTATAATGCCTCGTTTTACTAAGCCATTAATGGTAATAAGTTTTTGAAAAACAATTATTTGGTCAAAAACTTTATAATAATGCATGTATATATATTTTTATAATTTAAAATACTTAAAATGATTAATATTAATTGCTTATACTAATCCTTACAAAACAAGTTTAAAAGGCAAGGTTTATTTATTGTAATTAATTTGATTTAAATGTAAAGTTTTTAAAATACCCTTAATTAAAAATGATAACAACATCTATCACTAAATTAATAGTTTAAACATTTTGATCCTCAGTCATTTTTCATTTATAACCTATATACTTTTTTCTCGAAATTACTACAAATTAAACTCATAAGAGTTGCATAAAGGGTCACATTAAAACACAAATTCGCCAGTATAATTATTTGCCGCTATACACCGTCGTTTTGCACGGATATTCGTCTAGTCTTATAAAATATATAATACATAATATTCATTTAGGAAGATATCCCAATATAACTGAAATTTAAGACATTTACATATATAATTTGACGATAGAAGTGTAACACCCCAAAAATATCGTAGAGGAGAGGTAACTGGAGGCGTTACATTCATAGCACACATCACAAGATGATAAAGAACATACTGTATTTGGAAGATTATAAAACACAGAGAATCCATGTGGGTTAAATGGATACATGCGTACAAATTGAAACATCGCAGCTTTTGGGATGTCCGTTATTAGCTAATGTAAGTTGGGGATGGCGAAGCTTCTTGAAATCGCAATAGTGTTCGCCTCATGTGTGGTATAAGCTAGGTAATGGAGGCAAATTTTCAATGTCGTATGACACATGGGATGAATTATGTCCTTTGATGAATCATGTGACACATAGGGAGGTTAGTAATGCGAGGTATAATAAACGAGAAAAGATGGTTGATGTTGTGAATGAAGGTTCATGGAGCTGGCCTCAGACGTGGTATAATCATTTTCCTGCTTTGAGCCAAATTCACGTCCTCAATCTAAGACAAAATCTACCTGATTCTCTCGTTTGGAAGTAGAATGGATGGTTCTATGAACTCTCTGTAAAGCATGCTTGGCATGCCATGCGTGAGCGTGGTGTGGAAGTAGATTGGTCGTATCTTGTATGGTCGACGTACTCTATTCCAAGACACACAACTCATTTTTGGCTTGTGATGAGGAAAAGGCTGCTTACCCAAGATAGGATGAGGCAATGGCATGTTGGGAATGATACCGATTTAGCTTCACTTCGTTGCCCGCTATGTAAAACTCAACCGGATTCACATGAGCACCTCTTCTTTGAATGTCCGTTTTCAATTAAAGTGTGGAAGTATGTGGTGGAAGCGGCTGGTATGAGGTGTTTATCCTCGAAATGGAGTGCCATTGTCGCATGGTTACTTCCAATCTCCAAAGAAAATAAGGTAACTACAATTGTTGGTTGATTACTCGTGGTTGCCTCTACTTATTTTTCGTGTGGCATGAGCGCAACAATCGAATCCATGGGAAGGGTGGAAGACAACCTGATGGAGTTGCACAAGTTATTCTTGATATGGTTAGGTTAAAGTTGGCTTCTATTCGGTTTAAGAAGAGTATTCGAGTAGATCAAATGCAGAGAACATGGAAGATTGCAAATGTTAAAGTCGACATAGGCTAGTCTTGGTTCGGAGTAGAGGTTGTGCTGTCACTGTTTATATTCTTTTATAGCCTCTATTTCGTTTCTTAGGCATTGGTTGTTATGTTTTGAGCATGTGCAAAACATATTGTTTTGAGTTTAGGGTGGCTCATTACCATCCTTTTTGTACCAAACCTTTTTTATTTTTTAATATATTCACCGGGTATAAACCCTTTACCAAAAAAAAAAATACTCTATAAAAACGTGTATTAAAATGCGTATAAAAACGTGTGAAATAATGGGTGTAAAAATGTATATAAAAACGTGTGTAAAAACAAGTATAAAAATGTATGTTTATAAAATCGCGTATAAAAACGTGTATTAAAACGCGTTTAAAAAATGCGTATAAAAACGTGTGTAAAAACGTGTATAAAAACGTATATAAAAATGCGTATGAAAACGTGTGTAAAACGTATATAAAAACGTGTATAAAAACGTGTTTAAAACCGCGTATAAAAACGTGCATAAAGGGTCACTTCAAAACACAAATTTGCCAAGATAATTATTTGTCACTATACACTATCGCTTTGCGCGGATATTCGTCTAGTCTTATAAAATATATAATACATAATATTCTTTTAGAAAGATATCCCAATATAACTGAAATAAAAGACATTTACATATATAATTTGACGACAGAAGTGTAACACCCCCAAAATATCGCAAAGGAGAGGTAATCGGGGGCGTTACGTTCATAGCACACAACACAAGATAATAAAGAATATACTCTACAAAAGCGTGTATAAAAACGCATATTAAAATGCCTAAAAAAACGTGTGTAAAAACGTATATAAAAATGTGTATAAAATATGTGTAAAAACGTGCATTAAAATGTATATAAAAACATGTATAAAATCGCGTATAAAACGTGTAAAAAAACGCGTTTAAAGATGCGTATAAAAAAGTGTGTAAAAACGTGTGTTAAGACGTATATAAAAACACGTATGAAAACGTGTGTAAAAACATATATAAAAATATGTATAAAAACGTGTATAAAAACGCGTATTAAAACGTTTATAAAAACGTCTATAGAAACGTATATAAAAACGTAAATGAAGACGTTTATGATAACGTATATAAAAACGTGTATAAAACCATTTATAAAAACATGTATAAAAATGTGCGTATAAAAGCGTGTATAAAAGCGATATAAATCATAAATAAAGACGTATATAAAAGGACTAACGTTGCAAACGATCGTTGGTATAAAGGATTAATGTTGCAAACGATCGTTGGTATAAAAGGACTAACGTGGCAAACGTTGCAAATGATCCTTTGTATAAAGGACTAACGTTGCAAACGACTGTTAGTATAAAGGACTAACGTTGCCACTTTTGACTAGACATAAACATTGTTGTCAAAATGGACTGAAAGTGGAATGAAAATATCACTTTTGAACTAAATCCAAAACTTTTTGAAATTTTGGACCAAAAGTGAAATACCCAACAAACCACAAGGACCAAAATGTAGTTAACTATAATAAAAGATAGGTTATTATTTTTCTGACATAAAGTCATCGAAAAAGTATATAACAATTTAAGGGCAGATGGTGTGGTGAGGTTTTTTCTCGCCACATGTTTTTCTCTCATAATTTTTTACTCAACTTTCTTTCAATTATCATGCGACATTCTCTCTTCCATTAAATATTTTTTTATTTTTTATTATTAAAAAATACATAAAAACACAAATACCCACTCACAACACAATAAAATATTGTTTATCTCTTTTCCAAACCTTGTCTCTCTCTTCTTTTTCACTCGGGACTCAAGTCCCACTCATGCTATTTTTTATGCCTTTATCCTCTTTTCCCGTAAAGCATGCTGTGGATTTCCTGTAGGGACAAGACTGTTCCGTTTGCTTTTCCGCTCCTACACCCATCACACTAATACTTACAAATTTTTGGATAGACAAATTGAATCTTACAAGGTAAGGTGTGAACTTCATCAAATATAGTAGTATTCCCATGTATGCTCATGCATGGGAAACACTAAGAGGTTGTTTGGTTGCTTATCAATCGAGCTTATGCTTATGTTATTTAAGCATTTTATCATGTTTATGTTTAGTGTTTAGATTAGCTTATATTTAACAAGTTAAGAAATTCAAGTATTTGGTTTAGCTTAGGTTGACCAATGACCAAAAAGATATGAGGTGAAATATAAATGTTACTGTATATTATGTATAGTTGAGGGTAAAAATGTAATTTGATATGAAGTATGTTATATAAGCTCAACCGTATTTATAAAAACCACACTTTTGAGGCTTATCAAAAACCTTTTACATAAGCTCATAAGCCCACTTATATAAGCTTAGCTAAACACTTGTTTAGACTTATTTAAAACATATATATTAATAAGCTTATAAACCCATCATATAAGCTTAAACAAACATTGCTTAAATTCAAATAAACAAACATAGGTTACACAAATACGACCACCAATATATTCACACAAATGCGACCATCAATATATTCACACAAATGCATATTATACACTTTAGCTATTGTCTGATTACATTTGGTCTCAAAAGCACTAAATTGAAAAGCAAAGGCTTTGACTTTAATTACTTTCACAAAAAATATAAGTCAACTCAATGTCAATAATAGAAATATGGTTGTTGAGATCCCGATTCCAATCTTAAGATTTTACGATACTACAAAGCAAAAATGATCTCATTTTTATGTAGGATCTTTGCGAGACATGATCTTAATAGGATCCCGATCTTGATTATAAGATTTTATAATCTCGTTCGGTCTGATCTTATTTTTCTCAAACCACGAGTTAAAAACTATAAAATTATGTATTAAGTTTTGTAGAATATAAAAAACAATAGGCTAATGGTATTAAATACTTTATAATAATAATAATTTTGACCTACATTTTCATGATATATGATATAAATGTGGATTTGCGTAATTTTACAACACCTATTGGGCAAATCATGGAAAGAAGCCCTACTATAGGTGTTTGGCTGTTGTTAAAGGGTGTCCGGATGGCTCTTGACGTGGGGTAGTTTTTGAGTTTGGATGCCATCAAATGAACCTTACTTGCTAAGAAAGAAGATTATATACACATGCAACTTAGTAATTTTTGGTACGGTTTTTTTAACCGTATCCAAAGGGCGTTCCGAAAGATGCTTGTACAATAGTGACTATTATCACTATAAATGTGTGAATTTTCGAGTTCAATTCTTCTTGATGCATAAAAGGCCAAAGTGATCACGTCAACCTTCTAAAAGAAGAGAGCTTTACATGATTTGAGTGTATGTGACGATGAATTCAAACCCGTCAGTTAATCGATCAAAAATTCAAAAACCATTATAAACCAAAATAACTTGGGTAAACGCCATAAAATAACAACCTACTTTCTCCAATTTGCCGAGTTGAAACACTTACTTTTTTATTAACTTACTTTACCAACATACTTTCAAATTTTGATCTGACTTCACCAATATGACTAAAATAATCTTGCATCGTTAGTCCTTTATAGTAACAGCCGTTAGCAAATAACTTAAAATTTGGTTTTCTTACGTTTTTGTCGGTTTTTACACGTTTTCGTCCGTTTTTTATCCTTTTCGTCTGTTTTTACACGTTTTAGTTCGTTATTGCCCATTTTCATCTGTTTTTACACATTTTGCATGTTTTCGTCTGTTTTACACGTTTTTTTCTTGTTTTTGTCCGTTTTTGCACATTTTCATGCGTTTTTACATTTGTTTCACGATAAAACCATTTTACCGCTTTTGTCCATGTTTACACATTTTGTTTGTTTTGCACGCTGTTCGCTTTTGCACATTTCGACCAATTTTGCGTTTAAATCTGCTTTGCACGTTTTCTTCTATTTTTTGCACGCCGTCCGCTTTTGCACGTTTATTGTATGTTTTGCACGCCGTCTATTTTACACGCCGTCCGCTTTGCACATTCAATTTTGCACGATAAAATCATTTTACACGTTTTCATTCGGTTTACACGTATAAAACCATTTTACACGTTGTCGTTTTACGTTTCGCTAGTTTTGCACGTCGAATCGCTTTTACATTTTCGTTCATTTTACACGAATAAAAGCCATTTTACATGTATAAAATTGACTAAAACGTAAAAACGGTTTTATCGCGTAAAACAAAGAAAACGTAAAACGGACTAAAATGTTTAAAATGAATGAAAACGTGAAAAATGTACGAAAATGTGAAAAACTGACTAAACGCGCAAAAAGAACGAAACGCAAAAACTGGACGAAAACGTAAAACGGACGAAAACATGTAAAACCAAATAAAACGCAAAATGGACGAAAACGTAAACGGACGTAAATCACGCAAAACGGATTTAAACGCAAAAGTGACGAAAACGCAGAAAACGATTTAAAACGTAAAGAAAACTAAATTTTAAGTTATTTGTTAACGATCGTTAATATAAAGCGACTAACGACGCAAGTTTATTTTAATCATGGGTGAAGTCAAATCAAAATTTAAAGTACATTAATAAAGTAAGGTAATATAAAAATAAGTTGTTCAATTCGTGAAATTAAAGAAAATAGGTTGTTATTTTATGGCCTTTACCCTAATTATCTTCCAAGTGATCCATATGTATCTATGTTATAGTTTAAGGGTTTATTTGTTTAAGGGTTTATTTGTATTTCACTATTTCGTCCAATTTTATGGCGTTTACCCTAATTACGATCCATATGTATCTATGTTATAGTTTAAGGGTTTATTTGTATTTGACACCAACAATATTTGTATGGGTCCCATTATCACACGGCTCACCCTAGCCTCGCCCCTACTGTCCCTATTTTGTCCCCGCTTCCAAAGATAACACTTGGTTTTACTGGGTTCAGAGTATTTCGGCAGTTTTGTTTTCATTTATTAAACTTTATATTTACATTCGATTTTCGCGTTTTATACTTTTTGATATAAACAAAATATAAAAAAAAAAAAAAAAAAAAAAAAAAAAAGTGGGGTATCAATAACCAAATGGGGGTATTAATAACGTGACCCATTTGTATTTGTATCACCAACAAATTTTCTAGACACCAAACACACCGATTCACATTCACTATTGTTGTGTACTTGTGGTCAACCTTGGTCCTAAAATGTTTCCACTCACCATACTCGTCACAACACTCATCACATCCATCTCCAATGACGCCTACCCCACCACAACAACCTGCGACCTTAACACCAACAACCCGACACCAATCCGTAAAGAAACATACGACGATGGACACATAATAGACATAAGTCACAGGTACCACCCCGACATGCCATCATGGGACTCAGAAGATGGTGTTGGTGAGATTATAAGTTTACCGAGAAGTATGAAGAATGGGTCACTTGCTAATAACTCTCAGATGAAAATGGAGACTCATACTGGGACTCATGTTGATGCTCCTGGGCATGTGTTTGATCGGTACTTTGACCTTGGGTTTGATGTTGATACTCTTGATCTCTATGTTCTTAATGGTGAGTGAGTTTTTTCTTCTCTTTATTGTAATAAGTTATTTTTTGGACTAGCAGACTGAGTAGTAATGTGGGTGTTTCGGATTGTTTATTTTGAGTGACAAATAAACATTTTTATCCCTGCTTCGGCTTATGGGCTTATTTGAAATTAGAAAGTCAATTAGCTCAGATTTTTAGAGCTCAGGAGCTTATCAACTTGGGCTTATGGCTTGTTTAAGTTCATAAGCCCTAATAACTGAGTTTATCATTTTTTCCAATCTCATATAAGCCTATAAGAGGGTATCGTTTGTTGTGCTTATTTGGTTATTTTTAGGCAGATAAGCAATTTAGAGTGTTTGGGTAAAAAAAGGTACTTGTTATCTACTTATTTTGAGACAAAATAATCAAGTTTCAACCCGTTTTCGATCAATAAGTAGGTTAAGACCTGATTAATAAAGGTGCTTATTTGAGATGGGATGGGAACAAAACTATATTTTACCCTCTTATCTAACTTAAATCCTTGATTAAAGTGAATTCGAAGAAAACTTCTTACATATTATTATTTTTGAGAGTTTTATGGTTTTTATTACATCATACGCAAATCCAAACACTAATATCATTTTAAGCTGTTTCTGCGTAAGTAGAAGTGCAAGCTGAAAACAAAAGCAATCCCAAACACCATTAAGACTGCTTATTTCACTCTCAGATAATCAGCTAAAAAGTGCTAAAACTACTTGCCTGAATTATCAAATTGAGAACAAGTACTAATGATCTATTCTGAAGGAAGACCAAAAAAGATGTGGGTTCACAAAATTACATCATAAACCAGCAATTGGTGTGATGTGCAAAGGGAAAGTATTGTGGGTTTGGGACATATTAGTTATTGATTTGGTAGAATGTCAAAATCAAGTGTACAACATTTATCGCAATTAAGTCACTATGGTGGTGGTCACCACGCGCCAAGACCATAGTGACCACTTCCAACTGTGCGGCAAGGGTGCATTTTTTGCACTTGATTGGTGGTCTGCAACACCAAACAAATTTCTTTTTTTTCTTTTTTTTTTTCTTTTTCATGCCAGATGGTGATATTCAGATAAAGCGAGATTTTTATATTTTTTGTTTGGTGGTGAACAAATTTGGTGGTGGGTATGGTAGTCTGTTGAATGATGATGTGGCGTTGACTTGGAGATGGTGAATTTGGTGACTATAGCACCGAGTCTAAGTGATTTCCGATATTACTCTCATGATTATGTTTGACTAAGAAGCACCAAGACTAAATTGTCTAATCCCTTTGACATGGATCCTTTGATTTTTTTTAGGACTAGGATATTCTAGTGTTTAAAATGAACATGATGAGTCATGTTAAATTTATTGTGCGTGGGAAAGAAAAAGTAAAATATTATTGTGAGACCTTTGCATTATTTTAAATCAAATATTCACTCATAACAAACTAACATGACCCATCATGTTTATTTTGAACATTAGAAGATCCTAGTCCTTTTTTTAACATATATTTCTTAATCTAATACTAGCTCGTTTCACCCCATAAGTTGATCTTTTGATAAGTATGCAACGTAAAATAAGTTGTAAATTTTTAATTGAGGATGGGTTATGATTTAATCTTGTAAAAAATAGCCATCTGTGTTACCAGTTATTAGAATAATATGGAATTGTACACCCATGTTCTAGAGAATATTTTGGATAAAATAGTAATAAATACTGTGAGATAAGCTGGCAACATGTATCTGATTTATTATTATAACTTTATTGGCAAAAAAAGATACTGTAATGTTCTCATAGTTGTTGCACCCATGAAAGCGATAGGGGATGCCTTTTAACCACAAACCACCCAAATAACTTAGTTGTGACAGAAAAAATATAACATAAAAAGATTCCAAAATTTCAGCAAATTTAGTAGACTAGTGAAGATAAAGGCAGATGACGCCTCAATTGATATTTTTGTTTCTGTTTGTACCATCTTTGGTTTTATCATCACATGATAGCGCGTACCCACCTCCATATGGCATCGATAAGGATTCTTGTGGTGGTATCGAAAGCGAGTTGATTCCTCCAAGGAGGGAAGTGTACGGAAATGGCAAAATTATTGATATCACACATAGGATTACTTCAAAACACCCTCGGCATTTCGATGATGGGATTGGGGATGAGTATCTTCATCTCCATGAAAGCATGAAGAATGGATCAGATTATAACTTTTCGATTATAAAGTTGCTCGCTCATGCGGTACTCATGTTGATGCACCGACATATGTTTGAGAATTACTTCCAAGCGTGGTTCGATATCGATACTCTTGACTTAGAAGTACTCAATGGTATTAAACCGATCGCCTATACGTAGATAGATAGATATCACTTGTTTGTATTAGATTATTGTTTGTTATGTATGATGGGTATATGCTTATCTGTACAAGTAATTTTGATAAATATGAATTATAATCTTTGTGTTACTAATAAATAACACATCATATTTTTTGTTCTTCACAGGTCCAGCATTATTAGTTGATGTTCCAAGGGACAAGAACATAACAGCGCTTTTGAAATATGGTTATTTACTTTGAATCTTAGATTGTTGATGTCAATCTATGAGACATCCGTGTTTTTCTAATGTTTCGCAATTTACACTCGATGATTTGTCAAATTATTTCACCGAAGTTATGAAGTCGTTGAACATTCCAGGGAGTAAAGCGTGTGCTTTTCGTAACATTAAACACCGATAGGTAATTAAGCTCCTTTCACTTTTAGGCTCATTTAAATTAAAATTCTATTTAATTAGCTTTTATTTTCGGATTGTTAATGACAGCGACTAATGAGGCAAAAGCGATTTGACACAAGCTATGTGGGATTCATGAAGGATGGAGCACAATGGTTAAAGGACAACACCGATATCAAACTTGTTGGTAAAACTCTCACCGTCACTTTGTCTCAATGTCGTATCTAAGGAGACTTCAAGTCGGCTCATTTTTCATCATTCATATCACTATCAATTGCTTTGCGGTGTATTGATTACTTATCGATTCTTTGGGGGTTAGCCCCGCAATGCGTTAAGACAATCAACGACGAGAAGAATACCACTCAGTGGTTACCGGACATCACTTGAATCGTGTGATCACTTTCCAAAGTAAACTATTCGACCCTAATGCCGGGTATCACGAATATCTACTTGGGATAAGACAAACGCGCTAGAGAATTAGGCACAATTCTATAACCCTTTCGCTAATAAGTGTTTACGTTTCGTGTCTTTCATGCATGATCGACCTCATATTTATAGGAGGTTACTCTTGAGCTATTCCAATGGAATTATGAGTATTAATCGCCCATTAATAGCCTCATAATTATCCCCATTATACCGTTAGTGGTTACATGACCAATTAAACGTGGTCATAAAGAAGTTGTAATCGCCATTTAAGAAGATTTTCCATAAGTTAAAGATTTCCACTAGCAAGATTTCACTTGTAGTGGAAATACAAATTTATCGCTGGAAACACCGCTATCAAGATTTCACAAGATCAAGATTTCACAAATGCTATCGGTGGAAACACCGCCATTCGATGGAAACACCGCCATCGGAAACCACAAGCAAGATTTTCACCAAGCAAGATTTCACCAAGACTACCAATACAAACCACTATACGAGTCAGTGTTCATGGACCTTATGGGTGTACACTGCACCTCCTAACCCATTACAAGCGTGAACCATCCCACAAGTGCACTAAATTTTCCAACAATCCTCCCCAAATTTAGTTCACTTCCTTTGCATGAAAAATAAACATTAAGCAAAACATGTGCATAAACGAAAATGTCCCGAGGATTGAATTTCCATCTTAGTAAATTACACGCTCAAATATTCGAGAATCGTGGTGTTCTAAGAATTGAACCCTTCAACCCATTTCAATACCCAAGATAAAATACACACAAGTTTTCAAACACTTAATGCCACCCCGACACTATACAAGCCATGTGTCCATATCCAAATTCATAAATGTTGTAAAAGCTAAAAGTCCAAAGCTTCGAAGCGGCAAAAACTTCAACATTTACATAGGTGGTTCCTCTTTAGTCATGCTCGCCAAGCACTTTTTCAAAGAAAATTAACCATTAAGTAAAGACTTCATCCTCCTTTCAAGAAGTTCTCGAGCACAACCTGGGATGTAAATAAACATGTGCTCCACCACCGAATGTTCACTTTTCCACATTGAACTCACTCCTAAGTTTCCTCGTGAGGAGTCAGTGTCCTAGCATTCAATGACTAAGTCGACTTAAACCCATCCCTTTAGCGCACTTTATAACCAAGTCTCTAGCCGCACCCTTCGCCAAGTGATCGCCTAAGTTCGCTGAGATCTCACAAACTCTATAGATACCACCCCATTCATGATAAGCTCACTAATCATGCTATGCCCGACACTTAAGTTGTCTAGACTTACCATTGTACATCCGCTATAAGCCTTAGCCAATGTAGTCGCACTATCACACCGGATAGAAATAGGTGCTATAGGTTTAGCCACAATGGAATCTCAAGAAGCAAGTTTTTCAACCATTCACTTCTTTACCAAAGAACTGCCAGAGCCACAAATTCGATTCCATTGTTGAACCGGTGATGCAAGTTCGCTTCGATGCCCAAGAAATTGCACCTCCACCAAGTAGAATACCCACCACCGGTAGGCTAATTGTCTTCGCAGTTATCGATCCAACTTGCATCGTTGTAACCTTCCAACACCGATGGGTAACCAAGATATGAGAGACTATAATCCATAGTTCTCTTCAAATACTTCAAGACTTTCGAACGCTTGCCGATGATGAGCACTAGGATTGCTAGTATACCGCTCAATTTTCCCACCGCAAAACCAATATCGTGCCTTGTACAAGTCATGGCATACATCAGCACCAATTACCCTAGAATACTCAAGTTGAGATACACGCTTGCCATGATTAGGCATCGGCTTCTCACAAGTATCCATAGTGTACTCATCGAGTACAATCAAAGTAATTGTATTTCCTCAAGACCTTCTCAATATAATGAGACCGAGAGATAGAAATTTATTACTTTCATGTTTAATCCTTATTCCAAGGATAACATCGCCTCCCCATGTCTTTCATGGAGAACCTTGATGACAAAAATTCCTTTGTCGTCAACCCGATTTTGGTCGGTGCAAAATCAACATGTCATCAACATATAGACAAATGATGACCTTTGCCGATTCATCAAATTTGTTATATACACATTTGTCACCTTGGTTAAGAACATAACCACTAGACAAAACCACTTCATCAAACTTTTGATGCCATTGTTAGTGCCTCGCTTAAGTCCATAAAGAGACTTAATCGCTTACACACCTTGTTTTCATTGCCAAAAGATGAAGCCCCGAGGTTGGTTCATATAAACCTCCTCTTCCAATTCACCATTCAAGAAAGTCGTTTTCACATCCATCCGATGAATAACCAGACGTGAATAGATGCCATAGCAATCGCCAGCCTTATGGTATCGACACGAGCCACGGGGCATAAGTATCAAAATAGTCTATTCCTCGACTTTTGTTTAAAGCCCCGAATAACTAATCTAGCCTTGAACTTTTCAATAGTTCCATCTACCTTCATTTTCCTTTTGAAAATCCACTTGCAACCCAAAGGCTTGCAACCGGTGGTAGATCAACCAACACCCAAGTGTTGTTGCCCATGATGGAATCCATCTCATCATTGATTGCTTCTTTCCGTAAAGCAATGTCTCGGGACTTCATTGCTTCTTCAAATGTCTTGGGATCATCCTCAACAATGAAGCAATAGGAGTATTGGTCCGAGACTCATCCCTTGTACCTTCAACTAAGTATAGTTGAAACTCGTGTCCAAATGACTTTGAGTCCGACCCTTTTGCTCTTTCTCGAGCACGCTTCAGTTGTCGAACCACAACCTTATCGTGGACCACCGATGGTTCATCGTGGACCTCTCGACACCAAAGGTCATGAGTTCCATTAGAATCCTCCGACTTGGTCTAGTGGACCGATGAGAATCTATTCTCGCCAAAGTCTCGCATCCCTTGATTCAATAATGGAGTTAATTGAAACATTTTCATTAGGTTCAATAACATAGAACCTAAAAGCCTTGGAATGCTCAAGATATCCAACAAAGATGCAATAATGCCTCTTTCACCCAAAGTCTTTTGCTTTGGATCGTGGAGTCTTACAAATTTCTACAACCCCAAACCTCGAGATAATTCAAGTTGGTTTTTTAGTCCGTAGTTCATGCGGGTAACCTTGTTCCTTTTATTTGGAACTCTATTTAGCAAATAGCAAGTCGTTAACATAGCTTCACCCCGTAACCTCGACTCATCCCGAATAGACAACATGGAATTAACCATCTCCTTCAAGACCGCTTTTCCTTCGTAAATACCATTTTGCCGAGGAGTATAAGGGCGATCGTTTCATGGATTATTCCAACAGATCGAAAGTACCGAGTATCCATGTACTCACCTCCCTATCGCCTTAATCTTTTGATTAAAGACCCAAGTTGTAATTCAACTTCGCTTTAAACACTTTGAATTTATCTAATGCTTCATCCTTGGTATGTAATAAATAGACATAACAAAATCTAGAAGCATCATCAATAAATGTCACAAAGTACTTCTTATTCCCCAAGAAGGAGTGGCATGCAAATCACACAGTCATGTGAATAAGCTCTAAGATCTTAGTCTCACGACTAACACCGAAAGGGTTTTTGGTTATCTTGGTCAACATGCAAGTTTTACACTTTTTAGTGTTCATGTCAAAAGGATTAAACCATCCCTAGACATATCTTGCATCCTTTTATAGTGAACATGACCAAGTCTTGCATGCCATAGGCTAGAATCGATGTCGATGGTTGTCACAAAAGTCGAATTAACATTGTCAGAGATATATTAAGCCCGAACATTTGATTACATAAATAACCAAAACCAATAAAACACCATGCTTGAAAGCACAAATTTATCGACTCAATAACTTGTTTATAACCATGATTATTCAAAATACTACTTGAAACCAAGTTCTTCCCGATATCGTGAACATGAATAACATCAAACAAAGTTACAATCTTTCCCGAACTAAACCTAAGATCTACACAACCATGACCATGCACCAAGGTCGTTGACTCATTTCCCATGCGAAGAATAGAACCATCATTCGCTGACTCATAAGTCTTGAACCAGCCTTCTATCTTTGCACACATGAACTGTTGCACCGTAGTCAACCCACCACGCAACATCATCATCCCGCACATAAAACGATTCAGATACATATGTAACATAATAAATCGAAAAGACTTATTAAACATATTCGACCTTTAGTGCTCGATCCATTGGCTTTACCACCAACTTTAACACCCTTAGCCCCTTTAATGCGACTGGCCTTTACACATTTCCAACAAGTAGGTGTTGCCTTCTTGTTAGATCCGCCTGTGTTATCATGAAATTTGCGTGCTTGCCTTTGTTGTCATTGTACCGTGGAGTTGTTATGCTCCACCATATTGACAACAGATGGTCCAAAGAAGATTGCACTCTTTGGCTTGTCATTATCCCGCACCTCGAGAGATTCCTCAATGTGCGGATGATCGCCTAACTCAACAAGAGTTAACCTCCTTCATATGTTTCAAGGTATGCTTGAAATCTTTCCATGAAGGAGGAGTTTGTCAATGACACAAGAGACTTTGATAGCCTCATCCATGTTCATTTGGTGTTGTGTAAACCTTCCAAGTATTCCAAGAAGTTCATTGTATTGTTCCATAACCGGTCTTGAATCACCATTTTGTAATTTGTGAAATTACTAACAAGGAACTTCTTACTTGATGCATCCTCACCATATATTTCGCATCCAAGGAATCCTACGCTCTTTGAAGATTCAAAGTTCGATAAATATCAAACAAAGAATCGACATACCATTCGTAATAAGACCTCTCGATATGTAGTCATCATTCTCCCACTTGCTCCTCCTCCCGATCCGCTCCACAAGAGCATCATCACCATCATCGTGAATTGAGTAGTCAAGACATAGACCACACTCATGCTCGACAAGCAAGAAGTGCATCTTCTTCGCCACCTCCTAAATCCACCCCTTCAAACTTGTCCGCCTTAGCAAAGTTGAAGCCATGTGTTTCATTGCAGCAGCTTGCCATTGATTATCACAAAATAGTTTACTTTGATTGTTGGGGTTAGCCCCGCAATGTGGTTAAGCACAATCAACGACAAGAGCAATACCACTAGGTGGTTACCTGATATCACTTGGAATCGTAGGATCACTTTCCAAAGTAAACTATTCGACCCAATGCCCGGGTATCACGAATATCTACTGATAAGACCAAATGCGCTAGAGAATTAGGCACAATTCTATAACCCTTTCGCTAATAAGTGTTTACGCTCGTGTGTCTTTCATGCATGATCGCACCTCATATTTATAGGAGGTTACTCGAGCTATTCCAATGGAATTATGAGTATTAATCGCCCATTAATAGCCTCATAATTATCCCCATTATAGCCGTTATGGTTACATGACCAATTAAACGTGGTCATAAAGAAGTTGTAATCGCTCATTTAGCAAGATTTTCCATAAGCAAGATTTTCCACTAGCAAGACTTTCACTTGTAGTGGAAATACAAATTTATCGTTGGAAACACCGCTTATCAAGCATTTCATAGCATCAAGATTTCACAAAGGTTATCATGGAAACATCGCCATTCGGTGGAAACACCGCCATCATGGAAACCACAAGCAAGATTTTCACCAAGCAAGACTTTCACCAAGACTACCAATACAAACCACTATACGAGTCGTGGTGTTCATGGACCTTATGGGTGTACACTGCACTCCTAACCCATTACAAGGTGTGAACTAATCCCACAAGTGCACTAAATTTTCCAACGCTGTCGTGACACGATGATCCGATTCCTTCTCATCTCGCCTTCTTAGAGAAAGTGGTAAGACGATATTCCCCTTGTGTAATATTGATTGATAGCTTACTTACGTATGTTGTTTGATTAGTTATAGCATTTCCAAAATATCCTTCAATAATGACTAAAGAATGATTCAACTTAAAGCAATCACCACCATTATGACCAAGCTTGTCATATTTTTCTCTTAGAAAATGAGTATAAGAAGATATGGTTTTAAGTTTTAACTCAAATGTTTCTCATACATAAGGAACTTGATATAAACTCTTGGTTGCTTATATTTTATCGTTATTCGTGATAATGAGGAAACTGTTAACACCGCTACTTTGTGTGCTATTAGGAAATCATTCTTGTTGAGGGTTTGAAACTTGAAGATGTAGAAGGTGGTTATATAATGTCCATTGCCTACCATTAAGGTTACTAGGAGTCAAGGATCACCCATAAGATGCATCCTCATCAAGTGATATTTCATAGTAGTATGCAATACATTTATGTTCCATAAATAAACTTCATTCTTTCCTAGATTAGTTTCGATATACTATGTTGTGTTTTTAACTTCTAGTTGTAAGTTTATGGTTGTCTTTACAATTATACTAATAAAATTTATGGTTCTATAGAATGATCACTTTAGGTAAATTGACATCATATTTTTCGTTTTTCTTTGGCATGTCATCATTTGCAAAATGTATTATGACACCGGCATTACCTATTTCCGGCTTGATATCATTGAAAATTAAGTATACTAGTGGTGCGTAATATGGCGTTGATTCCTTTTATAAGACATGGGGTTTCTTTCGCCACGCCATGTCGTTTGGAATAGTGATTTTGTTTGTCTAATATCACCGTGATCCATAACTTAATAGTAATACATGATGGTTCACCTATCCTGTGTTGTTTGGAATCCTTGTTTCTCTGCGGTTCCATTTATGTTAGGTGTAGTATCTCAAAATGTAAAATGAGAGTATCACATATAGCTTCTTTTTTTTAACGGAGATTTTATTGAACTAGCAAGAAGCTAGAAGAAACATATTACAAACAAGTTTTACAAGTAGACATAGGGTCATTTAGCCAATCGAGCCATAAATGCCGAAAGGTTTTGGACCTCTTAACAATCCAAGAAAAGGAAAAAGTTTTGATGTCATCCATGAGGGTATCTTTTCGTCAAAGCAAATCTTGTTGCGGTAGCACCAAATTACCCAAACAGTAGTTAGAATAACCCCATCCAAAAAGCTTTTAATCAAAGTAGGAAGGTTTGTTGAATCAACCCATGTTATCGTGGTATTAGGCACATTATCCAATATCCGCTTCACCATTTAAAACCAAACCCCATAGATCGAAGCCAAATTGCAAAGGGCACAAATAAGTGTTCAGAGATTCTATGTTGTCATCACAAACCGGCACAACAAGGAGTAAAGATCAATACCACATCCAACGATCATCAATAGGAAAGGGCAATGGTGTTGCGAAGATCCATAAGAGTTTCCAATCGATCCAATTCATGACCGACCTCATATTGCACCTCCAAGCCCACGTAAAGTGAATAGAACCGTTGAGCATACTACATCTCTCATTGATTTTTCCATATCAATACCACCACCATTTATGCTATGAATAGACACAATCACTTGAAACCAAAGCGCATTTCTATCTGTGTATAATCGCCACCACAATTTTACCAACATGGCTACATTTAAGGCACCAAGGCTTCCAATCCCATCCCCCCCAAGTTTCGGTTGAGAACATACATTTTTCCGAGCAATCCAAGCAATTTTGTTACCCTCCATAGTGCTGCCCCAAAAGAAATTGTGTCTAAGATGTTCAAGGTAGTTGAGAACACACTTAAGGGCTTGGAAAATGAGAAGTAGTAACTAAATTGGTTTCTCTCGAACTTTATACACAAAAGGTAATATCAAAACATGCTTCTTGTTTTACACTTAATTATTGCATCACACACACAAGGTGGTCTAGACATCTTGGGATGACCGATAAGAGCCTCAAGCGCCACGAGAATAATACAAAGTTATGCGGCATACATTAGAGTCAAAAAGACTCGACTTTCTCCTACTGTATATGAATCTCTCTCCTTTACTTAATCCTTGCATTAAAATAAGGTATCTAGATGAGTCTAAGCGCTCAATGCCTTGTCTGATAAGCCCGTGAAGATCCAGGGAAGGTCGCCGCAATAAACTAAGATGCATTGATTTCTCCTTTAGTTACAATTTAAAACTTACATGCTTGTATTTCCATCCAACCATCACTCCTCTGTTGTGGTCTATTCTTTAGTGGAGTCGAGGTTTTTGGGACATTATTGTATGCTATAAAACAATGCAGTAAGCCAATGATACCAAACATCCCATAGTAACACCTAAGTAACATTAACTTTTGATATGATATTAATGCTCACCAAATCTTTTGTCTTCCTATTGTAATTGCTTCGCTAGGATTCCCAAACGAACATTTCTTCACCAAATGCCCACCTTCTTTTTCAAATGAATAAAAAGTATGCACATTTGGCCAATTCAACAATTTCATAAAGTTACGCACTATAACACCAATTTTGACTATTAAGCTATGATCGATAATGATACAATTTACTAAAGCACAACAAAGCTTTGGCTTTTCAAATTATCTTGTCTTTCGTTAGTTGTCCGTGCAATACAAAAGCCACCTTATTGCGATTTTAGTTACTTAAAACTTTGTATTTTCCAGAGCAAGATGGACTAAAAAAACAAGAAGTAGATCAATAGTTATTTGTCAGTACTAAAGGTTGAAATAGAGAACAAAATATGCTTTTTGTTAAAATTATGTTTGCTCGTAGAGAGTGGAAACCTAAAAATGTTACATGCAAAGGTAAATTATATGTTTAACATCACTAAATAATAGATTGCAATAATACTCAAAATCATCACTCACCCACGCTCTCATCTCAAAATTAATGAACACCAAATACCATTTTAAGCAAATAAATGGTACATCATTTCCTTCAGACTACCCTTCATATACAAGTTTTAGTCGGAGGCATATTACCTCTTTCAACCTCCTCTTTTTATCCGGCTTGGGACCTACCGAGTATACACTTAACCTGTGCAAGTAGTTAAAACTTGTACATTTACCATACCAATATTAAACAAAGAAACAATCGTGGCATATGCAAGAAAAACATCTTCCAAATAGCCATTAAACCACACACCATGCACGGATAACATTTTGCATTCTTCAACCATACTTCTATATGAATGAATACCCAAACAAAACACTGCAACTACTGAGGACACTTCATTTATTACTAGTCATTTGCGTAAACATCCGAACCAAAAGAGCATGCAAAATTCTAACTCAAGGAAGTCCAAACAAGCAAAGAAATATCCTTCATCAATTCCTACATGATTGCAAATAGCCATATCCGTATTCTCACATGGTACGGATCACTAGCGTAAAACACTAACCGATAGTATCGCTAAAACAATCCATTTAGCAACATACTTGAGAAACGCCAAAGAAGGAAAATAATCATGCATCATGAGTGCATCTAGTGATATCTAGTCTCTTACTAGGCTTATTGCAATTGTGTTTACCTAAATAAACTTCCACGAGCAAATAAACTAGTGGACAAAGTCATATTCACTTTTCATCATATACTCATTCATGTAGTTCAACACATCGGAAAAGGTGGCACTATGACCGACAACCGTAAACAACCAAATGAACAACAAAAGTATAAAAGATTTAACCCACCAAAGAATAAATGATACAATGATACTCAAATTCACCCGCGATCCATTTAGAACCTAGCAAAGAAACAAGTAAGCTAAAACATAACAATCAAGAACAAGAACGCAAAACAGCCTAACCAACCATCCAAGCTATGAGATGATAAAACACCGCCCAACCATCGCTCAAAACAACAGAGCCCTAATAACACAAAAGAGATGGTTCAAGGACTCGACCGTGATGACCAATAACAAATAGAGAAAACAAAGAAGCACCGTAAAAGCACAATTTAAATCAAACATGTAGATGTATGGTCAAGGGGTCGATATAATAAATTCCCGAGTACTTCCAGCCTTCCCACAACAATTTCACGGACCGATATAAGCCAATCATCCACCGGAGAAAGGAGCTAATCATATTCCTTTATGCTAAAACCCTTTAGCATCTAAGCCACACATAAGGAAGATAAAATAGATGAGCATATCATATAACAACCGAAAATAAGGCGTAAAAATAGACATCACACGTAAGTTTGACCGCACACTAACACAACTTCTCCATTGCAGCTACACAAATCCGCAAGATGCGCCAATAAAGAATACATCATCATAAAGAAGAAAGATGATCATATATACCAAGAAAACCAACAGATAGATAACTAAAATACAAGGACAAGTGTTTAGCACCCAACAAACCTACGAGAAAAACATAACCTATAGTGTAATCCACGCACAAGCTTTCTTACACCTATAAGTGAGAGAGAAGAGTGGGATGCGTAAATTTTAACAAGGAGAATACGAATAAAGTAGGAAAGAGATTGTCATATAAATCAAAATAGAAACCAAGATAGAACCATCATGAGCAATCGTGTTTGGAAATCAAGAAACCTACACACGCAGACAAGGTCATATTGAAAACGATACTTGATTTTTGGCACTATAGGAACTAAAAACCTAAACACAAGATTTAAAAAGCGATAGAACTTATTTTATAGTTTAGTCTCAAGTATCAAGGACAACTCAAATGATGCATCCAACAAAAGAGGAAGATACGAGGACCTCATATGATGACGACAACTAGAAAACCATATAGTACTATAATGCAAATACTGTGAAGAATTATAGAAAAACCAAGACATCATGGCGACCATTATGATGGGACAAGGATGTTTGATTCCACGTGCCTACACACACAACATAATCTTGTTATGCAAACTTAAAGGAAAGTAAAACCGATGATAAAAGAATAATGACAAAAGACAAGTCAAGTGTCTATGATCCACTATATAGATTGTGCCTAAGCATACGGTGACAACAAGGTATTACTTGGCATTAAAATCATCGATCAGAGAAAAACCCAAGACTAGAAAGGTCAATGTCACACAAATTTGACCAAGAAATTTCCTATTAATTAAGCCCACCAAGCCAATCAAATTGCGTGTACACGTAAGAGAAAGGCAAGCTACAAAACCTGCAAGATACGACCAATGAACAAATCAGCAAGCTAAAAATGCAAAGACAAGAATTAGCGAAACCCACACAAAGACCAAAGAATGGTCATAAGAAGACAGTGTCTGACAAACAACAAACCTACAAATAGAACACAGTCCTCATAATGAAGAACGATAAATAATGACAAACCATTAAACAAGCTAAGAATAAAAGATTATGGTTTGAACCCTTAGCACCACATATATTATTATCCCAACCACACACATCTACAAATGGTACACCACCAAAAGCAATCCAATTTAGGGTTGGTGTTGTCTTAACTCTCAAAGAAAGATATGAAGTATACTTGCACATCTAAGCTATACAAAGGAGAGGATGAAACACAAATGACATCGAAAAAGAGTTGAGAGGTCGACTTCACACAAAAATTGGTACCAAAGACATCCTCATCACCAACTCTGTACTCCATATGGATTAAAGATTAATTTCACTCTGCAAAGATGTCGAGCAAAACACAAATGAATGCCCCCACACAAACTCTCGACCTATCAAAGAAAAGAGATATACATTTAAAGACCTATCATAATAGATAATGAGCACTAATAATCATGACATCGGATACGATCATAAAAAGATTATGAAGAACCAACAAAAGCACCCATGATGATTGACACCACACAAACCAAAGACACGTAACATGCAAGCTTACACAAGGAAAATCAAGGCACAAGTTAACCATCGAACAATGGCAAAGAAAATGATAGATGCTAGACGACCAAAAAAAAAATTTTATTGAAATTCAATTATGTCATATAAATGATCATGAAAACTACATGCAAACCATCATACGAGGCCGTGACCGATTGTTCAAAGATACAACAAACCCACGATACAATACTTAAAGATCCGCAATGGCCCAACCATCATTTGTCTTTTTGAGAGAACTCTATATAGAACTATTAGCAACATATCATGAGCTAAAAATATGAGCGGAGAGCATTTTAAGTCAAGTGAAGAAGGTAATAGATAGTCTTACAACAATATAGTACATATTCAATAATTTGGTCCGAACTCAAGTATCATGAACCAACTTAGATATGAAGTCCACCACCGAACTTTCTCAACCTATTAATGTATGGAAAGGATAGAACGATCTCATGATGATGACATACTAATAAACCAATGATGCTAAACCGAAAATAACCACAAGAACTCAAGAAAACCAAAAGAGGGCGATGGACAAGGTCAGATGATACCACACAAACCTACAAATGTAAGATAATAATGTAATGCAAGCTTACACAAGTGAAAACATGAGATAAAATAATGAACAAAATAAGGGCAAAGAAGAAACAATGGTGCTACTGGTCCAGCCAAAAGATGGTCCAATCATATATTCAGGAACCTCTAAGCCTGCAGAGGCAACATATAATTACACATCAAATCCACACAAAAAGAAGAGAGGAAATAAATAAACCCCAACATGTAATAGGTACGGATTTTAGGAAATCCAGAGGCTAAGACAAGAGTTCAGCTAGCAACAAACCTACAGACAAAACAGTCTTCTTTATTCAAGACACAGAAAAGCAAGTTGGCCAAGAATGAGCTAAAAACAAAAAAATAAATAAAAATAAGAAATATTTTTACGATGCTTTCTCCTCAATAATATTATTAATATTCATAGAGCAATACCGTAGTATCTACTTCTACAAGATGAGCTTCAGAGATCCTATGAGCAAGAGGGCAAAAGATAATGATTATGATCGTGTTGCAAAGACATAAATAAGCTAAAAATATAATGATCATAAGAGTCGGACAAAACACCAAAGCCTAGTTATCATGAACACGCGATTCGCAACCAACAAACCTACATAAAAGGTAACGACCCTCCGATTATTTAGGAACTCGGAAAAGGAGACTACATAAAAGAAGAACTCAACATGAAGGTTGTAGGACAAATAGAACTTATTCAATATATTGGTCTCGAACTATCATGCAGAACTCAAATGAGTCTAACCAAATGAACACTCGGACCTATCACCGTAAGAGTAAAGATAGAATGATATATGATGTAGACAGATCAAAACCAATAAAGCTAAAATACAATATGACCACAAGAACTCAAAACCGCAGATGGTATACAATGATTCCACCAACGATGTACGACACCGCACAAACCTACAAAGCAGTAACATGATCATGTCATGCAAGCGTAAACACCGGAAAAAATCCAATAATGAGCGTAATAATGGCAAAGAACAAACGCGGTGTTAATGGTTCGCCAAAGAAAGAGTAATTCAATGATATTCTCGCTATGTCTAAACTTGCGCCGACAACAACATATAATTCAACATCTAATCCACACACACAAAATAAAGAATAAAACACATCTAACAACAATGAAAACAAATAATTCATCATGAGCACCACATTTACAAGAGGGACAAAGAATTTTTCTAGACACAAGCTCTAATCCGCATACACAAGCTCTTCTATACCGTCACATGAAGAGGGACAAAGAATTCTTCTAGACCTATCGTAAATAATTTAAAATAAATACGAAATGACCGTGAGTACGTGATTCGTGAAAAAAAAAGATATAGTCATATCATGAGCACCACATTTGCAACCAACACACCTACATAATGGAAAGTTCTCATATTAATGATCTTATAACGTAAATTCTTGAAAAAGGACATTAAACGAAGTTTAAAACAAATTAAGCTTATTCAATATTTTGGCTGCAGATCACGGAATAACTCAAATGAGAAGTCCACCACACGAACAAACCTAAAGATGTAACATATTCTTAATTTTAAGAAGTGAAATAGAAGTTGGCCAATAATCGCAAGAGAACAAAAACAAACAGAGAAACATTTTAATGACATGGCATAATACTAAACAAATTGCAAGGGTCCAACCATCTAGTATCTTTCCACAACACCGTATGAAGATTTATACCGATATCATGAGCAAGAGAGCAAGAGACATTACTTAATCCAATGCAACAATGGAGGAAAATACAAAAAGAAGGGGTCAAGTCGAGAAACCGGCATTATTGATCATGACCACAGTATTTGGAAGTCCGCAGACCTATACACATTAGTTGTATTAAGCACATATAATAGATGCTCCCTACTAAAGGAACAAAAAAAAAGATAAAAAAAAAGGGCATGGCGCAATAGAGCTTATTTAGTAATGTAGTCTGAAGTGTCTAGCAAAACTCGAATGACACTTCCAGCACACGAACTACCAGGACCTATTAAAAAAGAGCGATATACAAAGATCTTAAAGAGGATGACAGCGAGAAAACCAATAATGCTAATATTGAACTTATTACTATTTAAAAATACAGCAAATGGTGATGATAATGATTGGTAAATGCTTTTTCGACTCTCACACAAACCTAACATTAGTACAAGGGTCAAACCAGCTATTGTCCTTCCGGAGAACCCGTTTGTAACCATTAGGAACACATTTTTATACCAAAGTATCTAGCGGCACTGAGCGAGTGAGTTAAAAAGAATGAGCGAGTGAGTTAAAAAGAATGATAATCATAATGAAAAGACACAAAAAAAGAAGTAAAAGAAAATGATCATAAAGAGTCGGACAATAACCCAGCAGCCGTTTTATCACGAACACCTCATTTGGCAATAACAAACCTACACAAAGAACACGGTCTTCTTAATTAATAGCCTACAATGGAAATTGCATAACGAATAAGAACATTTAAAGAAGGTGTTGCGACAAAATAGAACTCATTCAATATGTTGGTCTAAAGCTACGCCCGACTCAAAGTAGACCTCAACCAAATGAACATCCTTGACCTATACCAAGAAAAGAGCGATATAGAAGAATTTCATGACAAGAGACGGGAAAACAAACGATGCAAAAGTTAAATAGAAGAACAAGAAATATAGAAAACCGCTAGATGGTAAACATGCTTGGACGTGGTTTGACACCACACAAACCTACAAACAGTAACATAATCATGTCATGCAAGCCAACACAAATGAAAAATAAACAAGATAATGAATGGACTAATGGCAAAGAACAAACGCTAGTTTTATGGGTCCGCCAAGAAAGAGGATTAAATGATGATTTTCAAGAACGTCTAGACTGCGGTGTGAGATAAATTTTAAATTTTGCACATATGATCCATATATGAACACACAAATTCTTAATCTAAATACATCCATAAAAGAAATAAGAGCCAAGAGATAGCGACAATGATGATTAGGCAAGCATGTTCGAAACCACGCACGACCCACACACAAAACATACTATTGTCATGCGATTACACACAAGGCTTATCAAAAGATCGATAATGAGATGACGTAATTGCTAAGAGAAACCGCTAATGATCCGCAGCAAAAACCGAGCCAATCATATTCGGCCAGAAAGCTGCGATGAATCCAAAGTATCCTTAGGCATCTAAGTCACACAAAGACGCAGATGACATAATAAAGTATATCTAGCAAGAACTAAAGAAAAACAACACAAGAAGGGTAGTGTCACAAGAGTGTTTAACCAAATAGCTAACACACCATCCCATGGCCACTTAAACCGCAAGACTCGGAAGAGAAATACAAGCAAAACAATCTGCACCTATGAACAAGAGAGCATAATAAAAATCGATCATAACAACGCTAGAAACTGCTAATGCTAGAAAGAAAATGATCGAGTATTGAAGAAAACCAACAAATGGTCAAGTAAGACGCCAAAGACGAGTGTTCAACACCGAACAACCCTCCGAACGTAACATAGCGCTCTTAATTTTGAGAAGTGAAAGGAACTTGTGGCCAATAAATGAAGCGAATAGAAAGAACCAAAGAAACAGTTTAACAATTGCATGATCCTAAACAAGTTTGCAAGGATCCACCATCTAGCATCTTGCAACAACACCTGTATGCACAACGTTTGATAGCAGATATCATAAGCAAGAGAGCACGATAGAGTAATCTAATCAATGAAAAAATGGATAAAAATGGTATAGGTAGTCAAGTCAAGAAACCGGCATATTGTCATCATGACCATAGTGTTTGGAATTCAACAACCTATACACAAACAATGGTCGATTAGAAACATAAAATGATGTTCTCTACCTAAGAAATTAAAAACATAAAAGGTGAGAAAACCAATAGGCGTAGGTAGCAATGTGCTCAAGTATCGAGCAAAACTTTGAATGACACTCCCAAAGACATGAGCTCATAATCTGTGGATCCCATGAGGATGACGGTGAGAAAACCAATAATGCTAATAATGAGCATGATCATAGTAATTATAAAAAAAAAAATAGCTCATAGTGACCACGATGAGTGGTAATAGATGTTTCGACTCCACACGACCTACACACATATCAAAATAGTCATGCCAAGCTTACACACATATCATTTAGATAATGATCGAAAGAGTAATGCTAGAACCGAATACATCTACAAGTGCTACTAAATACCGCAGACAATGATGAGCAGGATCAATGACACCACACGGACCTACAAACAAGCACATAATCATGTCATGCAAGCTTTACACAAAAGAAAGCGAAACATAATAATGTCAAAGAAAAATAATGGTGCTAATGGTGCATGACCAAAAGTAACCCAAATATATAAAACCCGTGGCAACAAGAAGCTTACTTACACCAATAAGCAAGTGAGATAAAAAGTATGATCCTAATTATATTGCAAAGAAAAAAAATGGTATAAATAAAAATTATCATATAAATCGAGAAAAACCAGGTTGGTTATCACAAACACCTCATTCGGCAAACAACAAACCTACAAAAAAGCATGGTCATCTTGATTAATAGCTCAGAATCGAAATTTCACGAAATTAAGAACATAGGAATAAGGTGTTGCAACAAAATAGAACTTATCCAATATGTTGGTCTAAGCTACGCGGTAACTCAAATTAGCCCTCAACCAAATGAACATCCTTGAACTAAACCAAGAAAAGAGCGAGATAAAGAATCTCAACACAATAGACCGAAAAACAAATGATGATGAAGTAAATAAGCACAAGAAATCTAGAAAAACCAGCAGACGGTGAGAACATTGGACAAGGATGTTTGACACCACACAAACCTACAAAGCAGAACATAATCATGTCATGCAAGCTTGCACACAATTAGAGGGGGGATTCATTCACGGACTAATAGCAAGAACAAAGAACACAAACAGCTTTTATGGGTCCACCAGTTAAGAGGATTGAATTATATTTTCAAGAACGTCTAGACTGCGGTGACAACATAAATAACAAATTTACACATATAACCCATATATAAACACAAACCTAAAAATACATCTAAAATCATGAAAGCACCCAAGAGGCCATAACGAAAACCATAGACATCGCTTCAGAATGGAATAGCACATATCCGGTGATGATCAATGTTGTTCCCAAAACCTTTGGCCACATAAGTTTCAATAGTTAGTTAGTCACCAAGATCAACTATACCCTTAACAAAGAATTTAGCATATAACCATTTTCCACACCACCACATTGAAAATCAATGGAACTCGGTGACATCTTAATGCAAAACTAAACCTCAAAGAAAACGCCCGATCCAAACACAAAGAAAATTTGAACAAACCTATAGTTCTACTGCGGTTTACCACTTGACACAAAAAGCAGATCAACAGACACGATCCCTCCAAGGCGACATAAATATACAAGATCTAAAGATAATCAAACACATCAAATGTACCCATCCAAACGCTTAGTTGTACCGGTGACCGACTCTCTCAACAACCAAGAAACCCTAGAAACACAGAAGGGATAATCTCATGACTCTCCATTTCAAATTGGAAAACAAATTGAATATAAAGCTGATATAAGAACAGCCAACTATCAAGTATATCTCAGATTCTTATCCTTCACAGAAAACCCAATCGAACAGATACATGAAATTCCTAAAATGATGCCATCCAATCATGTTGCTGGCACCTACAAAACCATAACCAACAGTTCTGCCACAACACATATATAGCTTTGCAAATAAAACGATGAATCTGTCCTACAAAATAGCTTCAAAATCGATATCAAACCGTCACTAAATAAACTAGTATAACCTGAATCGATCAAAACCTAATCCTTATTCCGCGTAGATGTGAATCAACAACCTAATAGATCAGTCATAACAGAGAGTTTTGCAATCGAAATATACTGATCCCACTAAAAGCCAGAAGATTCAAAATAATAAAGAAGAACCTGGATTCCATTTTAGGAGAGTAATTTTCTATCCATTAACCTATTAAAACAACAAACGGCTTTCAAGTCGAATTATCAGATTGATGGTTTATTTATCAAAATAACAAGATCAAATATACCCATCTAGTCATCTACGTAATGATTCAACAGGCACCAAGATAGTGTACTCAACAACCAGCAGAACCCTAGAAAGACACAAAAGAAAACCTCGTGACTCGATCTCGGTTTCGAAACAAAAATCAAATCAGTCAGAAATAAGCAACCAGAGATCAGGTAAATCTTATCCTTTATAATAAGAGATTCCTAGAATGATGATATCCGATCCTAATCTCTGGTACTACAAAACTGAAACCAAACCATCTTATATCGGTTACTTGAGACGACCTTGAATCCATTACAAATAATCCATTTGATATCGAAATTAGGTTCTAGATCGAAACAAACGGTAGAATAACCTGATCAAAACTCGTTACAAATTCCATGAAAACCTAATCCATATTCCATGCACCTACGATTCAACATCCAGATAGATCTACCACAACATATACGTTCGCAACCGAATGGAAATATTATCATCTATAGGAGAATATATTCAAAACATGTAGAAGAACCTGGAATCCGTAATACTAGTAGACAGCTAGGATGATAACATCTAACAACAATCCTATTAGAGAATAAAAAAACAGATTTCAGATGGATTAATTATTGGCAAATAGATTTGAAAAATAAGAAGGTATGAAAGAAGCAAAGAAAAATAACAGAAAACCTATGGGCTGTTGATGGAAAGAGGCTAGATATAGGTATATATAGAGGTGTTATGTCGGTTAAGTTGATGACTTGTGTTAGCGCGTATTCACAAGTGGAAAAGCACAACTATTTGTTTTTAGGCGGTTTGACTAGGTCGGTCCACTTTGATTAGCTTGAACACGTTAGACCAATTATCTTGCTACACGTGCTAATGTATAAGATTTGTCCTTATCGTTTGTGGAAGAATTATATTCTCATGTCAAAAATCAAATTAAAAGCTTTTTGAAAAAGAATTTTTTAACATGTGTCTTTAGTCACATGATTAAAAGCATTTATTGTAACAAAGATTTTTATGAAAATTACAAATAACTATTTAATGTTTTAAAGTTTTCATCTCTACTAAAAATACCCTTTCTAAATTCCCTCCTTAATCTAATTCTAACTAGCAGGTACCAGGCAAATGTGGTACCTTTGAAATAATTTTTGATGAATAACGTATTTTAGTTTATTATGTTCTTTTTAACAATAAATTTACGGATATCAAGAATTTCAGATAGCCCGTGCCGTTCGGGCTCGAACTCGCTGGGTCTGTGTCTGCTTGGGCTCGAGCCCGTTGGTCCGCTACTGTTCGGGCTCAAGCCCATTTGACCTGCTGCTGCTCGGCTTGAATATTTTGTATAATGTGCTTTATTATTTGTAGTAGTGAAATTTAATGCAGGAATTGTGTTTTATTTGGTTGTACAATATGCTTGATAATTTGTATTTCTTATGTAAGGGTGTTTTAATAACTGTATTAATTGTATTTATTGACCAGTTAAATAATTAACTACATTAAATAGCATTAATGTGGTGTTTTGTTGTACACTATGCTTCTTGTCTTGTACGTTTGAAAATTATGTGCATTAAAGTGTTGTACACTATGTTTCTTTTCTTGTAAGTAGTAGTCATTATAGTCATTAATAACATTGACCACTTTAATAGCATTAATGTTGTAAGTCTGAAAATTACATCATGCTTATTTTGTTGTACACTATGCTTATTTTGTTGTAAATTTGAAAATTGGTTGCAGCTATTGTACATTGTGCTTAAATGGTTGTAATTTTTGGTGAAGGGTGTTTTTAATAGCATTAATGTTGTTTGATAGAATTTTGGTCTTAAAATGACGCAACACTTTATTTTGTTGTACAATATGCTTACTTTGTTGTAATTCTAAAAATTGGGTGCATTAAAGTGTTGTAAACCATGCTTAATTTCTTATACGTCTTAAAATTAAGAGTGAAGTACCTTCGTGCATTATAAGTAGTATAGATATAGATTTCCCTCTTATGTGATTTCCCTTTTTTTTATGTTCCCACTAACGTTTTTTTTTTCAACAAACAAATACATTCTTTTTTTTTCAAACCATCCAGTATATCCTTTGTATTTTATTTTTTAATTTGTGTTTCATGTAGCATACAAATATAAAACATTCATAAACATACAAAATATAAGTTCATACAAAACTAATAAAGATAATTGACAAATAAGTTCATACAAAACTAATAAAAGATAATTGAAAAATAACATCAAGTGCTAACATTTTAAACAAAATATAGGATTTAAATCTTCATTTTCCTTAGCGATTTTCTTTTTCTTCTTAGCACGTTGTGAAGCAATATTGCCATCACCGAAATTCTCTCTTTCCGGGCATGTTGTGGAATAGTGACCAACACCCTTACAAATCCCACAACGCCTTACTTGTGTTATCAACTCGATTCCACCTTTTGGTCGTATTTTCTTGGGGCGCCCTTTTGGATTTGACATTGGAGGACATTCGACCAAATCAATTGTATCGTTTAAACAAGTCAAATCCACAATACTTCCTTCTTGTGGTGATGGAGATGTCTCATCAAGTTGAAGTTCATCTCGTCTCCAACGTGAAGGCCAATAAGTAGAAGGGACTTCAAAATAATCTTTATGGACAAAAACACTTAATATGTGACGGCAAAGTATTCCAACAAATTCAAATTTTTGCAACTGCACTTCGCTACCTTACCATCCCAAAACACCTTATGCAACCGAGACGCTTTATGATGTTTAACAACAAAATTGATGCAATTTTCTTCTTGAACCGTATATTGAATTGCTTTTCCAAATTCCTCTTGAAATTTTTTGAATGCGAATGAAGTCAAAAAGTAATGACCATGTTCTTCTAATGGCGAGAGCGACCTCAAACACGAACCTCTATATTTTTCCAACATGGTATCACGCATTTGTCTTTGCTCAACATCTTCTATGGCAAGATCAACCTAAAAAAATATAAATGTATATATAAATAATCTAAGATTAAAAATCTAAATAGTATTTGCGATGTAGTAAATAACAACTAATATATATATATATATATGAATGCTTACTTGTCTTATGAACTGGGACAAACAAGTTCTTGATGAAATAAATCTTTTTATATATGCGTTTATGCTTTCGGATCTCCCGGTAGTCGTCATGCCGCCAAAAAAGAAATTACGAAGATAAGCGGGCACCCAAAATTCTTTAATTTGATACAATTCCGCTACATGCTTATTCTTGGTCATGTTATACTTTGAAATTACTAATGGCCATTGTTGCTCAAATTCTTCTATCGTGTCTAACTTGTATAAGTTATAAAATTCCGAACACCAACTTGAATACTCACTTCTTAAGACCGAAGTAAATCAACCGCTAAATTTCGTGGTAATATGCCATATGCAAAATGCATGTTTTATGAAAGGCATCTCTTTCGCAATTGCTTCCGTCATCCATGGATCTTGATCGGTCAATATCGTTCCCGGTGACTTCTTCATAAGTAGACTAAAATTCTATATATGAATACAATAAAATAAAGTAAGTAAAGTGCAAGTCCATTATTAAAAAATAAATAAAAAATAAACAAAAAAAAAAATAAAATAAAATAAACTGATGTACGAAACATCATTAAATGGTTACAATATTCTCCAATCTAACTAGACTACTACAAGCCCATTACTTGCATGTGTTTGATTTGTTACGAGATGTGTTCAGGTTTTATGAAAATTAAGGTTCTTTATGTTTTATTTTTGATCTATTACACGCTTCAGTTTTTTTCTTTTTTTTGTATGGACTAAAATTTGATCTATTACAAAACAATATTGTACGAAACATCATACCTTGAAGAGCCATCGAAATGTTTTTGTTTTCTCGTTACGTACAAGTGCACAACCGAGCAATATAGTCCTTCCATGATTATCAATACCAACAAAAACCCCAAAAGGCATCTCATATGAATTGACTTTGTGTGTAGTATCAAATACCACAACATCTCCATATTTTTTGTACCAATCAAAACAATGAGCTTGAGACCAAAAAATATGCTCCAATCTATTTTCATCGTCTAATGTATATGCAAATTGGAAATTTGGATTATCACTCTTAGCACTTTTGCAATACTCCAAAAGCTCTCTTGCATCATTTGGTGAGTGTGTTTTATGAAGCTTCGTGAAAAATTATGAACATCCTTTACAAGAAATGGAAGTTCTCCATGTCTCACATTTTTTTCTAGCTCCATTACACGCATAATTTGCCTAACGGATAAACCTCATTCTTTCAATAAAAGTATATGTTTTTCATCTTCATTGGTAATGTTACGATAGGAGGGAAGAAAACGAACCTCTTGTGTAGACAATAAGACATGATTGTGCTCCGTAACAAATTTAGTAACTTGCCACTCTTCAGGAAATATTTCGTTAATTCGTTTCAATTTTATACGCATATAAGCCTTGCATTCGCATCTTGTAGAACCTCGATTTCTTTGTTGTTTAGAGTAATCTACCACTTTAGTCTCCGGCTTTCCTTGACGGTGACAAAAGAAACCACGTCTTTTTTCACGCCATTCTTGTTTTCGAACCGCCTTTTCGAACCGAAAACCCTTTCATTCTTGCATATTTCATATAGAATACAAAGCTTCTTCACTAAGAAAACATTGACCAACAAAAGGTTCGTCAATATTTTCTTTTTCGTTAATATTTTCATCCACAATATTTTCTTCAATAAGAACTTCATTCAAATCAAAAGGAATTAAATTCATGGCTCTTCAAGATATGAATTTATATGTTTTAAAGATTTATGCATATACTAATTACTTGTAGTATATGAATGAAGTCAAACATATATTAATGTTGTATGCATATTCTAATTACGTGAACAACTAACTGTTGTGGTGCAACATATAAATGAAGTCAAGCATATGAGAAAATAAGTCAATGGGAAAAAAATGAGTAGGGGAAATTTCATTTAATTAAGGAGGGAAAAGAGAAAAGATGTATTTAATGGTTGGAAAAAAAAGATCTATCTGATTGTTGGAAGAAAAAAAAAACATTAGTGGGAAAATTAAAAAAAGAAGAGGGAAATTAGAATTAGATTAAGGAGGGAATTTAGAAAGGATATTCTTGGTAGAGATGAAAACTTTAAAACATTTAATAGCAATTTGTAGTTTTCATAAGAATCTTTATTATAATAAATGCTTCTAACCATGTGCCTAAGGGCACATGTTAGAAAATCCCTTTTGAAAAATATCTGCAATAACTTCAAAAGAGAGCTAAATCATTTTCGTGCCACAGCATCATTACATCATTTTTTTCAATAACACACCAATAATTAAAATACCTCACATTCATAACACAGCAATAACATCACCTGTAGGTTTCAAAAAATAACCCTCAAATATACCCACTCACTTACAATAAAAAAAAATTGCAAATGGCGTAAGCCATTGCATTGGCTCAAAACCTTTGGCACACATTTAGCACGATGCTCCGGTATGATTGGCTCACTTTAGCACGAAAAAGAGGATGGATGCCGTGTGAAATAGTACCATACCGTGTGCTCTAAGGTTAATTTATAATAATGCATTAAGTTTTTTTTTTTTTTTTTTTTTTAACTTATTGTTTTAAAAACTTATTTATTCTTGTATGACTTATTCAAACATATTGACTATTGTATGGTTCTTTTTTTTTCTTTTAACTTCTAAATTTTGTCCATTTATTTTGAATTAATTTGGATTTAGTCGAGCAACGAGTGTTGTAACCCGTGCGTTGCGGCGGGGTTGCTTTTGCACATGTAAATTTGAAACAAATGAATTGGCAAGAAATTTGTGGGGACCTAGGTTGCAAAGAGAATTAAACCTTAGGGACTATTTTGGTTAAATGACTATACACTAATTAATGATACAATGTGTTCCTTGAAAAGACAATTAAACCTTAAGGACTATTTTTGTTAAATGACTATACATACTAATTAATTTGTGGGGACCTAGGTTGCAAAGACACTTAAATCTTAGGGACTATTTTGGTTAAATGGCTATAGATAGTAATTAATGGTGGGGACCTAGGTTGCAAAGACACTTAAACCTTAGGGACTATTTTGGTTAAATGGCTATAGATAGTAATTAATGGTGGGGACCTAGGTTACAAACACACTTAAACTTTAGAGACTATTTTGGTTAAATGGCTATAGATAGTAATTAATGCTAGAATTGTGTTTCTGCCTTTTAGTATATATACGAGTGTGGAAACCTGCGCGATGCAGCGGGATTGCTTTTGTAGACGTGAATTAAATTTGTTTGTCTATTTATTTGGTTTGAATATTTGGATTCTCTGTTTCGTTAATGGGCAAGTAGGTTTGATATAGTAATTCTTATATGAGTAAAAATGTTTTTGGTCTATATCGTTTTTTATTAACTGTGTTTTAGAGATTTTGGATCTTATTATACGTGACCCCGAGGCCCAATTCAAATATTTTTTCTTGATAACTGCCGCTTCGATCAAGCTTTAAACTACTACTTATGGCTTCGGTCGAGAAAGGTATGGGTCGTAAGATAGTTTTAGGTCAGTATATTGCGGGTGTTACAATGTTGTTATAGTAAATGTCCCTGCCATGTCCCTTGATTAAATCGGCACAACCTAGAAAGCACAACACGAACCGTAATTGCCAAGAAAATTGATTTCAAGAAAGTTATGTGTATTTATACTTGTTTTTATCAGAAAAATTATTTCGTGAACAATGGTGCAAGTTTCGTAATTTTTCAAGTCCGTTTGGTACGTCAAATGGGTCCCAGAGTGTTTTTATGAAAAGTTTAGCCATCTTGGCAAGTTTGGTCCCTCCGCCTCTATTTTGACTACTAACCTTTGAGTTTTATTTGCACATGTTTGGTCCCTTAAACTTTTATAAAACAAAATTTTTATTTCATTTATTTCTTTCTCACTCTCTCTCTTAAACACACACATATAACACACTCTTTCTCTCATCTCTCACTCCTCACCGCCGACCATTCCCATCTCCGGCCAACCACCGCAACTTCCGGCCACCACCGTCACCGGAATATTTTCCGGCAATACTTTTTTTAAGCCGATTCAATAGATCGGCTCGCCTTCTTTATTTCTAGAGCTTCTCGGCTCGTGAGTCGTCACCAAACACCCCCACGCGCCACCACCACCACTGCCTCACCACCGCCGCCACCACAGCCCCTCCCCTTCGCTTTTTCTCTTTGGTAAAACCCTTCACGGCGAGGCAAGGGTTTAGGGTTAGGATTATGGTGCGTGGGATTTAGCTTGTGTTGTGGTTGGATTTGTGTTGGTCCGATTTGGATTTCGGATAAGGATTCGGGATTGATTTTGTGTTTTATTTGGTCGCGGATGAGGATCTGAAGTTTGGTTTTGGTTCGGATGATAGTAAATAATGGTGGGGATCAAGGTTGCAAAGACGCATGAACCTTAGGGACTAATTTGGTTAATTGGATATAGATAGTAATTAATGCTACACTTCTTGTTACTGTAGCATCTTCCCCGATCTTTAGTATATATATATAATATATAATGGAAGGCTAGTGTAGCAAAACCAATGTTCGTTCTCTTTTAACTCATTTTTTGCGCACTGGTTGGCGAAAACTATCTAGTTGGTCATATTATTTTAACTAACTTCTTCATCGAATTATCGTACCAAATATCATATTGGTCCGCATTTTGCGTTTCGGTTTCATTTCCAAAAACCAACAAAGACCAGAAAACAATTCATGCCAAATGATGAATATCCAAAATTGTTTGTAGCATACTATGTCACACCCCAAATTACATTTTGCGTGAATGGAATACACGGGGATGACCGTCATAGCATCAAAGTTACAGTTATATCGAGCGACCTAAAGTGTCGTTTGAAAATATCGTTTGATTAAGTAAAATAATCGAGTTTACAAAACATAGGTCCCAAAAGATTTCCAATGTACCAAAATGAGTTTGTTACAATCAAACGATAGTTATGTGCATAAAATATATGTGAGACGCGTCGACACCGCGACTCTATGATAAGTCCACATGCATGCGATGAAGTAAATGCCTTAGATACCTGAGATAAAACATGCTAAAAAAGTGTCAACACAATGGTTGAGTGAGTTCATAAAGTTTGTTTAACATGTAAAGCTTTTAAAGAACGTTTATGCAGCAAAGGCAAAGTTTTTGGTCATTGAGAATAGTCCACAAAGCAAAGGCATTGTAAATCTACTCAGTTCCAAGTTCCGCCCATACAAAACTTGCAACCTGTGTGTTCACAACCCACTGCCAAAATATGTATGTCTAGTAGTCAAGTATACGTTGTCATAATAGATCACAATATAGCACCACGTATATAATAATGTATGCCAGGCAAAGCCCCTAGAATAAATAATATGCGTCCCGTAACATAGTGAACGAGAGGTTGGCCGACCTCTAATAGCGCTATCCACACTACCTACTAATAGGAGACTAACAATGTGAATGTACGAACGGTACATCATACAACTATTATATACAATTAAGAACACTCCGAACATGGGAGAATTTGCACGCTCCACCAATAAGGCGAGACTTGGTATTGCTCTGTTCACATAGGGAGACTTTGCACACTCCACCAATAAGGCGAGAATTGGTATTGCTCCGTTCACATAGGGAGACTTTAGGCTGCTCCGAACAAGGGAGACTTTATGTCAAGGACGTACGGTCCATTAGGTTCAAACAAGTCATAAGTTCATAACTAAGTTCAAGTGTTCCATTCAAAAGTTCGTAATTAAGTTCGAGAGCTTAAGTCGAGTTCAAAACAGTCAAAGAGCTCAAAACATATCAAAAGGTTCAAAATAGTCAAAGGGTTCAAAATCAAGTCAAACAAGTTCAAAATATATCAAAAGGGTCCTTTACAAGTTAAAAGAGTTCAACTATATGTCAAAAGGTTCAAATCAAGTCCAAAGTGTTCAAATATATGTTAAAAGGTCCAAATTAATTTAAAAGAGCTCAAATATACATGTCGAAGGGTTCAAATTCAAGGAAAGTGATTCAAATAATAGCCTTCATAACATAGTAATCAATTTAGTTCGGGCATAATCTACTTACTAGCATAAGTAGTGAAACAACAGTTATTTAAGTTCATATAAGTGTAAAGTAAAAGCAAGTAGTTGAGCATGTATCTCCCCCGAAGAGTTTATAAAATAATTAAACGAGTAAAAGTGGGGCTACGAACTCACCTGATGCAATGATTATGATAACAAAAGTAGATACACTGAAATGGGGTGCAATCTCTATCTGCAACCTAATATGAATGATATGTTCTAATGTAAGTCATGAAACAATTTCGTGCATGCAAACTCATATGATATCCATACCACTTGTACATTTTTGAAAATGAAGTTTATCGTCGAAAAATAATATACTTTAACAACTCATGAAAATGACTAAGTAGCCTCGCAAAGCTAGTCGTAAAATAGTGAATATCAAGTGTTAGGAAACAAACTCAATGGTTTTAGAAAGCTTGTAACATTATCTAAAAGTCATAACACTGAACTTTTATCCATACGAGTTCCGATCATAAAGAAAAATAATGGTGAAGTGAGGTAGTCGAGCTAAAAATGTAGTTTATGGGTAGTTTTCGAGAAAGTTTGAGTGATCGTATTTTACTCGTTAGAACTTCGTTTGAGGAACGGCTGGTCATTTTAGAAAATAGGCCGGGTGAACTAACTTTTACTCAGAGATACTATTTTACCAAAACCAACTCGATCGTTGAGAAAAACGGCTCCAAACATGGGTACCGAAAAAGCAGTTTCAACACTTAAAAATATTTTAGTAAATCGATGGAAATAAGTTGTGAGCGTCGGTTTCAAATGCTTGTATCTCGGTCATTATAAACTCGTTTTCTCGATCTATATATCCTTAGTTTCGTGTTAATGTATACTAATATATTTTTGATAAATCGACTCATTTAGATAATGCTTAAAACTCATTTTTGCCCCTTAAATAATCCTTGACAGCTTGTATTTTTCAGAAAATTAGTTTTCGTCGTTAAACTTGAAAATAGCGTAACTTCTTCGTTATAAATCCGTTTTGACCCTTTCAAGTGACCACGGTTTCGTTTTTAAATTTATTTTCTGAAAATATAAACCAAAATAATCCATGACCTACGAAACTTCTAGATTTTACAAAAATGAACAGCCCTTAATTATATGTCGTCGAAAATGATTTTTTCTAGTGTAATACTTGTTCTAAACCCTTCCAATCAACACCAAAACTATTCTAAACCTACCATACACCTTCTTAGGGTGTCATGGGTTCCTAAACTTCATCAACAATGAAATGTTTCATGGGAATAATTATAGGACAGTTAATATTCATTATAAGTAAAAAAATAAGTAAAAAGTGGTATGATTCATAGTATATTTGCATGTTTGTTACTAGATCACAAAAATATATCAAGAATGAGTATGAAAGAGTAGGAAAAATTTATGAGATGCTTACTAGAGTGATGATGAATTTTTGAGCAAGTAAACCTAATAATCTTGATGTTTTATTCCAAAACCCTAACTAGATTACTTCTAAGACTTGATTAACACTTGGATCTTGAAAAATAATTATGGTTTCTTCTTGTTCTTGGCTTGGTCGATCATCATCATAGAGATGAGAGGATTTCTTGCACTTTTACACCTTCTAGTATGTGTTTGTAGGTGTTTTAGTTTAATATCTTTCTTGTATATTACAATTATCTAGTCATTTTGGAGTATGTGTTCACTTATTGATCAAGATATTTATTAAAAGGATGACTAGGGGTAAAAAGTCGGCAAGGGTAAATGGGGTGAAGAGTTTTGTATAATATTATCATTTAAATGTAATTTAAGTTATGAATAATGTATATTTGGTACATATAATTAGTTATTTAGTGTAGCGTTAGCTAGAAATCGATTTTAACGGAACAAAATAAAATATATCGAAGTCATAAAAATTATAAAATGCATTTCTCACAAGTATTGAGTGAACAAATATTTATCGAATTGAATTCTGAAAACCGTCAGTAAATATATATATATATAACAATATATATACAAAATAAATTCAAAACATCGGGTAGACTAATAATATAATTTTTATAGTCTTAAAATGAGTATAAAAATGTATCAGGACCATTGTTGGAAGTGTCGGATCAATTATTCAAAATAAATGATCGTGCGATAGCGTTTATTTAATAGAAAAATATACGTTAATGAAATATGCAAACCCATGCATGAACTAATATGAAATGATGTTACTGATGATGTACAGACTAACTCTAGTCTATATGAAATGTTCTCAATGATGTTCCATGAATACGCGGCTAAACCCTTACGGTTACGCGAATTTGATACTCGTAAACCTAGTTTACGAAAAATGATGAATAAAAAATTTTCTCCGGGAATGAATAGTTTTTGTGAATAGTAAAATTTTGAAATAACCTCTAAAAATATCTAATCGACCTAAAAAACGATGAATAGTAACCGATGAATAGTAAATTCCCGAGATGAATAGTAAAAATTTCAAAGTTTGTAAAATGATATGAAATTGAGAATTGTGACATACTAGCATAACTTCGTCATCGAATTATCGTGCCAAATATCATATTTGTCCACATTTAACGTTTTAGTTTCATTTCCAATTACGTTTTCATCCTCATCAACAAATCCAACATTCATTTAATTGTTCACAACATTAATTCACGTCAGTATGTCAAAGTCTACATTATGAATCACATCTGAAACGGTATTCACATGACTCATCTTATTCGTTTTCTTATATAGCAAACCTATTAAACAACTATAAATGAACATCTAATTTCGCAGATAATGTTAAAATGATTATAAAATGTCAATAATATATCTAATAAATAAGCAAAAAAACCACTAATCATATAAATAAGAAAAAGAGACAAAAACATCGATAGCATACGAGGCTAGCTAAAATTATAAGTTTCTTAACTTTAATCTAAACTAAAATGTGAAAGCAACTTGAAACGGAAATCCAAACGCTAATTAGTCATACAAATTAATTTTATAGAGGTCAAGAGCATTATACAAACACTAGGGCCCCAATGGCCTCATCGCCTGATGCCTGCCGTTTCGTGATTCTTGCGTTTATGGACCGAAGGAAAATAACTCCATCCTTCTTCAGGGCAACATGAGAGTGAAATTGAATGGTAGTTTAGGTCACTCTGAAAGGATATCTGCTTAGGCTAAGGTGCCAGTGAATGGGAAAAAATTAACTAAGCATTGAATAAACATCTAAAATCAATCACGTAATATGAAATTCGAACCTTTAGTAGTAAAGACTTTTTAAGTATGATAATTCACATACATGTAACGAGAGTAGCTACATAGGTTCTTTCCTCTCTTTTTTCTTTTAATTACAGATTTTTATTTCTGTTTAATGAAATAATAATAATATAAGTTGTATTATTAAATACGGAGTATGGTAAAGTGACACAATACATCAGTCAATATTTTTACTAAGCCACACAATGGTAAAGAAGTTTTGAAAACAATTATTTGGTCAAAACTCTATAATAATGCATGTATATATATATATATATATATATATATATATATATATATATATATATATATATATATATATATATATATATATATATATATATTTTAAATTTAAAATACTTAAAATTTGATTAATATTAATTGCTTATAGTAATCCTTACAAAACAAGTTTAAAAGGAAATGTTAATTTATTGTAATTAATTTGATTTAGATGTCAAGTTTTTAAAATACCCTTAATTAAAAATGATAACAACATCTATCACTAAATTAAAAATTTAAATATTGTTTTGATCCTCAGACATTTTTCATTTATAACCTATATACTTTTTTCTCGAAATTACTACAAATTAAACTCATAAGAGTTGCATAAAGAGTCACATCAAAACACAAATTCGCCAGTATAATTATTTGCCGCTATACACCGTCATTTTGCACGGATATTCGTCTAGTCTTATAGAATATATAATACATAATATTCGTTTAGAAAGATATCCCAATATAACTGAAATTAAAGACATTTAGATATATAGTTTGACGATAGAAGTGTAACACCCTCAAAATATCGCAGAGGAGAGGTAACTGGAGGCGTTACGTTCATAGCACACAACACAAGATGATAAAGAACATACTCTATTTGGAAGATTATAACACACAGAGAATCCATGTGGGTTAAATTAATACATCGTAGCTTTTGGGATGTGCCGTTATTAGCTAATGTAAGTTGGGGATGACGCAAGCTTCTTCAAGTCTACAATAGTGTTCGGCCTCATGTGTGGCATAAGCTAGGTAATGGAGGCAAAGCGTCAATGTGGTATGACACATGGGATGAATTATGTCCTTTGATGAATCATGTGACGCATAGGGAGGTTAGTAATGCGGGGTATAATAAACTAGAAAAGGTGGTTGATGTTGTGAATGAAGGTTCATGAAGCTGGCCTCATACGTGGTATAATCATTTTCCTGCTTTGAGCCAAATTAACGTCCCCAATCTAAGACCAAATCTACATGATTCTCTCGTTTGGAAGTATAATGGAGGGTTCTATGAACTCTCTGTAAAGCATGCTTGGCATGCTATGCGTGAGCATGGTGCGGAAGTAGATTGGTCGTATCTTGTATGGTCGACGTACTCTATTCCAAGACACACGACTCATTTTTGGCTTGTCATGAGAAAAAGGTTGCTTACCCAAGATAGGATGAGGCAATGGCATGTTGGGAATGATACTAATTTAGCTTCACTTCGTTGCCCGCTATGTAAAACCGATGCAAGTTTTCTGACCAGGTTTTAATATTTATAAAGTCTCGTTTACCTATGGTCCACCTTATGCACTCACGGGCAGTGTACCAGGTCATGTGTAGTGTAGTAATCGGTAAAACCGAGGTCGTCCCAAGAGTTATGTGAGCGGATTCTAATTAAGTCTAGGTGTCACTTGTTTTAAGGTTTGAAATAATTAATTAACTAATAAACATGAAATAAATACGAAAAGTAAATAGAGTTGTGATCAATAGAGGGAAATTGTGCTAACCTAATTACTCATCCTATCGTGTAATATTCATGTTTTACTACTTCCAATTGATTCAAGTAGGGGTTTAAGTCGCTAGGACAACATTTGGTCAGTTCGTCCTAACCTATCAACAAAGGCTCCTACCCGAGGTCAAGATTCTACCCTTGATAGTCGAGTTGTTTTTAGTCGCCTAAGCAAAGTCATTAAGTACCCTACATGCAAGATTCAAAATAATGAGTGCCCGGGCGCTAGCATCTTAGACACTCATCCCTAACTTCTTAAGTTCATCCAAACGACCGGTGATCATTTGGTTAGTTCGCACAAGCGAGGAAGGGTCATCAGTTGGTCAATTCTTACCCTCCCCTACTTACTTAGGGTCAGTTGGTCAATTCTCCTAAGCAACTAGATACGACCGTATTTCAAAACTACCAAATCTAGGGTAACTACCAACGAACTGTGCATGCATACACTAGAAACAATTATACGGAAGCATGAAAACATAAACAAAACATTAAAGGAATCATAACTAGGCTAGCAGCAAAGGTGCTTAGCCGATCATATTAAAAGAAACAAAGAATTCAATGTTTAACATAATGAAATACATGAATCGAAAGTAAAAGATAAAATGATCGCTAATGCTTATCGTTAGGGAGTGATTTCTCCCTTGGAGATGGCTCTGTATGCTCCGAATGATCTGCCTTTGGACCCCTCTTCACGTTCTCTGCCTTTGAGTTGTAAGTGAATGATGTCAAATGCAGAAATTAGGGCTGGTATTTATAGGCACGATCTAGTTACAGCGTAACTTGAGTTGAGAGTTACGCCGTAACTTCAATAATTCCTCAAATAATGCTCTCGTTAAGCATGTTACGGGGTAACACTTGGGAAAGGTTACGCCGTATCTTCAATACAGGTTACTTTTGCAAGGACGACAGCGTAATCCTTGTGAGGAGTTACGGCGTAGTTGATGGAGGCGCAAAGCATTTCTTAACCTAGTTGATTACGGCGTAACCTTAGTTGGGAGTAACGCCGTAATTGATGTAAATTTGGTCTTCTAAGTCAACGCATTAGCTACGGCGTAATGAGAGAGAGATGTAACAACCCCAATTTTGTGATACGCAGCGGAATTCAAACTGGGTGTTACTTCAAGGCACAACAGTCGTAACAATAGAAAACGAACTCTAATGGAGTCGTTTTAAAAGCTTTACCATTCAATTTATATAAATATCAGAGTTTACAAAGATGAGGTCCTAGTAGTTTCATGGTTTACAAAATACATTAAATGGGTTTTCGAATGATAAAATTTATAGCCTTCTTGAGTATCCGTGCTCCTCGGTGCCAGCCTCGTACAATATGGACCTGAAATACATGCTTAAAACTGTCAACACAAAGGTTGAGTGAATCCATAGGTTTATTGTTAAAAGTTGAACACATAATGTTTGTGTGGGTTACGTTGTTATACACCCATAATGTTGAAAACAAAACAGTTATTATTTCACTAAGCTCATGCAACCAAGGCGTTAACGTGTTCCAAAATTAATTGGTGAAACTGTTGGTACCAGCCCTAATAGGTAAAATTGCCGTTTTACCTAATGTTACTCTAATATAGTGCGTTTGTTTGCCTACCCGGTCAACACAAACGGGATTCGTCAATCCTAATAGATCTATTCACAATATTCGTGCCCACTCTCTCTAGTGATTAATGGTTCATGATTAGGGACTTAAGTTTGATAAATGCGGTAACTTAGTGACAATAAAACAATAAGATAAGCATATAGTTTGAAAGCAATGTGTTCGGTTTAAAATAAAGCATGTATCTCCCCCAAGGGTTTGTAAAAGAATTGAATGATAGAAAATGGGGCTATGAACTCACAGTAGTGATCAGCCGCGGAGTGTAACTATATATTGTATGTCAACAATAGAGTATGGCAAGACCACGATCTTTAACGATTACCTAAGAAAGCATAGTATTTGTGTTTTAGTATATTGTACGATATAAGTGTACAAGTATATGTAGTTTGTTGGCTTATGATGTTGTACATGAATCCTTAAGTTAAAGTATTCCTTAAATGTTGTTTGGCTATCAAAAATCAAGAGGTCGTGGAGTAGTTTAACATGTCATATGGTCATTTACTTAGTTTGTCAAATTCTAGTGAACAAGTTTTAAAAACAAGTTTCGGTTATTAGACTTATACTAGCCGTGCGGCTAAGTTATGGTTAAGAAATAATAATCAAGACCATATTAAGGATGTGTCTAAGTTAAACAACAATCTTGACTTAATCTTGGCTTTATATTAGCCTCAAATGATCAATATATCACTTAAAGTTCTCACTAAGGTTGTTTTCTAGTCAACAACAGGTCAGCTTAGTTTTTACCATTTAGGTTTTGTCGTTCACTTTCTTCTTATGTGCTCCTGAGTTTTTGTAGAAAAAGTCATTATGAGCAACTTTCGTGTTTTACACTTTTGCTGATTCGGACCAGAAAAGGGTCAAAATCGTGATTTAAAATCGTGTCGACAAGCTTTTGTTCCAACACTATATTTTATCTAGTAAAACTTAACTAGGCATAACTTTTTAACCACAAGTCCTTTTAAGTGATTCAAAAGCTCAAGTTTATATTTTTATATTCTCTAACAGCTTCTTAAGCTTAATCAAATCTAAGGTCCAAAGTTTACCTATATCAATGGTCTAATTACAAGTATATACTTATATTTCATTTCAGAAATTTTGGCTGCACATTCAGTCCTGCCAAAACGACCATAAGTTGAGTTCTACAACTTGTTTTGACACGCGGTATTCGCCAAACTTCAAGTTTAGGTCTTGGCTACATTTCATAAAACTGAGTCGACTTCCAGAAATGACCAGAACTATAGGCTTTTCTCAAATGAAATATGGTGTACAGATTTTGACATGTTTTGCCATTTTGGCTCTCATTTACTCATCGGGATGAGTTATGAGGTGCACCACCCGACGAAACGACGGTAAGACATAGTTCTAAAATCCTATCTTACTGAGTTAACCTCAAGGTTTACTGAAATTATCAGTTTAATCAAACTTTGGGACTGTTTCAGAATTCATGTTCATAGAACTTACCTAGGACTTGTTTTAGCTTGTTTTTATGGTCACAACCTCATGTGCAACATCAATTAAGCCATATTACATATACTACTTATATCAAATTACATCAAATAATTATACAGACAATTACAATCATATTGAATGAATATGAAGATAAATAATAGCTTACAAGGATTGGAATAACACAAGTATCACAACTACAAATCAACACCTAAACCCTTCCAATCTTTCACCCTTCTCTTTAATCTTTATCCATCTTTATAACACCTTGATAATCACCCTAAAGACCACCTTACTTCAGCCCCTAACCTCTTGTATAACTCCAAATCTAACCATGGAATCACTAAAACAACCTAAGAATCATAATTAGCTACCTAAACCCTTCACTTTTGTAGTATAATTTGTTGTATGAAATCAAAAGGATGATGATGATGGAGGAGGGGGATTGAACGAATTAGGGAGATGAAGGAGAAGGTTTTGATCAGTTTTTGCATGTAAGAGATGTGTTAGTGAAGTTTTATCCTCTAGTGGGGGACAAAGGTAGTATATGTGGAGAGTTATAAGACTTAGTGTGTTAAGAGAAAGCCAAGTGGCTTTGTGAGAAGCAATGCATGCCACCTCTCTTTTGAGGTGGTAGTGTGTGTTATTTTACCTAGTTTTTGGTTTATGAGGTGTAGTTTGGTCCCGGTAATTACTAACGTTAAGCCTTTAAGTCACGAAACTTAAAACTGGGTAACGTAAAAATGTAATACTTACAAAAATGTCTAAACTTATCAATATACTCTAACTGTATATTAAAAGTATGATAAGTCTAATAGAGTGCTTTTATGTTGTTAAAACCTAATAATGTAGGTTTGAGTACGCGTCTTACGTCAAAAGTAACATATCTATTTAAAAATGATAAAGTAGTAATAGTTCATATAAATTATGATTATTGGTGAAAATAAAGTATTTTGAACATATAGACTTATCGTAGTCTTGTGTTGGTCACAAGGAAAATTACCAGTTACTACCGGTTATCGTATTTGCTTTTACGTTACGGTAAAATTCAAATAGTCAAAAGTCAAAGTCAAAAGTCAACTTTAAAATGTCAAAGGGTAAAATAGTCATTTTACCTTATGAAAAATTACGGGTTGCTACAAGAAAGTTATGCCGTAGCTTCTTAACAGTTGGCATACTATCATAAATCCTTAAGAAAATCTTCAAATCCGCGTCCCATAAGCTCCAATGCTCGTAATTTACCTGAAAGTGAAATATAAAGGAATACAAGCGTAAATCCATATAAATGATATAAAATATAAGCATTATCGGGGGAAATTGACACTTAAAATTCATGACTATTTGATGTTATCAAAAACTCAACCAGATTCACATGAGCACCTGTTCTTTGAATGTCCGTTTTCAATTAAAGTGTAGGAGTCCGTGGTGGAAGCAGCTGGTATGAGGGGTGTATCCTCGAAATGGAGTTACTTCCAATCTCCAAATAAAATAAGGTAACTACAATTGTTGTTCGATTACTCGTGGCTGCCTCTACTTATTTCGTGTGGCATGAGCGCAACAACCGAATCCATGGGAAGGGTGGAAGACAACCTGATGGAGTTGCACAAGTTATTCTTGATATGGTTAGGTTAAAGTTGGCTTCTATTCGATTCAAGAAGAGTATTCGAGTGGATCAAATGAAGAGAACATGGAAGATTGAAGATGTTCAAGTCGACATAGGCTAGTCTTGGTTCGGAGTAGAGGTTGTGCGGTCACTGTTTATATTCTTTTATAGCCTCTATTTCGTTTCTTAGGCGTTGGTTGTTATGTTTTGAGCATGTGCAAAACATATTGTTTTGAGTTTAGGGTGGCCCATTACCATCCTTTTTTGTACCAAACCTTGCTTATTTTTTAATATATTCACCGGGTATAAACCCTTTACACAAAAAAAAGAAAATACTCTATAAAAACGCGTATTAAAATGCGTATAAAAACGTGTGTAATAATGTGTGTAAAAACATATATAAAAACATGTGTAAAAACACGTATAAGAATGTATGTGTATAAAATCGCGTATAAAAACGTGTATTAAAACGCGTTTAAAAATGCGTATAAAAACGTGTGTAAAAACGTGTATAAAAACGTATATAAAAACGCGTTTGAAAACGTGTGTAAAAACGTATATAAAAACGTGTATAAAAACGCGTATAAAACCGCGTATAAAACCGCGTATAAAAACGTGTTTAAAAACGTGCATAAAGGGTCACTTTAAAACACAAATTCGTCAGTATAATTATTTGCCGCTATACACCGTTGCTTTGCGTGGATATTCGTCTAGTCTTATAAATTACATAATATTCTTTTAGAAAGATATCCCAATATAACTGAAATAAAAGACATTTACATATATAATTTGACGACAGAAGTGTAACACCCCCAAAATATCGCAGAGGAGAGGTAACCGGGGGCGTTACGTTCATAGCACACATCACAAGATAATAAAGAATATACTCTATAAAAGCGTGTATAAAAACGCGTATTAAAATGCGTATAAAAAACGTGTGTAAAAACGTATATAGGACGTGTATAAAAATATGTGTAAAAAAGTGTATAAAAATTTATATAAAAACATGTATAAAATCGTGTATAAAAACGTGTAAAAACGCGTTTAAAAATGCGTATAAAAACGTGTGTAAAAACGTATATAAAAACACGTATGAAAACGTGTGTAAAAACATATATAAAAACTTGTATAAAAGCGTGTATTAAAACGTTTATAAAAGCGTGCATAAAAACTTATATAAAAGCGTAAATAAAGACGTTTATAATAACGTGTATAAAAACGTGTATAAAACCATTTATAAAAACATGTATAAAAATGTGCGTATAAAAGCGTGTATAAAAACGTATATAAATCATAAATAAAGACATATATAAAATGACCAACGTTGCAAACGATCGTTGGTATAAAGGATTAATGTTGCAAATGATCGTTGGTATAAAAGACTAACGTAGCAAACGTTGCAAATGATCCTTCATATAAAGGACTAACGTTGCAAACGACTGTTAGTATAAAGGACTAACGTTGCCACTTTTGACTAGACTTAACTAACAGAATTGACATTGTTAATACAAATAAGCCGTAAAAACGTTTATTTATATTTTACGATCTTCTAATGTTTTGTCGATAACAAACGTAAAATCATTTTAACGAAACAAATAAAATACGTAAATAGTTTGAACTAATAGTTTCTAACACACTTACGTTATCACATAAAACACTAAAACAAGTATAAGTGATTTTATGATTTAGTATTACATATGTACAACAACTAGTGTTTACATATTTGGGTAAAATATATACATAACTAGTATGTAGTATATTGGGTAATATAAATGGGTAGAAACTTAAGTATCATAACCCATTGACCAAATACATTGAATGTAGTTGGGTACAACCCAAAGTCCATGACCATATCCATGGAGCTTGACCCATAACCCATTGCATGACATAATGCTTATATCATATATGGATAATATCCATAACCCATGGTATTGACCCATACTCATTTGACTAGGTGCATTGCACTCATAAGATACATTGTATCTAGTATAAGACCCATGGATCAACCCATAACCCATGACCCATGACCAAAATACCCATGGGTAAAGAGGAGCGTCCCACGGATCCCTAGGTTTACACTAGACGGATCCCTTGTGGGAGTGATCCGTGGGATCCGAGGAACAGTAGACATTTTCCTCTATAAATAGTGAGCCATTTCTTCATTGTTTCTCATCCCTTTCCAACATACTTTCCCTTTGAGTTAAAAACTCTCTAACCCCAAATCCAAGAGATCTATGTTTGTAGTTTTGTTTTTGTGTGATTCTCTAGGTTCCTCTTAAAGGCGAGATCACCACCTTTGAAGTCAAGCAAGCTCAAGTCCATGAGTTGCCATGCTTCCTCATCATCAAAACTCTGAAGTCCTCTTGTTGATGGTTCTTTATTTCTTCTAAGAAGTGTAGTGTTGAAGACATTAGTGAAAGATGTCTCAGTGTCAAGGCGAAGACATTAGTGAAAGGTGTCGATCGTCCGTATTGTAGGCATTAGTGAAAGGTGCCTAGAAGTCAAGCCACAAGACATTAGTGAAAGGTGTCTTGAAGATCTAGTTAAAGGCATTAGTGAAAGGTGCCTAAGATGTACATTCGATATGGTGTGTTTCGATGTACAAGATAGATTAGCATTAGATCCAAGGATATTGATATGCTTGTTGATGTTGTAATAAGGAGTTGGTCTCCTTTGGGATTAGTCGTTGGTGTAGTGTTGGGTAGTAGTTCCTCCATTGTAATGGAACTCGGTACTTAGCCTAATCTTAGGATAAAGGGTGGCGACGTTGTGGTAGGTGTGGTTCACCTTGGTGTGAAAGAACCCGGTGGTTAGCCTAGTCCGGAAAAAGAGTAGGCAACGTTGAAGGTTTCTCCACCATAAGGAGTTGGTGTCGTGTAGTGATTACGAACTCTCGAGTAGGTGACTCGGGGAGTGGAGTAGGGCAAGGAAGGTGTCCTTGTAGCGAACCACTATAAATACTCGCGTTGTGATTTTGTGCTTCTTACTCTTATCTTTTCATTACATACTTCTATATGTTTGTTTATCAACATCCAACACACATCCAAATAGATTGACATAAGTCGATCTAAATAGTTTAAAAGAAAGTTTTAATTGGCAAAACTATTCAACCACCCCTTCTAGTTTTCCACAGACATTGTTGTCAAAATAGACTGAAAGTGGAACGAAAATATCACTTTTGAACTAAATCCAAAACTTTTTGAAAATTTGGACCAAAAGTGAAATACTCAGCAAACCACAAGGACCAAAAATGTAGTAACTATAATAAAAGATAGGTTATTATTTTTCTGACATAAAGTCAACGAAAAAGTATATAACAATTTAAGGGCAGAGAGTGTGGTGAGGGTTTTTCCTCGCCACATCAGCTTTTTCTCTTTCATTATTTTTCTTCGTCAACTTTCCTTCAATTATTTCAGCACATTATCTCTTCCATTAAATAATTTTTTTTATCATTAAAAAATACTTAAAAAACACAAATACCCACTCACAAGACAATAAAATATTGTTTATCTCTCTTCCAAAGCTTGTCTCTCTTCTTTTTCACTCGGGACTCAAGTCCCACTCAGGCTATTTTTTATGCCTCTATCCTCTTTTCATGTGAAGCATGTTGTGGATTTCCTGCAGGGACAAGACTATTCCGTTTGCTTTTCCGCTCCTACACCCATCACACTAATACTTATCAATTGAGCTTATGCTTATGTTATATAAGCATTTTATGGCTTATATATCATAAGTTCATAAGCTTATGTTTAGTGTTTAGATTAGCTTATATTTAACAAGTTAAGAAATTCAAGTATTTGGTTTAGCTTAGGTTGGCCAATGACCCAAAAAGATATGAGGTGAAATATAAATGTTACTGTATATTAGGTATAATTGAGAGTAAAAATGTAATTTGATATGAAGTATGTTATATAAGTTCAACCCTATTTAAAAAAGCCACACTTTTGAGGCTTATCAAAAACCTTTTACATAAGCTCATAAGCCCACTTATATAAGCTTAGATAAACACTTGTTTAGACTTATTTAACACATATATATTAATAAGCTTATAAAACCATCATATAAGCTTAAACAAACACTGCTTAAATTCAAATAAACAAACATAGGTTACACAAATACGACCACCAATATATTCACACAAATGCATATTATATACTTTAGCTATCGTCTCATTAGATTTGGTCTCTTAAGTACTAAATTGAAAAGCAATGGCTTTAACTTTAATTACTTTCACAAAAAATATAAGTCAACTCAATGTCAATAATAGAAACATGGTTGTTAAGATTCCGATTCTAATATTAAGATATTACGATTTTACGATACTACGAAGCAAAAATGATCTCATTTTTATGTAGGATCTTTGCGAGACATGATCTTAATAGGATCCCGATCTTAATTATAGGATCTTATAATCTCGTTCGGTCCGATCTTATTTTTCTCAAACCACGAGTTAAAAACTATAAAATTATGTATTAAGTTTTGTAGAATATAAAAAACAAGAGGCTAATGGTATTAAATACTTTATAATAATAATTTTGACCTACATTTTCATGATATATGATATAAACATGGATTTGCGTAATTTTACAATGTCTATTGGGTAACTCATGGAAAGAAGACCTACTATAGGTGTTTGGCCATTGTCAAGGGGTGTTCGCATGGCTCTTGTTTTTGAGTTTGGATGCCATCAAATGAACCTTACTTGCTAAGAAAGAAGATTATATACACATGCAACTTAGTAATTTTTGGTACGATTTTTTTTAACCGTATCCAAAGGGCGTTCCGAAAGATGCTTGTACAATAGTGACTATTATCAGTATAAATGTGTGAATTTTCGAGTTCAATTCTTTCTAGATGCATAAAAGGCCAAAGTGATCACGTCAACTTTCTAAAAGAAGATAGCTTTACATGATTTGAGTTTATGTGACGATGAATTCAAACCCGTTAGTTAATCGATCAAAAATTCAAAAACCATTATAAACCAAAATAACTTGGGTAAACGCCATAAAATAACAACCTACTTTCTTCAATTTGCCGAGTTGAAACACTTACCTTTTTATTACCTTACTTTACCAACATACTTTTAAATTTTGATCTGACATCACCTATATGACTAAAATAAACTTGCATCGTTAGTCCTTTTACTAACAGTCGTTAGCAAATAACTTAAAATTTGGGTTTCTTACGTTTTTGTCGGTTTTTACACGTTTTCGTTCGTTTTTTGCACGTATAAAAACCATTTTTACACGTTTTCGTCCGTTTTTTAACGTTTTCGTCTGTTTTTACACGTTTTAGTCAGTTGTTGCACGTTTCATATGTTTTACACATTTTGCACGTTTTCGTCTATTTTTACATGTTTTTTTTCCTGTTATCGTCTGTTTTTACACGTTTTCATCCATTTTTGCACGTATTCATGCGTTTTACATTTTTTTCACGTGTAAAAACCGTTTTTACTCGTTTTTGTCCATGTTTACACGTTTTTGTTTGTTTTTGCACTTTTTCGTCCGTTTTTGCACATTTCGTCCGTTTTGCGTTTAAAATCTGTTTTGCACGGTTTTGTTCGTTTTTGCGCGTTTTCGTCTATTTTACACGTTTTCGTCCGTTTTTGCACATTCAAATTTGCAGGTATAAAAACCGTTTTTACATGTTTTCGTTCGGTTTTACACGTATACAAATCGTTTTTACACGTTTTCGTCTGTTTTTGCACGTATCGAAACCGTTTTTACACATTTTCGTTCATCTTTACACGAATGAAAGCCGTTTTCACACTTATAAAAAAATGGACGAAAACGTGTAAAAACGGTTTTTATGCGTGTAAAACAAAGAAAACGTGTTAAAACGGACCAACGACGAACAAAATGTTTAAAAGCGGACGGCGTCGCGGACAAAATGTGCAAAAGCGGAAACGCAAAACGAACAACGTGCAAAAGCGGACTAAAGCGTGTAAAATGGACGAAAACATGTAAAAATGGGCAAAATCGTGCAAAAGCGGACAAACGTGCAAAAGCAGATAAACGTGAAACCGACGAAAACGTAAAGCAGAGCGGCGTAAGAAACCAAGTTTTAAGTTGTTCTTAATGGTAGTTAGTATAAAGGACTAACGATGCAAGTTTATTTTAATCATATGGGTGAAGTAAAATCAAAATTTGAAAGTACGTTGATAAAATAAGGTTATAAAAACGTAAGTGTTTCAACTCGGTAAATTAAAAAAAGTTGGTTATTATTTTACGGGGATTACCCAAATAACTTTCCAAGTGATCCATATATATCTATGTTATAGTTTAAGGGTTTATTTGTATTTGACAAACTATATCACCAACAAATTTTCTGACACCAAACACACAGATTCACATTCACTATTGTTGTGTACTTGTGGTCAACCTTCGTCCTAAAATGTTTCCACTCACCATACTCCTCACAACAACACTCATCACATCCATCTCCAACGATGCATACCCATCACCCTACCCCACCACAACAACCTGCGAACTTAACAACGACCCAACACCAATCCGTAAAGAAACATACGACGATGGACACATAATAGACATAAGTCACAGGTACCACCCCGACATGCCATCATGGGACTCAGAAGATGGTGTTGGTGAGATTATAAGGTTGCCAAGGAGTATGAAGAATGGGTCACTTGCTAATAACTCTCAGATGAAAATGGAGACTCATACTGGGACGCATGTTGATGCTCCTGGGCATGTGTTTGATCGGTACTTTGACCTTGGGTTTGATGTTGATACTCTTGATCTCTATGTTCTTAATGGTGAGTGAGTTTTTTTCTTCTCTTTATTGTAATAAGTTATTTTTTGGACTAGCAGACTGAGTAGTAAATAGTAATGTGGGTGTTTCGGATTGTTTATTTTGAGTGACAAATACAGTAAACATTTTTATCTCTGCTTCGGCTTATGGGCTTATTTGAAATTAGAAAGTCAGTTAGCTCAGATTTTTAGAGCTCAGGGGCTTATCAACTTGAGCTTATGGTTTTTTTGCAATCTTATATAAGCCTATAAGAGGGTATCGTTTGTTGTGCTTTTTTGGTTATTTTTAAGCAGATAAGCAATTTAGAGTGTTTGGGTAAGAAAATTAAAGGTACTTGTGCTTATAAGCTGTTTCTGCATAAGTAGAAGCATAAGCTGAAGATATAAGCAATCCCAAACAGCATTAAGACTGCTTATTTCACTTTCAGATAATCAGTTAAAAAGTATTAAAACTACTTGCCTGAATTATCAAACAGAGAACAAGTACTAGTGATCTATTTTGATTTTGAAGGAAGACCAAAAAAGATGTTGTGGGTTCACAAAATCATTTGTTCCGGTTTTACATTAGCAACCAGCAATTGGTGGTATCTGCAAAGGGAAAGTATTGTGGATTTGGGACATATGTAGGGTAATTGATTTGGTAGAATGTCAAGATCAAGTATACCACATTTATCGCAATTAAGTGATTTCCAATATTACACTCATGAATATGTTTCCATTTTGACTAATAAGCACCAAGACTAAATTGTCTACATCACTTTGACATGCATCCTTTGATTTTTTTTGAACATATATTTCTTAATCTAATACATAGTATTCTAATACTAGCTCATTTGACCCCATAAGTTGATCTTTTGATAAGTATGCAATGTAAAATAATTTGTAAATATTTAATTGAGGATGGGTTATGATTTAATCTTGTAAAAATAGCCATCTGATTTATTAGAATAATATGGAATTGTACACCCATGTTCTAGAGAATATTTTGGATAAAATAGTAATAAATACTGTGAGATAAGGCTGGCAACATGTATCTGATTTATTATTATAACTTTGGAAAATGATATCGTCACTAACTTTTATACTAAAATGTCTAAAGATCGTATGAAGACATGTGGCAAACTTAAAGGTGAAGATTTAGAGGGAGAAAGTGTATATGGCGTGTGTCAGTGATGAATGATTTGGCGCAAATTAGTCGTATGAGTTAGTCGTGCCTATCATCACTCTATAACTTTATTGGCAAAAAAAGATATTGTAGTGTTCTCATAGTTGTTGCACCCATGAAAGTGATAGGGGATGCCTTTTAACCACAAACCCACCCAAATAACTTAGTTGTGACAGGAAAAATAACATAAAAAAATTCCAAAATTTCAGCAGATTTACTAGACTAGTGAAGATAAATGCAGATGACCCCTCAATTGATATTTCTGTTTCTTCTTGTACCATCTTTGGTTTTGTCATCACATGATAGCGCGTACCCTCCTCCTTATGGCATCGATAGGGATTCTTGTGGTGCTATCGAAAGTGAGTTGATTCCTCCAAGGAGGGAAGTGTATGGAAATGGCAAAATTATTGATATCACACATAGGATTACTTCAAAAACACCCTCGGGCATTTCTGATGATGGGATTGGGGATGAGTATCTTCATCTCCATGATAGCATGAAGAATGGGTCAGATTATAACTTTTCGATTATAAAGTTGCCTGCTCATGCGGGTACTCATGTTGATGCACCTGGACATATGTTTGAGAATTACTTCCAAGCAGGGTTCGATATCGATACTCTTGACTTAGAAGTACTCAATGGTATTAAACTGATCGCCTATACAGAAATAGATAGATATCACTCTTGTTTGTATTAGATTATTATTGTTTGTTATGTATGATGGGTATATGCTTATCTGTACAAGTTTTTTTGATAATTATGAATTATAATCTTTGTGTTACTAATAAATAACACATCATATTTTTTGTTCTTCACAGGTCCAGCATTATTAGTTGATGTTCCAAGGGACAAGAACATAACAGGTAGTTTTTCAAATATGGTTATTTACTTTGAATCTTAGATTGTTGATGTCAATCTATGAGACATCTGTGTTTTTCTAATGTTTCTGCGATTTACACTCGATTTGTCATATTATTTCAGCTGAAGTTATGAAGTCGTTGAACATTCCAAAGGGAGTAAAGCGTGTGCTTTTCAGAACATTAAACACTGATAGGTAATTAAGCTCCTTTCACTTTTTAGGCTCATTTAAATTAAAATTCTATTTAATTAGCTTTTTATTTTCGGATTGTTAATGACAGGCAGCTAATGAGGCAAAAGCGATTTGACACAAGCTATGTGGGATTCATGAAGGATGGAGCACAATGGTTAAAGGACAACACTGACATCAAACTTGTTGGTAAAACTCTGTTACTTTGTCTCACTGTCGTATCTAAGGAGACTTCAAGCTGGCTCATTTTTCAGTAATTCATATCATTATCATTTCGTTTTGCAGGTATTGATTACTTATCAGTTGCTGCATACGATGATCTGATTCCTTCTCATCTTGTCTTCTTAGAGAGCAGGGTAAGACGTATATTCCCACTTGTGTAATATTGATTGATAGCTTAGTTATAGTATCTCCAAACTATCCTTCAATAATGACTAAAGAGCGATTCAACTTAAAGCAATCACCACCATTATGACCAAGCTTGTCATACTTTTCTCTTAGAAAATGAGTATAAGAAGATATGGTTTTAAGTTTTCACTCAAATGTTTCTCATACATAAGGAACTTGATATAAACTCTTCGCTGCTTATATTTTCTGGTTATTTGTATAATGAGGAAACTGTTAACACTGCTACTTTGTGTGCTATCAGGAAATCATTCTTGTTGAGGGTTTGAAACTTGAAGATGTAGAAGCAGGATTATATATTGTCCATTGCCTACCATTAAGGTTACTAGGAGCTGAAGGATCACCCATAAGATGCATCCTCATCAAGTGATATTTCATAGTAGTATGCAATACATGTATGTTCATAAATAAACTTCATTCTCTCCTAGATTAATTAGTTTCATTATTCTGGTTGTAAGCTAATGGTGGTCCTTGCAAACATACTATTAAATAATAAAATTTATGGTTCTATAGAATGATCAGCTTTAGGTAAATTGACATCATTTTTCGTTTTTCTTTGGCGTGTCATCATCTGCAAAATGTTTTATGACACTGGCATTACTTATTTCCTGGTTTGATATCATTGAAACATTAAGTATAGTGGCGCATGGTAATATGACAGTAATTCCTTTTTTTAAGACATGGGGTTTCTTTCAGTTATGTCATGCTGTTTAGAATAGTGATTTGGTTCGTCTGATATCACCATGATCCATGACTTAATAGTAATACACGAAGGTTCACCTATCCTGTGTTGTTTGGTATCTTTTTGTCTTTGCAGTTCCATCTATGCTAGTAGATCTCAAAATGTAAAATGAGTGATAGTAATTAGAGTAATATACACAGATGGTCCTTGTGGTTTGCCTAAAGTTTCATCACAGTCCCTAAAAGTTTAAAGTTGTATGGATAGTCCTATCTCTGAAAAAAATAACACTTATGGTCCATTTTTTAACTGGTGTTAAGTGAGTTCTATTATTATTCTGCGTTAATGGCTTTTGGTTAAAAGCCAGATTGCATCGTTTATCCTTTATAATAATAGCCGTTTATAATTTAATGTTTTTCGACTTTAGGTACGTTTTTATACGTTTTCATATGTTTTCGTCCGTTTTATACTTTTTCATTTGTTTTTATCTGTTTTCGTCCGTTTTTATACGTTTTCGTTCGTTTTTATATGTTTTTGTCCGTTTTAATATGTTTTTTTGTACGTTTTCATCCGTTTTTATTCGTTTTTGTACGATTTCATATGTTTTCTTACATTTTCATACGTTTTTGTCCGTTTCGTACAATTTTCTTACATTTTTATTCGATTTCGTCCGTTTTTATAAGTTTTCATCCGTTTTATACATTTTCCTCTATTTTTATACGTTTAGTCCAGTATTTCTTACGTTTTATCCGTTTTATACATTTTGTTCGTTTTATAAGTTTTCTTACGTTTTCATCCGTTTTATACATTTCATACATTTCTATACATTTTCGCCTATTTTCTTACATTTTCATATGTTTTTGTCCGTTTCTGTACGTTTTATTACGCTTTTATCCATATAAAAATGTATTGAAACGTAAGAAAACGTATAAAAACGGATGAAACGCATAAAAGCGGATAAAAACGTAAGAACTGTTGGGTTCATTCAGTTTCCTTAAACTATGATTTGAATAAAAAATACTCTAAATGTTATATAACCGTAAACATCAACTAAGTTACTGAGTGAACAGTCACTCAGTGAGTCACCCTTAGGAACCTCAGGACAAGCCTAAGAAGAAAAACTTTTCATTCAGTGAGGCGGGACTCAGTGAATGATACATGAGCCAAAGAAGAAGGCGATGGGTTTGGGGAGTGATGACAATAACTCACTGAATCCCAAGTCTCCTCAACAATAAAGAAGACTGAAGACTTAGACTGAAGACTTAGAGGCTAAAGGAAAGGCGGGACAAGGCATGACAAGTTTGAAATGTATGAGGAGGAGTCCTTATCGAGCAAAGGTCAAACTTTCACTGAATGACCAAGGATCATAACAGTGTCATCACTTTTATTCAGAAAGCAATTTTGTCTTTTACCCAAAGTAGAATATTGTAAGAGAGACAAAATACACATGTATTTTGTCTAAACTAGCATAGGTCATCTTTGTCTTTATTGTAAAGGTTGTCAATGATACTTGTGTATAAATAGGATCATAAGGTGGAGTAAAAGTTAAGTTTGTGCACTAAATACTTAGACATTCATAAACACTTTTACTCCTCCAAAGACAACCAAGTCCCTGAGGTTAGCTCAGTTGGTTAACATAGTTGTACTTAATCTTAGCTTAAGTTTAGAGAGGAAACTACACCATCTTGTCATTTCAATCCTAAGTGTTATTCCGCAAAAACTTGGGTATATATTCTTTGAATTAATTCAAATAAGGATTTAAACGTTGACAAACTCGTGTTATTTACTTTAAGTTTTCTTTACATTTTAAACAAGTTTTTCATTACATCACTGAAACACGGAACACGGATAGATTAACTTTGTAGTTAAGCTTGTCGTGTAAAGGGAACAACAAGTGGTATCAGAGCGGTGTTTATTTATAAAAACAAGTTTTATAAACTGTTCAAAACGTTTTTTAGAATCAGATCCTACCATGGTTGAAAGTGATGTACCCCAACTAGTCGACAAAAAAGGAGGAAGCTATTCAGCTGTTGCTCCCCGACTTGAAGTTGGAAAATTCAATAAGTGGAAAAAGCGCATGCTTTGCTACTTAATAGAAATGAAACCTTATTACATTAATGCATTAATGAAGGTCCATTTGTCTCTAAGACTGCTGAAGGTACACCCAAACCTGAAGCTCAATGGACTCTCGATGAGAGAAGGGTGGTCAATCAGGATATGATGAAATCAGTCTTTAACTGTAATACAGCTAAACATACTTGGACTGACTTGGTTCACAGCTTTGAAGGTCCCCCAGATACCAAGAAAAAGAGGATCATAGACCTGAAACTTGAGTATAACACTTTCAGAGCCAAAGACTCTGAAAGTCTCTTTGAGACCTATACACGTTATAAAAACTTACTAAATGATCTATCCAACAATGGTGTCACATTGCCCAAACATGAAATAAAGGTTGAGTTTGTCAGCGAGTCTTCACGAAGTGGCTAAGCCTGCGAGGGACTTAGAAATGCAAACAACATACAAAACCTTGAGCTTTCTAAAATCTATGGGAAGTTTGTCTATGAAGACAACTTGATCTCTAGGAGATACCCTAATTCAAATGTGGCTCAAGAGACCAAAAAGACCCTGACTGCTACACCCATATCAATTGTTTTTTTCCCTTTAATAGTCTTGTTCAGGATTTTCAAGAAAACTCTTATGATGAGGCTGATGAAAGAACTAGTGATGAGTACCTAAATGATTTACAAATTGAATTTCAAAAAAAAGGCACTCCTTGCTAATTCTAAACGTTTTATTAAAAGAAACAAAACTAATTTTTCAGTAACTAAAGCAAATGAAAGCACTAAATGTTTTAAATGTGGTAAAAAAAGTCATTTTGCTAAAGACTGTTTCTCAAAAACAACTTCAGAACACTCATACAAAATTTCAGGGTCTAACCTCTCATCGGGTACAAGCAAGTTTCAACCAAAACTACTTCAGTCCTCTCAACATTTTCAAAATAAAACCGAACAAAAGTGTCCAAAGGATTATGAAGCTATGTATAGAAAAGCTAAAGCACTTCTTGAGGCAACTCCCTCCACTTCCCAAACAACACCCACCACTAAAGGTCTAATGGCTGAAACTTTTGAATAGGATGAGGAAGATCTCTCTTCAGATGAAAAAATGGATCAAGTTACTACATTGATGGAACTGTCAGAGGGTGAAAAGCTTACTGTTGAAAAGAGTCATGCAAGGAATGGAGAGTGGCCAACATCACCATGAGAAAGGTAAATATTTTACTATCTATGGACGAAGATTCTGATTGACAGTCTTATTTGAGTTATATTAATGTTGATCTTAACTATGTTGAAGAGCAAAGATTAAACTTATTTTCAAAATATAACAAACTTGCTTTGGAATTAAATAAGTATAGATATAATTTACTTGCACTAAAACAGGCCAAACTAGAGTCTCGCACACTTCAAATTCAAAACACTAAGCTTGTAAAACAAAATCATACTCTTCAAGAACAACTTTAGCAAGAAAAACTCATAAATAATAAATGGACTAATAGAAATCATAAATTTTATGAATGCATTAGTGATCTAATTCCTTCTACTAAAAAGAGAGTACTAGGAAGTGATCAACTCTCTGATTCCTCCAACAAGGATCAAAGTGAAAAGGCATTCACTCCTGCTGGCATATCTTATGAACAAGAAATGAAACCAAAGCTCAATGATTGGGTTGAAAGAGTCAACCCAGACAGTAAGTTACCTAACTTCAATGCTAGTATAAAATCCTCTTTTGCATGATATGCAAAAAGGAAGATCACAGAACCTCTAATCACAAACCTCACACAGTCTCCCTGAATGCATCAACAAAACACAAAGCTCAGGATTTTGAGTCTCCCTGAATGCATCAGCAAAACACAAAGCTCAGGCTTTTGAGTATGCCTTACATTCAAAGCAGACTCAAAGAATAAAGGCTTTTGAGTATGCCTTACATTCAAAGCAAACTCTTCAAGAACAACTTTAGCAAGAAAAACTCATAAATAAGAAATGGACTAATATAAATCATAAATTTTATGAATGCAGTAGTGATCTAATTCCTTGTACTAAAAAGAGAGTACTAGGAAGTGATCAACTCTCTGATTCCTCCAACAAGGATCAAAGTGAAAAGGCATTCACTCCTGCTGGCATATCTTATGAACAAGAAATGAAACCAAAGCCCAATGATTGGGTTGAAAGAGTCAACCCAGACAGTAAGTTACCTAACTTCAACGCTAGTATAAAATCCTCTTTTGCATGATATGCAAAAAGGAAGATCACAGAACCTCTAATCACAAACCTCACAAAGTCTCCCTGAATACATCAGCAAAACACAAAGCTCAGGCTTTTGAGTATGCCTTACATTCAAAGCAGACTCAAAGAATAAAGGCAAAGCTTTTTCCACTATGTCCACATTATGGATTCAATGACCATCACCCTGATGACTGTCTCATGTATCCCTACCATGAGATTTGTGGAGACCCCTTTCATGATACATCAGGATATGATATGATCATTCATGCCATAATAGGATTGACCACTAAACTATCTCAGTCAAACGGATCCTCATCTGCTTCTAAATGCAAAACATGTGGGAGCACTGTCCATTCAACCTCTGACCATGAATCAATTAAATGGTTCAAAAAGAACAACAAACCTCATACCAACATATCCAAACCCACTAGAAAGTGGTTTAACAAGAGAAACTAACCCATTTGTTATTTATGCAGAGACACACCAAGACGCCAATTTGGCATCTAGATAATGGATGCTCAAGGAGTATGAATGGTGTGAAGGAATATCTACACAAATATGTGGAAGAACCAGGACCCAAGGCGTGTTCTTGATAATTCATCATGTATCACAGAAAGGTATGGTTCAATAAACTGTGATGGTATATTCTTCTTTAGAATAGCTTATGTAAATGGTCTAAAATACAATCTCATCAGTGTCAGTCAACTATGTGATGCTAAATACATAGTTCAATTTGATGATAAGCAAGACACAATCTTCAATGCTAACAAGGAAGTTGTCCTGATAGCTCCGAGAAAAGAGGATGTTTATGTTCTTGATATGTCAACACTCACTCAAAATGGGACTTGTCTATTTGGTAAAGCCACTGAAACTATCAACTGACTTTGGCATAAAAGACGAACTTCAAAAACATAAACAACCTTGCAAAACAAAACAAAGTCCTTGGCTTACCATCTCTTGTGTTTGCAAAAGACAAACCTTGTTCAGCCTGTGGAAAAGGAAAACATAACAAAGCTTCCTTTAAAAAAATTCTCAATCAAAAGCTGCTTTCATCTTCTTTACATGGATCTATTTGGACCCATCAATCCAATGTCAATTCATCATGAGAAGTATACCCTGGCGACGGTAGACACACACTAGAAATAATTTCTCCTGGATGAAATTTAGATCCTTACGGCGGATCCCTTATTTGTTGGACGGTCCCCATATATACAGGACCGTCCACCTATTCTGGGACCATCCAAGTTTTCTGAGTCATTATCATCTTTCGATTTCTTGTTTCTTCATCTTTGACCAACCTACTTCTAGCTCACCCTATACTTCCTTACATGCTTAAACATAATTTGAATTCTTAAAACTTATAATGCATGCTTTGCCTTAACTAGCACCTTTCTTCCCTATTCAAATCCTCATCTCCATCATTCATCTTCATGACATAACCTTCTCCTCTTCCTCCTCTCAATGTCATCCTCTAGAAAACCTAGAATCTCCGTCAAACCTATTTGGCGGAAGAGACAAACCCTTGGTAACTTTATGCAAAATACCTCCACCTCTAACACACACAAGCTATCTTTCACTCCATAAGCCACTCCTTTCAAAGAAGCATCATCTTCTTCCTTTTCCTTTTTTGCTTATCAACCACCAAATGAGTCACATTCCATTCACAAAGAGTCTATCTCCATTCCAAAAGATCATCCCTTACTACCACCACATCCACCTCAAGTGACAAACCTTACCACTCAACAATCAATCATGGTTCAACAATTCTCCCATCTTGTTGACTTGAATCTTCTAAACATAATTCTTGCCCAAAAACTCCATCCTCCAACCAACATTCATCCCACTCTTGACCAATTCAATGCCCATGGAGGCTATTGTGTGTGTTGCATTCACAATCGCAACCTATTTCAAACTCTCAAAAATGATCAGACTTTACCACATCTCTTCTCTTGTCTCCTCGCTTCCCGCAACCTTCAAACAACAATCTTGCACCACCATTTCTTCCTAACCTCTAGACATCATGCATGCTCTACAATAAGACCGGACCATCATTCGGTTATCCTATAGACTAGACTAGGATTAGTTCTATTATGTAGGATTATGTTGTAATCATCATACTCTATGTATGACTTTGTTCTTGGTTAATGAATGTTTAAGTTTATGCCTATTTAATAAAATTCTCCCAACCTTCTTTTCTACCCACTACCGGCGGTCTCTTAATTACCCGGTGATCCCGTATATATATAGGACCGTCAAGGCATCTACATGATCATCCCAGTGCATCTACTATCTGTCTCATCTCTTACTCTTAACTGGATATCTGAGTTGAATATGTATACTCTTGCACCTGTATTCAAACTTGTTTTTGTAGCAAAATACCATCGCTCGATTCCTCAGTGCCCTCAACAAGGGGGAGCACTAATCAAGGGGAGCGCTTGCATCGTCGATTTCTTTCCTCTCTAAACATCGACGAAACCTTTTTGATTCTACAAAAAGGGGGAGAAGTAAACGGAAACTCATTAAAACTTATCAAAACATAATTTTACCTAAAATGAGTTTATATTTTGTATAAAAAAGGGGAGATTATTAATACAAATAATGTCAAAAATGTCATTTGCATTTTTTGATCTCTATAAGTTTTTATAATCATAAAATATAAAAACACGTTACATAAAACTACACTTGATAAGTTTTTAATCAAGAAAACTCGTTTCGACTACAACATCCTAAGGTATGAAAAAATAATCTACCAACTTTGTTAAGTAATCAAAGAAGTCATTTTTCTTTAAACCTCACATTTTATGTGACAAAACATTTTTTACAAAGTATTTTTTATAGTTATAAAATGTTTTAATAACAAAAATAGTTTTGAATTTCAAATTCTCCAACAACTATTTTTCCTGCCCAAATCAGATAAATTTTTCACCAGATAAATTTTTACCACATCAGGACAAAATCTGGAGCGTCTTTTGGGATAGTCCCGTAAACATGTGGACGTTCCCTTATATATACGAGACCGTCCAAGGTTTAAGGGACCGTCCCCCGCTCCTCCTAGTGACTATAAATACAGTACTATTCCAACAAAAGAATTCACCTCTTAAGCACTTAAATTTTTAGTCTTCCCAAATCAATCTAAACCTTCTTCTTTAATCACATCAACGTGTTGTAAGTTGTATACAAGTGATCGCATCCCTTCTAGCTCAAAGTACAAGAGAAGAACGCTCGTATTCGTCAAGAAATGAAGTGTTGAAGTATATACATTCACCTCGTAACTCTTGCTACGTTTCTCTTCTCAATCTAAAATCCCTATATCTTGATTCTCGTGTAATTGTATAAATCCGACTTGTGTGTAAGCTCAGAATTGTGTTGTGTGTTGATTCGGACTTGGCGTTTGTCTGTAAGGTGATTGTGTGGATTTTGACTTGGTGATTGGTCGAAAGGTGTTGAGTGTAATGATTGTAATCGTGTGAAATATTGGGCAGATTGGTTCTAGCTAGGATAAGGACTCGACATTCCGCTTAGTATAGTTAATTGGTGTAAGCTAAGGTGTACGGTTTTCTCCGCTATAAAGGAGCTTGTTGATATAGTGTTTGTGAAACTCTCGAGTGTGATACTCGAGGAGTGGAGTCGGGCGGAGAGTGAGCTTCGTATCCAAACCACTATAAATCTTCGTGCATTGGTTGGATCGTTTCTTCTCTTTACTCTTACATACGTCTTCTTATATTATTGTTATTATTGTTTGCGTTCATTTATTGTTGTGTTTATATCACATAAACTTCGAATCTAAAACTCATTGAAAAGTAATTTGAAAAGGATTTTAAAAACTAAAATAGTGAAACTATTCAACCCCCCATTCTAGTTTCTACAGTAGGCAAAAGAGCTATTTTTACTTAGTGTAGATTTCTTCACGGTTTTTATTTGTAACCATTATTTTGTCTCTTTATTATCCTGATAATTTGGAAACGTCCTCCGACAAGTCGATAGCCAGTTAGCCACTCTCCATTTGGGTTTTATGTTGGATTTGGATTACATGTATTTTTTTATATACTTAATATATGAGTGAATTAGAATTATTACTCAGATTAAATTGTCGTATAGTTATCGGCATGTCATTTATAATTTTTTTATATCCTTATATCATTTTAACTAGTTAAAATCGACAAACTACCAACCTTATTCAGCGCTTGACCTATTTACTTAAAAAGGTTAAACGGTTGCACGTGTTATGTAGGTCTCGGTAAGGGTTAAGATTCTTGACACGTTTAATAAATGGCTCGTGTTTGGGTAAAGGTTATACTAACCCGCAAACCCGAATACGACTCGATTGCCACCCCTATTTTGAACCCTATAATCTGTGTATAGGTGTCCTTGGCCCCCATTTAGGTGATTATATAAAAGATGTTTCTTGACTTTCTTCTCTCAAGTTTCTCATATTCCATATTTGTTACAACTTTTGTTTATCATTCTCTCTATTTTTGTTCTTTGTTGATTACTCTGTCATTGTTTTTGTTAACTGCTGTGCTCAAATTATGGATAATCAAGGTTGATAACTTTGTTGGTATTTAGTGAGTCTGTGTGCTTGTAATATTCTGTTACTTAGTGTTTCTTGTGCCTATTCAAAGCTTTAGATATCCGAAGTCATATATATGGCTGCTGGTTACTTCTCGTACTCGAAGAAAGCCCCACCACCGTAAAAGTAGGAAATTTAGCATTTGTAGAGGTAGATATCCTTGGATTAATAGATATAATCCTCGGATTCCTCAAGAGAGTAATCGAGCCAATGTGCCTCATACTACGAGGACAGTTGCATTTTATCTCGAGTATGTTAGTCACTACAATCTCCGTTTTTCTCTTCACATTTTTATCGTGAGATTCTTAATTTTTATAGTTCACGTTTCTCACAACTCCAGCCTAGTGCAATCCAAAAAATCACTACCTTCGTTATGGCGCGTTTTTCGGTTAACTCAGTTCCAAATCTGGCTATTTTTGTAAATTTTTTCAATTGAAACAATGTACCTTTTGGTGGACTCTAGAAAAGTAACCTAGAACTGACAATAACTTCTGATAGCGTATAATACATTCAACCCAATTGACTAAAGGACCACACACTCTAAAAAGGCCCAATAGTGGCCACAACTCATCATATCACGCCTGGGAAACAAATTCCCATGTCAGACTCGAAGGCCTGGTAAGCACATTCAAACAACGATAGGTCTGGGTGCTTCCCCAAGGACCGTGCAACAAGCAAATACACGTCACTACCTCATTGGCTCAGAGGTAGTGTTGTAATCCTGCATGGGTCATTCACCCAACAAGACCAAGAATGACATGTCACGTGTCATTCCTGTCTCCTCTATTGGATGTCCACCACGTGGACCATCCTTGAACCACCGATGGACTCCCAAGGAGACGCGAAACCATAGGACCATCCATATAAATGGTACGTTCATTCCTACGAATGAAACAACCTAACAGACACAATGAATTCTCATATTCATACGCTAGGTACACTGTGAGTGTTACCCCAACTCGTGACTCCGGTCACATCTTATAGCTATAATGCAGTTGCTTATAACTGGGATGCACTAAACCTATAATATACTTTGCTACTCTTCATTATATTACATTTTGTTGGTTTTATTGTGAAAAAATTACGACTAATGTATATTTATATTTTTTTATAGCTTTGGAATGATACTCACCGTCTAAAACCGTTGGAGATCGACCAAATGGTTCTTTAGATACAACGACTCCTCAATAGTTAAAGTTTTATATTTTCGTGATGATGACGCCTTAACAATTGAAATGGATAACACTTTTGTTAAATTGATCAGATTGTTGCGTTGGTTGATGTTTATATAGAATGTTAAGTTTGTTGAATATTGTTTGTGTATGCTGTAATGTTTGGGTCTGATGCGAAAGATATTGTGGTAATGTTTGGTTACAGGTTTTGGAAAGGAAAGAATGAATATATTTTTTGAACAAATAGATTTTTGGTGCGGTTCATTGAAAACCGCACTAGGAAAAAAATATGCTTAAAGAAATTTGGTACGGTTAGAAAAAAAGCCGGACCAAATAATTATTTTCTGGTTTAAAACTGTACTAGAAAATATTTTATTTTTTGATACATTCGTATCTAGTAAGGTTTCAAAACCGTACAAAATAGTCTTAAAAACCGTATTTAATTAGATTTGTGTGTAGTAGTGACCAAATTTAATACAAACGAGGCTTTATTCAACCCGTGCGATGCACCGATTGTGTCTAATATTTCATAACTAAATGGTTGGTACTAATTAGATTCTTACTATTTTAGATAGTTATTTAACTTTAAAAGAGTACATGTGAAGAGATTTTTTAGAAGATGTTATATTTAAATGAGGCTTTTCATATGTAATATTTTAATATTAGTAAGTTTCATATATTTTTTTCTTATTTATTTAGTACTTTTGTCATAGTCAGTAATAAAATCATATGTTTTTTGTTTTATTTTGTTTTGAATGGCAAATTTCGAGTTGTTAACTATAAATAAAAATTGAATATCCAATCTAATTTTTGCCAAAACTTGCCAAAACTAAAAGAGCATGATAGCATGACAATAACTCAAAAACTTACCAAACAATGTTACTTCCCTTTGTGTAAAGTGACATGTATCTAACTTAAAATCCGACACGTAACATGAACAAATTATTAAACCAATCAACAAAACTTGGTTCTCAAACCAAGAACCTTTTATTAATCACAATCACAAACCCAGAACAACAACAAGAACTTCAACCAAACAATCTAACTGATCTCAATCAGTTACCAGAAACAAGAATCAACAACTTAACCAAATCAATCTCCCACTGCTACTCAGGTGGAGATCTATTATCTAATCTTGATAATAGTTCTATTACAATAAACCAAGAATACTAACAAGAGAATCTCAACAGATCTTAAAACTGATCAATCTTTTAGGGTTTGTGATTATATGAGAGAGAGTAGTTTTGTATCTAGATCTTGAAGTGAGATATAGAGAAGAGAATTGACTTATATACACCAACACTTTGAGCACTTGACATATCCACCCTTCAACTTCTATACTTCACCAAAAGATCCAACAAAGCTAAAAAGCTAATAAGCGAAATACAAAACAACATAATAAGTCCCTCAACTTATATATCACTAGAATAAGATTATTTCTTTTAACACCCTCCCTTAATCTTATTCTGAAAAAGATCAATAAGATTAAGTCTAGAACATAATAAGCTATGTTGTTTTGTATCCAATCCTTTAGTAAGCACATCTGCTATTTGATTAGCAGAGCTTATTTTTTCAGTTTCAATAACCCCAGCAATTATTTTTTCTCTTACAAAATGTAAGTCTATTTCCAAATGTTTTGTTCTTTCATGAAAGATAGGATTGGCAGCAATCTTAATTGCTGAATTACTATCACAAAACACTTTCACAGGTAAAAGATTTTTGCAATTTAAATCTTTCAAAATTTTCAAAATCCAAACAATTTCGAAGTGATGAAGCTAATGCTCAGATTCGCTTCGCCTTGATGATGACTTAGAAATAGTGTTTTGTTTCTTACTTTTCCAAGACACCAAGCACCCCACATAAAAACACAAGAACGATTCTTGACTTTCTAGTAACCACACATCTAGCCCAACAACATCGGAAAAACCTTTAACTCAATAATGGGCTAGTACTTTTTCTATACTCAAACCTTTACCGGAGACCCTTAAGATATCTTATTACCTTTAAAGCAACATCCGGATGTGATTTAAGAGGACTATGCATAAACCGACTAAGACAAGAAAGCGCATAAGCAATATCGTGCCTAGTAGTTGTAAGGTAAATGAGCTTACCAATAAGTTTTGATACTCAATAATATTTTTAAGTTTAGGATCGATGTCGGAAGCCTCACTAGTTAGAGCAAGATTAGGTCGCAAAGGAATGAAGCGAGCTTTCCAAGAAGTAAACCAAATTGAAATAAGATCAAGACAATATTTCCTTTGAGACAAACACAACCCATTCTTTGTTTCTAAAACTTCAATTCCAAGAAAATACTTTAGTTTGCCAAGATCTTTAATCATGAATTTGCTTTTCAAAACTCCTTAACACTATCAATTTCATGCAAACTATTTCCAGTGATTATAATATCATCAACATAAACCAAGAAAGCAACAAAACATTATTACTACTAGTCTTAGTAAACAATGAGTAATCACTTTTACTTTGCACAAAACCATTCTCAATTAAAACCATGATCAATTTTGCATTCCCACGCCTAGAGCACGCTTAAGACCATACAAGCTCTTTTTAATTTGCAAACTCTATTATCATTAGAATCATAGTAACCGGGAGGCAATTTCATATAAGCAGTTTCATCAAGATCACCATATAAGAAGGCATTATTAATATCTAATTGAAACAAGCCCCAATCATTTTGAGCAAACAAGAGTAATAAGGCATCTAACAAGAACTATCTTAACAACAGGAGAAGGTTTCATCAAAATCAATTCCCTCCCTTTGATTGAAACCAATAGCCACAAGTCTAGCTTTAAACCTATCAACCTCACCATTAGACTTATACTTAATCTTAAACACCCACTTACTGCCTATAGCTTTCCTATCAGCAGGAAGCACAACAATTTCAAAAGTATTATTTCTATGTAAAGCATCCATCTCAGCATTCATAGCATCATTCCAATGCCTATGTTTAGAAGCTTCCCAAAAAGTTTTTGGTTCAGTCAAATGATTTAAAGTAGTAGAAAAACAGTAATTATCCTTGGATAAAAAAGAATAGTTAACATATTTTTCTAAACCAAACTTAACCTTTGAATCAACTATAAAATCATTATAATTTTTTGGAAACACAGAAGGCCTTGAAGACCTTCTAAAACCAGTATCTTGATGACTTTCCTGAGACTGAAGAAGGGACTCATTACCCTCAGAAGTTGGAATATTAATATTTTCCTCAAGGGCTGCAGACCTCTCATCCTCACTGGTAGAATCATCTAAGTTAGAAGAATGCCCCCCAACATCCTCACTAGGTAACTTAGAAGGACTGCCTAGACAAGGAGATGATCTGCCATGCCTCTTAGGGCTGGGATCATTATGGTTATCATCATTGGGTAGGTCAGGTAGGTCATCAAGAGTATCAGAATTGAAAAAAGTTAGGTGATCAGAATCTTGATCAGAATTAGAAGAAATAGTTACACTTTGTTTGAAAGGAAAGATATCTTCAAAAAATTTAACATCCCTAGAGATAAAAACAAGTTTCTGATCAAGACTCCACAATTTGTAACCTTTTTTTGAATTAGAATATCCAAGTAAAACACTCTTTTCAGACCTACTACCAAATTTATCATGACTATTCAGAATAGTGGCATAAGCAAGACACCCAAAAGCTCTCAAATGCAACAGAGAAGGAGCAAAATTATGCACAAGTTCAAAAGGAGAAAGCCCATTTAGCACAGAGGAAGGCAATCTGTTAATTAAGTAAGTAGCAGTTAGAATACATTCAGACCACATATTCAAGGGAAGCCCTCCCTGAAACAAAAGAGATCTAGCAACATTAAGAAGATGCCTATGCTTCCTCTCAACAATCCCATTTTGTTGAGGGGTATAAGTACAAGAAGTCTGATGAATAATCCCATGTGTTTCACAAAAGAGAGTAAACTGCTGATTAACAAATTCAGTTCCATTATCACTCCTGAAAATTTTAACTTTTTTATTAAACTGAGTTTGTAAATAGTTATAAAAACCATTAAATTTTCAAAACTTGATCTTGTTTTTCAAAAGATAAACCCATATAGCTCTGGAAAATCATCAACCATGAAGAAAGTATACGTAACCATCCCTACGGTTACTTTATAAGGACCCCATAAGTCTAAGTGAACTAAATCACCCAAATTTTTAGATATATGATCACTTAAAGGAAATGGTTCTCGGTTTGTTTAGCCTTTTGACAAATATCACAACAAATTTTAGAATCTTTGTTAGAAAAACCCAAAATAGGTTTTAAAACATTTAAGACTTGGTGCAGGATGGCCAAGTCTGCGATTATAAGTATACTTGGATAAAAACACACAGTGTTAAAGAAAACCTCTCAAGGTCTTTACCTTGATTTCCATCAAAGTAATATAATCCACCAATCGATTACGGTCCCAATTTTCCCCGCCTCAAGTCCCGATTTAAAATATAGCAATGAGACTCATCAAAAGCAAAGATCAACTTACTATCCCTGGCAACCTTATGAACAGATAACAAACTAACACAATACTGGAACAACCAGAACATCATACAAAGTTAAATAACTAGTCAAAGGCATATTCCCAATTTTAGTTATAAAAGCTTCAGTACCATTAGGATGAGAAACCTTGATCTTAAGATGAGACACATCAACAACATTCACAAGAAATTTATCAGTGTAGGTCATGTGCTGATTAGCACCAGAATCAGTAATGACACCCTTACTAGCAAGATTATTATGCAGCTCACTATTAGAACAAAAAAACTTCTCAAAGTTTTCATTAAACAACTTCTTTGCAATTATAAAAGTACCGCCATATTGGCTCTGTATACCATGTCGAACTGAATTTCCTTTAATCAAGGAAATAAGAGTAGCCATTGCTCATCGTGAAGGCGGAAGAAGGACTAGAACCCATGAATTGTTAGAAACATTTTTCGCTTTATTGTTTTGAAAATTCTTCTTTTACCAAAATCGATAGGATATCCAATTAGTTTAAAACACCTATCAATAGAATGTCCATTGAACCCACAATGTTCACACACAAGTGAAGAACCCCAGCAGTTCTTCTAGGTCCAAGATTAGTTCTAGAAATTCCCGAAGTTTGAGACCTCCGAATTTCCTTTATTACCCACATTAGAGAAGAACACGTAAGACCGAGCCCTTTGAGAGGGACCAACACTAGAACTAGACACAACAAACCCTATGAGACTCTTCACTAGAAATCACGGAGAAAGCACCTTCACATCGTGCAATGGATCTCTAGCTAGAATATTACTTCTAATTTGCATATAAGAATCATCCAATCCCATTAAAAACTGCATTAATTTCATAAGCTGATTATGTTTTTTAAAATCCTCAGCAGCATGACAAGTGCACCTAGGTAACTTGACCAATGCATCAAATTGTTTCCATAAGGTACTAAGTTTGTTAAAATACTCAGCAATAGATGTACCATTTTGACTTAAAGAATTAATTTTATAGTGCAGATTAAATGTAACTGAACCATCAACTCTATCAAATGTTTCTTTTAATTCATTCCATACATCAGAAGCCTTTTTTGAAAAAATTTGACCCAAGAACAAATCTTCTGATATGGAATTCAAAATCCATCCCAACACAACAGCATTAACCCTGTCCCATTGTCTTCCTAAAACCTCATCAACATGTGACCTAGTGCAAGTGCCATCTATAAATCCAGTTTTATTTCTACCCTCAAGAGCCAACAACATAGCACAAGACCACACATTATAATTTTCAGTCCCTTTAAGTTTTATAGAAACAACAGTTAGGGTAGCAGAATCATTAGGATGCAAATGAAGAGGATGACTAAGATCCAACTTACTAATCAAAGTAACAGGCTCATCAGCATCAAATTCATCATCAGTATAACCATGCAAAGACATACTGAAAATACTCAGGCAAACAGATCAAAACAAACACTCAAAAGGAAAGAAAGAAGTTCCCAGGCTTTCCTTGCCACTCAAGGTGGTAGGTCAAGGGCGCACACAAACACAGCAAGAATCAAACACACAAACACCAAAGAACACACAGAATAAAATAACCTACAACAATCAAGCAAAAAGCAAGAAAGAAGCAAGAAATAAGTAAAAGTGTGAGAGGTGTTACAGTGCTGTCAAAGCAAATATTCGCGGAAGCACAAGAATAGGATTCTTGATACACTTAGCCAAGAACCCAAAAAGAAATCCCAGAATCACTCCAAATCAACCCGATTTCCAAGAACCCAGAAACGATGTCTGAATCAACTCCAAGATTCACCAAAACCACTCCCAGATTCCAAGAAACACCAAAATCAGATCTACCTCCAAGATCCAACCTCAAAACACCAGTAATTGATTAACTCTTGTTAATCAATCAAGCGAGCAAAAAACCCCCAAATTTTAGGAAACCCTAATTTTTTCAAAAATTAGCGTTTATAAAAACTTTGAGATCCGTGCAATTAACGACACGATACGTAATTAAAAGCGGTTAATTGAAGTAATTAAACCCAATTTGAAAAAACCCAAAATATTTTGAAAAAAATTTTTCCGATCGGATATAGAAGCGGATGAAGTGCCCGCTCGATACCATGAACAAATTATTAACCAATCAACAAATCTTGGTTCTCAAACCAAGAACCTTTTATTAATCACAATCACAAACCCGAACAACAACAAGAACTTCAATAAACAATCTAAGCGATCTCAATCGGTTACGAAACAAGAATCAACAACTTAACCAAATCAATCTCCCATCGCTACTCGGTGGAGATCTATTATCTAATCTTGATAATAGTTCTATTACAATAAACCAAGAATACTAACAAGAGAATCTCAACGGATCTTAAAGCGATCAATCTTTTAGGGTTTGTGATTATATGAGAGAGAGAGTAGTTTTGTATCACGGATCTTGAAGTGAGATACGAGAGAGAATCCTTGATATACACCAACACTTTGAGCACTTGACATATCCACCCTTCAACTTCTATACTTCACCAAAATATCCAACAAAGCTAAAAAGCTAATAAGCGAAATACAAAACAACATAATAAGTCCTCAACTTATATATCACTAGAATAAGATTATTTCTTTTAACAAATGGCATGACAATTTTCATAAATAAAAATAACATCCTTCAAATATTTATACGGTCCATTAATACAATCAAATATTTATACAGTCCATTAATTGTCGACATAACAAATTTCAAACCTCAATGGTATATAAGCCAACCTAAAAACACAAACACCAATATGAAACACACTCTTTTTTTTTTCCGAGCACCGATCAAAAGACACACACAAAATTCGATAAATCTACTCTCATCTTGGTGTTTGGTTACCTACAGTAAACATAAATAAGACTTGTTTCTCTAATTATAGCAATAGAATGACAACTTTTATTTGGATATGAAATAGTTTGCATTGTTATTGATTATAGTTATTTTAATTAAAAGTTGTCATTCATTCGTAAAGTTACTGTTAGAAAAAACGTACAGATAAAAAATATTTGCTCGCCGTAAAATTATGCACCGGGTACCCGTCACCGCATTGCGCGGGTACCCTTCTAGTGTACATCAATGTGGTTTCAAAAGAACATCCCATCGAGTCTTGATTGAATATAAAACCTAATAAGTTACATAATATTGTTATACATTCTTTCATAAATTTCCCCTAATGCTGCTTTCTTGCTACAACATTCATGTTGCTCGGTCCTGGACTTGCAATGCGATCGGATGAACTCTTCTCGACACGAAGAAGGAGATGAAGCCATTGATCTGTATAATCAAATATTTAGCGGAAAAAAAAAGTCAGTTTTCAATGACATTTAGAGGAGAAAAAAAAAAGAAAAAAAAAAGAGATTTATTAGAATACCCCTGGATGGTTCATACCTTTCTTTACGCTTCTCAAGAAATCGAGCCAAGGATGCTTTGCGGGCTTGGGGAACAACTGCATTTGATAACATGACTGTTAAATTCCATATGGCAGTTCTAAGTTTCAATGTGAAAAACTTAAAAAGTGCAAATTGCATCTATGAGTAGATTACAGAAATCGCAGTACGTAATTAATTTAAGTTTCGGTCCCTCAAGGTATGTAAAAAGAAACTCTTAGAACAAATATACATTAGATACAACAAAATGAACATTCTCATGCAGATAACATATGTAAAAAATAAAATGAAAATGTCGATATTTTATCAGCATACATTAATATAATCGATCATCACACATGATTTTGTTCATCCTTACTTCCGTTTGTTGGAAGTTACTGAAGCACTACACACAATTAGAGCACCAATTACCACAATGGTAATCATGAGATATGCTATTTACTATACTCACTACTACACAAACTGCTTTTACCCACAGATTTTTTCCCACGGAAACAAAACTGTGTGAAATTTCCCACGTAATACCAACAAAATACACACCAAATTTTTGACCAAATTTCGGTGGGAAATATGTCGTAAATTTCCCACGGATTTCCCACTATTTACACACTAAATTGTTGACCAAGTTTTCGTGTGAAATCCGTCACAAATTTCCCACTAATTTGTGACAATATTCACACTATTCGTGTTGATTAGACGTCCGTGGGAAACTAGTGGCACATTTCACACATATTAGTCACGACCAAAATTATGTGGCAAATGTAAAATAACTATTTAACTTGTCCGTGGGAAATCTATGGGTCACTAGCCACGTATTTCCACAAAATGTTGTTTTATGTTAGTCGGGAAACACGTGGGTACTTTCCCACAGATTTCCCACAAAAATATTGTTTTTATATTTATGTATATTTACACATTCTCACATTACTTAGTATGTCTTCATATGTGTTTGGTAGTTTCATTATTATATGTGTTTGTTTATTAATTTAACTATTATGTTAGTATCACAAGTGTATGTGTGTAACAAACCATTGTATATGTGTGGATATCTACACGTATATGTTCCGTATGTCTGTTTATGAACTTCATTGTATCTCTATATGCTTTGTATGTAGGTATACAGACGTTATATGCGTGAACGTGTAACTATATTAGAAAATTAAAAGAAAACGATTATCTCTGTGGGAAATTCGTCAGTAATTTTCTATGGATTACCGACCAATCTAATTAACCCGTGGAAATATGTGAGTAAATACCCATGGATTTCCCAAAACAATATCGTTTTTATGTTTTTGTATACTTACACATTCCCCCGTTATCTTGTATGTCTTCATATGTGGTTTATAGTCTCATAGTTTATGTGTTTGTTTATTAATGTAACTATTTATGTGAGTATTATAAGTATATGTGTAGGTTTAGGTATAATCTTATTGTGGAACAAACCATTGTATATGTGTGGATATCTACACTTATATGTCTAGTATATCTGTTTATGACATCCATTGTATATATATATGTTCTGTATGTAGGTATACGGACACAGGATGCATGAACGTGTAACTATATTAGAAAAAAGTAAAAGAAAATGATTATGTTTATGGGAAAGTCTTCGGTAATTTCCCACGAATTACCTACGAATCTCATGAATCCGTGGGAATTATGTGTGTAAATACCCACAAATTTCCCACAAACAATATCGGTTTTATGTTTCTGTATACTTACACACTCCCCCATTACCTAGTATGTCTTCATATGCGTTTGTAGTTTCATATTTTATGTGTTCATTTATTAATGTAACTATATATGTGAGTATCATAAATGTGTACATACGATATCAACTGAAAGCAATATACAAATTTCCCACTAATTTGCCAAAAATCTATATAATAAAATTTAAAGAAAATATACAGCTGTGTAATTCCGGTTATTCGGGTCAACCCGAAAACTTAACCGAATTCAAATTCGGTTTTTGGTTCGGTTCGGTTTGGTTGAATTCTAGTTCGGTTCAGTTTGAATTTTGGTTTGACGCGGAATTTTTTTATAACCGAACCGAATAAACCAAACAACCGGATAACCGAACCGAGTATGCCTTGTGACAGCCAAAATCCGGATAGGCCCATCTCTTATCAAATGTTGGCTAAAAGGCCCAAGTCACAACCAACTAACTATTATCATTAAACCTAAACCTATCTATCCTCCATCTCTTCACGCAGCCACATTAAAAAAATGTACTTCACTTTATTTCTCTAGTCTCTACTACTAGCAGCCACAAAGATCAATTAAAAGTAATATCGCATCCTTTAGTTCATCAAATAATCTAACCATTGAATGTCCCTTGTTTTTGCTACTGAAGCTCGAATCACAAACACAACTAAAACACATTTCATCACATGAACCAGGTACGTTTTGGGTTTTTCTGGGTCTCATTTTCTTGTTTTTGTACAGATTCGGAAATATCTTTCTTGTTTGATATGAATCATGAATCAGGTAAGTTTTCGAGTTTAGTTTTCTTTTAAAGTTTTTTGGTTTTTTAAGATCGATTGCAACAGCCCACTCGCCCGAATAAGCCACGGTATATCTTATTTGCTTTGGTTATTTTAGTTTATTTAATGTTTTTTCAAGTGTTATTGTGTGCTTATTCTTTGTCTTTTTTATTGTAGATCTTCTAATATTTGTTAACTTGGGTCACTTGAAACAGTCCCGGGGAAGCACTGAAGCAGATGTACAATCTCTTGGAAGCAACTGCCGGAATGAGTTTTTGGAGTTAATGACAAATAAAAGATTGGAAAAAGATGGATGATGAGATGTATAATGCAATAAAAGAATTGTAGTTGTTTGTGTTTTTTTGCCTAGATGTAATATGTATCAAGTGATTTATGTGTTTTGTTCTACTGGATAACTGGAATGGTTTCCAAATTTCTACATATTGGAATGGTTTCCGAATTTGTATTAAGTGTATAATGCAATAAACAATTTGGTATTTGATTCATATGGTTTCCAAATTGCTTTCATGATTCGTGTGTATAATATATTTGCCAAAAATTAAAAAAAATAAACATTTCAGTAAACTGTAAAAAAACAAAATATGTAAAATAATAAAAATTTATTGAATTATATAAAATTTTAATTATGTTTCACCCAAAAAAAATTCACAAGAAATCTGTGGGAAGGTTGTGGGAGAAAAATCCGTGGGAAATCTTTTTTAAAAAATTGTGAAAAACCTCCGTGGGTAGTTTTTTATGAAAAATGTGAAAAATATGTAGAAATACATCCGTAGGAAATCGGTGGGTAATAAACATACAGATTACACACAAAGATATCTGTGGGAAAAGTAGTTAACGCAGTGGGAAAATTTGTGGGAAAATTCGTGTGAAATCTGTGAAAAAGGGCCCTTTCCCACGAGATTTTCCACGGATTTTACCGTGGGAAAAACCTGTTTGTGTAGTAGTGACTATTATTAATTAATATTATTAAGGTGCACATTGCATAATAACGTGAAGGGTGGTATGCATACCTCAGTCTTGTACCGGTTATCTGCTGCAGGTATGTTCAACTGTGCTTTCCAATCTTGAAAGCTACACCCAAAGAATGAATAAGTTATAAACTACATACGACATGATATTTATGCATGCAAAAATAAGATTGTCCAACACATAATACTTGAAAATAAATAATGTGGGGAGGACGGTAAAAATTACTACAATGACATAGTACCTACGCTTGACAGCAAGTGATTATGTGATTTTTTTTTCTGAGTTTCGGTTGTGGCAACTGAGGAGAGGTATGATGATTGGTGAATGCAATCGAATGTGTGTTATTTATACCAGTGTTGCAAAACAGGGCCTACAAGGCCGATTAATCGCCGATTAGGTGTTGCAAGGCCACCAACCTTACCGATTTATGTAAATCGGTCAAACAAATCGGTCAACCATGGTCAATGGTGGTCAATGACGGTTAATGGTGGTCAAACTTGTCGAAAACCTTCTTATCTTGCCGAAAATAATTAAAACTACCCATAAAATTGTTTAAATAACTTATGGTCATTGTTTATATCTATTACAAGATGTTTTCAAGAAAAATATTGCGAAAATACATAAACTTGTCGAAAATACCTAAACTTGTCGAAAATAACTAAAATTTGCGAAAATACTAAAAATTGTCGGAATGGCAATCCGATTAATCACCGATTAATCCCGCCTAGACCGATTATAAGCTACAGGGAGGTCGACCGCCCGACTACCGATTCGCGATTTTTGCAACATTGATTTATACTTACAAATGATGGCTTTTAAGTGTGAGATGCTAATATATATTGAGATGGTTTGTCTTCTTGAAACTCCAACAACACTTCAACTTCATCTTCTTGAAACTCTAATAACACTCCAACTTCATCTTCCACATTAAATTAAGTCACCAAATCTTTAAGTTATTCATTGAATTCGGCATATTGATAACTTGATGTAATTGATATAGTTTTTATGTGGCTTTAGATAGGTTGTACCGTACTTAATTTTATGCAAAAAACTCTTACACATTAAATTAAGCACTTCAATCTTTTAGTAGTATAGATTACTAAATATTTGTGTATCACATGTTGAGCAAGCCAAGAGCGATAAAAGTTCACCTGCGCTACCGCTTGCTGTCATTTAACAAGAAATTACAAGACTCCTCCGACCATCATGCATTTTTCGTTTCACCATTTATCGTTTCTATATATACACACACGTATACATACACACGCACGCGCACCTTCCAGGGCCGGTCCTGACTTTTTTGCTGCCCTGGGCGAGGTGATAGCAAGATGCCCCTAATAAACTATTTCTAAAAGGTTTAGTCTGCAAACAAATGCCGCATATTAACTTCTAAAATCAACGAATTAACTGGTCAATGGGTGAATTTGGGCTATAAGCAGGGGGCAGATATAGAAATTATCGTCGTATGTAGCACAATTCTCGCTTGTTCATTTTTGTCTATGTCGTAGAAAGTTTAATAAATATGAAACTTCATGTGTAAAAAGTAAAAACATCAAGTGTTTCAATCGGACAAAGTTTTACAAAAAACCATAGTTAAAGGTAAAATAAGGAAAAATCTAAAACTATAAAGTAGACTACTAAAAACAAAGGAGAAATTAGAAAAGTTGTAAAATAACATGTCAATATATTAAACAAAATAATATCCAAAGGTGAAATGAGAAAATTTTCTTTTTTTTTGGTAAGGGGTCTTCCACCCGGTAAAATAAAATTTGCTTAGACTATAAACAATGTTTAACTAAAGATTGAAAGAAGCAAGATACGAACCCTTCGTGGCACGTGCTACAATTAGTCACCACTAAAGATCCGATCTGATTATAAGTAAACAAAGTTGCAAATGTATAGCCATAATAGTACTAACTATAATTTTTCGTAAAATCACCTTTTGTTTAAAAAATGATTTTAACTATAGCATTGGTTCCAATAAAAAATAACTAATTTATAATTCGAAAAACGTTTGGATAAATACAAAATTGCATAAGTAATCTACTGATAGATAAGTACGTATATTAATAAAATTAAAATTTAACTTGAATTATACATGGAATAAATTAACACTTTGAGAATAAAAAGTAAATGATATTTCGAAAATTGGAAAAGCAAAAATAACGTGTAAAGCTATTGTAAAGTCATTTGTACCTATGTAAAAATAAAATCAAAATACTAAAACAAAATTGTAAAACCACTAAACCTTTGGGTGAGAACTGAAAATTTTACAGATACATCATCTTCTTCACCCGTTTCTCTGCAACTCCCTTGTTTTTATTTTTTTCTTTCTAATCACCTAAACTAATGCTTCTTCACTTATATCATGTTAAAATCAAGTAATAAAGTTTTAGAATACATTCACATCAACATATACGTTAAAAACGTGAAGTAAATTTGCCTTCCGCTCATATTCAGCCCTGCACAGAACCAATATTTTGATGCCCCCTGTTTGATTGATGCCCTGGGCCGTCGCCCGGTCTGCCCATAGCCAGGGCCGGCCCTGGCACCTTCATTTCGTGTCTTTTTCATCCTCCGACTGAAATAGACAAATCACACAAGGTAACAAAACGTTAAACTACTATTGTCTTTTGTAATTTCACATTTAATTTTCAAGTGTTTTCCATTATGGTTAAGATATTCCTGATTGGATTAAGCCTATAGTAATTATAATGTCAACTTCAGTTACCAAATGCTTATTAGATATTCAATATCACAATCACTGACTTACATAATGCAATTTGCAAGCTACAAAAGTTACGCATGGATTTGAATTCCTCGTTCATATCATAGCAAACATAATATTTTTCTTGTGCATCTTCACCAAAAAGAGTATAAGAAAAAACACAATTCCACAACAACACAGACCATAACGAATGCACCACCTAAGGCCAGGACAGTTGTAACAAAAGAAACTAGATCATTTACCGCACTCTAGTCAATATTAAAATTGACTTATTGAAACCGGGGTCGTGTCGATCGAAGTAGCTTGGGAATTATCATCAATTGGCATCATTGCAGGCCACATGAAAGAAGGTTTGAAGGGTGGGACCGGTGGTGCAGCATAAGATCCTGACAATATTTGCACAATGGCATGTGTTTGCGGCCTCTCGATAGCAATAGGGTGCGAGCAAGCTAACCCTAATAACAACAGTCGTCGGGCTTCCTCTTTGTCATAATCATCTTGAATCCGTTCGTCAACTACATCCAAGATACGCCCTTCTCGGTACAACGACCATACATAGTCAACCATTAATTCGAACCCGTTGATTTTTGTTCCGGGGCGTTTACCAGAAACAACCTCAATCAGCAATGCACCGAACGCATAGATATCCGAATACTGAGTGGCTTTTCCTGTGAGGAAGCATTCAGGGGCAATGTAACCGATGGTTCCAAGCACGCCTTCGGCTTCGGCATAGGATGTTTTCTCATTGTCGAGGGCACGTGCAAGGCCGAAATCACCAAGACGGGCATTGAAATGAGAATCAAGCATGATGTTACTCGCTTTGATGTCACGATGAACAACTTTTTGGTCATATTCGTAGTGGAGGTAGTTTAGGGCAGAGGCGACACCGGCTAATATTTGGCAACGAAGTGTCCAACTTAAGATGTCACCCGTCCTCGTGAATAAGTGCATGTCGAGACTTCCTTTTTGCATGTACTCGTACACTAGAAGGAGCTTGCCGTTCTTGTGACACCATCCTGCACCAATATAATAGACGTTACCCACGGCATCATTAATTAAACGTACTTATAAACGAAGTAGGATAATACATGATCTAAGAAAGGTGACAATATGAGCATGTTGAGTATCATCTAAATGGATTGTATTGAAACACGTCAACTTGGCTTTATATATATTCTTTTTCAAGTAATTAAAATTACTTTAATCATGGAACAAACTAATATTATTACATCAATAACCCATATTTTCAAGCAACATATTAATTAGAAGTTTTATCATGTTATATATTGCTTTTATATTTTGCTTGAAATAGTTTAGACATCTAATTTTTTAAATCATGTTATATTTTGCTTCAAAGTATATCATTTTGTATTGTAATACTTTTGTAGTGTTTGGTATGTAATAAGCAAAGTGGTAAAGGAAAGATGTTTACAACAGAATGATTTTTTTTTTTTTTTTTTTTTTTTATTCACATTTTCGAATATAATAAGTAATGACCTATTACACTAACGTAATGTTTGGTATATTGTAATCAAAATGAGAATAAAAATGATTATTCTGATGAAATGAAAAAATCTAATTTGTTTACAATTATATAATGTAATAATTTATTACAATGAATAATCTATTACACAAAGAACTATTATTACACAAAAATCTAGTTTATTTCAAAGAATAAAAACTACCATTTTGATTTCCTAAGGGCCTTTTTTTTTTTTTTTTTTTTTTTTTTTTTTTATATTTTGTAATGGAATCAAAATTAAATAAAAGTTTATCATTAACTACTCACATTAAATAACCTTACTATTATTATAGGGTATTTTAGTCTTTTTCTTATCGATTCAATTTCGTTTGATCATACAAATCAAACATGATTAATAACAGTTACATTACATTATTGATTATATTACGTCGTTTATTCGATTCATTTGACATATTATTTCATCCTACCAAACGAATATTTTATGTATCGAATAAAAATTAGTGTGGGATGAGACACTTAGCTATATTAAGTTTTAAACCCTAAAGAAACTTGTGTGTTGTATGTTTATAAAGGCATTTTTTTAGTTCGTTTGTCAAATCACCAGAAGGAACTCAGGACAACAATCTACAAATTAAAAAGATGAAAGATAATAAGTTTAATTTAAGTAGAACCGCGTAAATCATTTTGTAATTGACTTTAAAGAATAAAATAAACATGCAAGTGGTGGAAGATTCCTAGATAAAAAGTCAAGGTATATAAAAGAGAATAGTTATTGTATTCACTAATGAAAACAATTATTGTTGTCCAAGGCAGAAAATAAAATTAAGAGTAAATTACACCGTTCGTCCTTATGGTTTGCGTTGACCGCAGGAGTTCGTCCATTGACCAAAAAAGTTGCACCGTCCATCCTTAAGTGGCAAACGTTATGCGCCATTAGTCCCTCCCTCTAACGGAGCCCACTAACGGTCGTTAAGTCTTGTTAACTTGAGGGTATAATCGTCATTTCAACACCATAAGGACGAACGGTGCAAGGACGAACGGTGTAGTTTACACTTTTTGTCCGTTTTTCGTCCGTTTTCTTACGTTTTTGTCCGTTTTCGTCCGTTTTCTTACGTTTTTGTCCGTTTGTACTCGCTGGGCTTGCAGTCCAATAAATAAAACAACCACATCCAAAATAAATCTCAAAGTCCGCTCAAATACACAAACAATAACACTTCACAATCCCAAATGCAAAAAGAGACTCAATCACAGGATTAACCCTGCTTGCGTTTTTGTTGCTAACCAAATCACATGAGACACCCTACGAGGGTGTTCTTGTGAACCGAGACAAGGCTAACACAGCCACGATGCATACCAACACTCACACGGTACAACTGATGGATGTAACGAGACCCAAAAGAAACAACAATGAACTCAAATGGCACATCCTTTAACAAAATCACTAACATCAAAAGTTAAAACTAATCCAGCAACTATCAACCAACCAAACTAAACTGAGACCACACCGGATCTCGACCATCAACCAAACTAAACTGTCAAACTATATTAAACTCAAAACCATGATCCAAACCGGATCAAGTCGAGTCCTACCCGATCGTTAACACAACCGGTACAATCAACACCATTTTGCAGATTCCTTCCACGCGAAACAAAATCAAAACGTGTTTTTAAGCCATGTTTTATCCACGAAAATAATAACCCGTTCTCTATTCGATTAAAAAAATAAAAGATGATAACATACTTTTAGGTGTATGACATACCCACGAATCGAAAAAAAAAAAAAAAAAAAAAAAAAAAAAAAAGATATAGCAATGGGGTCTTTGGAGATGCGGTGGTGGCGATGGTTATACGACCACAAACACGAATCCAGGAAGCCATAAGTGTGCCCTCACACTAAACACAAAACAACACGTGAACCCTTATCACCTTGTCTTGAATGGCGCCGTGAAATGGTGGTGGAGTGGTGGCTGTCAGTGTCAGAGGCGGACCTATGCCTGTTGTAGGTGGTTCCCGGGAACCACCTTAGAAACCGAGTTCATTTGTATGCGATATGTAAGTTTTTATCGGGACCTACCTTAGAAAACAAGTGGGAACCACCTTGTGATGAGATTGAACTAAGAAGAAGGTGAAAACTAAGGTGGATCATCGGAAAAAAGTTGTTGAAGAAGAAGAAAGCAGAAAAAAGCTTGAAGAAGAATGGAAAAAAAATAAGTGAAAAGAGAGAGAAGGTGTTGAGATTTGGGAATATGCAGTATTAGGTAATAAATATAGTATTAAATTCATTTTTTTGGAAAGTGTAAGTGTCAGATTATGTAGTTTTTTATTTCTCTTTTCTATTTCTTTTTCTCTAACTTTAACTTTAGTTACTTTTATCATATCATTTTTAAATTAATTGTTACATAGATTTGTAATTATAAATCAATGAACAAGTAGAAAAACATTTTCATTTCCATTTATTTTTCGAACATTGCTACTTTTTCGAACATTGCTACCGTACACGGCTTATAAAAACTGTGAAGTATATATCATAGTCTAAAAAAAAAAGTTGAATTTTTTGATGTCGTTTATTAATTGTATCATACCGACCCGACCCGATCAGCCCAAGGTTGTTAACCTGTGAATTTAGTCACCTCAAGTAGGCGAAAGGAACCACCTTAGTTAGTCACCTAAGTCCGCCACTGGTCAGTGTTGGCGCCGGAGGTGGGAGGAAGGGTGGCTGGATGGTGGCGGCTGACTAGAGACAAGGAGGAGAGTGAAATTATTTTAGGGTTTGAGGAAAAATATATTCACTAGTTTATATAGAGTAAACTACACCGTTCATCCTTGCACCGTTCGTCCTTATGGTGTTGAAATGACGATTATACCCTCAAGTTAACAAGACTTAACGACCGTTAGTGGGCTCCGTTAGAGGGAGGGACTAATGGCACATAACGTTTGCCACTTAAGGATGGACGGTGCAACTTTTTTGGTCAAAGGATGAACTCCTACGGTCAACGCAAACCACAAGGACGAACGGTGTAATTTACTCTAAAATTAATCTAATCTTGTAGATAATGATGTAAGAATGTCAACTAGCATGATATCCAATTAACATTAACATACGTAGTCCACTGTAATTATAATACATGAGTAGAGAATAAGCATGTTTTTTTTAACTGTAGTGGTTTTTTGTTGTAAGGTAGTTTCTTCTATACTTGCTAGGTGATCTAGTAGACCCTCGTATATACATTTGTCCATGCTTGTTAGGTACGTCGTTGGGGTAAAGAACTAAAGATTCATTGATATTCTTATCCACAAGTTTTGCTGCAAACCTTATGCAAAAATTTTATATATACGCTTCAATGCTCATTTATCTTCCCAAGCTTACTGAACTAACGTTGGAAAGTATACATTATATAATGTTCTGCTAACATGAGCTATATACACCATTACATATTTCATAAATATTATTAGATTCAAAATTTTGTTTGTTGAAACTTAACTTCTTGTTTACTGAGTTCAAAGTTTATTATATAGGGAGTATTAATTAATTAATTAACTAACATGTAAATTAAAGAGTAATGCACTCATTTGTAGAACATTTTCTTAAACCAATTTTTATTGGTGTTTGCAGAGATAAGAATAGTACGACTAAATAAAGACATAGCAACACGTATAGAACTCACCTAATAATCGAACAAGATGTTTATGCCTCAAACGATTGATGATCGTAAGTTCAGCCAAAAAATCATATTCCCCTTTTAAACTTTCCCTCGAAAACCATTTTACAGCCACCTCTCCATTATCCTCCGACAACGACCCACGGTACACCACGCCGTAACCACCTTGTCCCAACTTTCTTTTATCATCGAAATTGTTTGTTGCTTTCTTCAGTTCCTTAAACCGAAATTCCTTAGGCATTCCAGGCAGTGTCCTCAACCGGTTCAAGATATATGAGTTTGACCTATCCACCAATCTCCTCTTATACCAATAATAACCGAAATACGCCCCTAACCCCAACACGACAACCAACGGTATCCCAACAATAAGTAATGGCTTCATTAACGGACTCTTTGTAGAGTCGGATCCCGTTATGTTCCACCGTAGAACACAGTTTAGCTCAGCAAACGTCCCAGTAGAAGCAGCAAAACCGAAGTAGGAATACTTCTGAACGGTTTCTTGTAAATTAAGTTCGTATTCAATGATTGGGGTGTTTGGCCTAGTTGGGTATACATATCTCTTATCGGTTTGGTTGGCAATGTAAACACGTATAAACTTCTCGAGACCATTGTACTCGATCCAAACGTTGTGAAACACTACTTGTGGGGGTGCTAGAGTAATATTTAGCGGTGTTAATGATTTAGATACGACAGAATCGATAGAATGGATGTTGAGACCAATATGGTTATTATCAGGATCGAAAGATTGTTTGACTGTGTCCAGCTCGACAGCTACGATGCCGTTTGTTGTCTGGTTGTCCGTATCAGGGTTTGTAAGTCCAAGGTATTGACCATAACTATTATTTGGTATGCCAAGAGTTGGAGATATTACGAAGGCTAACCCTTCACCAGGTGTACTACTGATGTTGGGGGATGGATACATGCAGACAAGAAAATAGGTGCTAAAGGAGGCAACTGAGTTGTCATCGTCCCATAGTTTGAAACTTTGCCGTAACATGATCCGACCGGATTGGTTATGGAGGTTGAAGTCTTGGTTGCTGGTGTCCGGTGTTATTTGGAGGGCATCATTGTGTATGGTCGCGTAGTTTTCAGCTTTTAGTTCTGAGTTGACTTGGTCTATCATGGATACGTTAAAAGTGAGGTAGCTACGGGGGAATGTTTCGAACTTCGCTGCCGCGCTGGCTAAGCAAAGAAAGATCACGGTAGTTCTTAGGGTTGCCTGCGGTACTGCCGCCATCTCATATGGTGGTTAATAACGGTGATCCGGGTGGGTTTGAGGGGAAGAGAGGACTAGATATGGTGGGAATATTTTAGGTTATAAATGGGTGAAGGAAGAGGTTGTGTAGTTGCTTGGAAAGTGTCATAGTAATATATTATCAATGTTTTAAAATTTGGGTTTTTAGTCGACTCGGTCGAGTCGTCGGCTTACCGGATCATCGATTTAACCGGTTGGGGTGCCGGGTCAAACCGGTTTTATGTAAAAAAGAAATAAAAATTTCCATAATAGAAGTTTTACATATAAAAACTGTAATGCATTTTTAGTTTATAAGATGAAAACAATACACTTTCTTATAGTTATGCCTAATATCAAACCAATCTTCATTGTTTTTTGACATTAAAGAAGGAAAATCATGTAACCTACTTACGGTATATGTTTAAAAAGTAAATATTCATTTCAAGTCAAAAGGCAAGAGTATCTATTAGAAAAGTCATAAAATTATTACTTCTAACATTTGCTTGATTCACAATCATCACTCATCTCCCTCACACGAACTTTTAAATATTTCTTTGTCCCATTCCCCCTTTATATTAACAACACAAAAGCTCATAAAACATAAAACCCCCATAGACCGATCCCCATTTTCAACCTCTCTCAGTTTGTCACTTTACTCTGCGTACACAAATTAAAACCACAACAATTGAGCACTAACAAGATTAGAATGTGTATGGTTCAATTACACACTCAACATGTCTGATTACATCGTCTACTATCATATATGTCTCTTCACTTTCCTTTGATATAGATTTGAAACCTTAAATGAAAACTGTGCTTTTGCTAAAATTACATAAATGGTCACTAAACTTGAGTGAATCTATAATGATTTGAAACCTTAATAACTGAACTTGTCAAAAAAAGTTTAGAGACTAAATGTGAAAAAATCGACTAACCATAATGACCACTTATGTAATTTACTCGTAAATTTCTTCAAGCTATAATCAACCTCTTTTCTAAAGTTAAGATAAAAAACAAAATATTTTAAAATTTTAGTAATACAATTAAAGCATATGGCATTTACTTGTCCTCCACAATAGATCATTTTAATATAATACAAATACTGAAAGTTGTAAATTGCTTTTCTTATTATAGTGCTGCAAAATAAATCAACTCCACATTAACAATCAGCAAAATGTAACTCAAATCTTGTCCTGAAAAAATTATAAAAAAATGTTTTTGAACCATAAAAAGTAATTTTAATGCCTATTGTACAATCAAATGTAACCAATTATATATTAGTACTAGTTTCTTTATATTGAATTAACATCGACGAACACTCTACAATGTTATATGAATTAGACTAATAATACGTAAACATAATATAAAAAGTATCATAGCAATTCATAATGTTATTGTAAAGGAAAATATAAAATGAAAAACATTTATCTCAAAATATTTTATTACCGGGTACCCGCCAACGCGCGGGTACCTGCTAGTTCTTAACGACGTGCTTGATATAAATTTGTTCATGATTTTAGCAAACAATAATAATCATGTATATTCCTCTTTCTAGGATGTATGATCAGAACCACCGTGTCTTGGACTTAACGATCCAACCCGTTGATTACATATTATGTAATAAACCGCACTATCATATCTACCAATGGTGATTGAAGGATTTGGGGTGAGTGGTGTATGCGGTCGCTAGTAACACGAAAATAAGAACTACCAAGACACTACGTTAAGTGATGTGCGGGGGTTGAGTCCGTGAATCACCTCTAGCGTGAGAGTAAGTATGTGATTATGGGTATGTAAGTGAAAATGTATGAATTTGTGGTAGAAAATGACTTATCCAAACTTGAATAATTGCCATATGTAGAATTGTAGAGGGGGAGGGGGTAAATACATTCTTTTATACTTATTTTAAGTTTGAGTAATTTAAGTCTCAAGCTCATATATGATGGTGTAAGCAATAAGTAAAGAGGTTAAGAGAAGAGAGACAAACACCAAGATTTATACTGGTTCGGGATGAGGGGTTTAGATCATTCGTTCGTTCGGTTGAGAATCCATGACACATATACTATTACTACTACACTATCCTTGTGGCGGAGAAACCATTACAATCTTTACTCCACCGATATGTACAACGCTCCGCGATCACTAAGAAAGAGCTACTAACCAACGGAGTTCCGCCCCCGGAACCACACACAAGAACCTCACGATTCTCCCTACCACTAAGACTAAAAATGTGACAACTGGCATTTTCATGGTAATACTTAATCATAAACTTGAACGTTTTATTCTAAACACGAGAATATTCAGCTTTACGTATAACCGTTAGGTTATTTCGCGCATAACGATATACAACTTTAAACGCATTCTGGCACTAGACTAAGTCTAGTCTATGTTAACTAAGTATATTATTACTCTCATAAGCATGATTTATAAGCCATACATATTCGATTTTATTAGTTTTACATAAATCATCCAAAACTTGCATCAAGTCTCATGCATGCATGCAATACCTAACCAACACACCACCTTTGCATTATATATCAACATATATACATATACACATTCAAAAATCAAATTCCCCCTCCCTTTTATCCATTGAAAACCGGCCATACACCATAGGATACACCAACATAAACTTTTCACCTTATAACTCTCATTTTCCTTAATCATGTCTAACATAAAAGCCACAAGAAAAGACCACATTTCCCCCACCCCTAGGCATCACCATGAATGGCTCCATGCCCTCTACTAAGCCCTCAATAGACTCATTTCCTAATTAGAACTTACAAGCACTTGTGATGCTTGAAACCTTCTTTTGAATTTACCAAAAGTTTTACTATATAATGAGGCAACTAATTATCATTTCTCACACACATTAAACAGTTTCAAACACATCAAATTGATAAGGATTTAAAACGTAAATTTTTAGGGGGTCATTTAGGCCCTAAACTCGTGTATTTATGATCAAATATTTCTTAAATTCGTTCCTTTTCACTTTTTAGGTACTTTGGAAGCAAAAGCTGAAAATCATGCATATTTCTACGAAAAGGGATGAAAATGTGAAGAAAACGACCAAGTCATGAAAAAGTCTGGAAAAGAGCTCCAGACGGCGTCACAACCTATAAGGTGACGCCGTCACTTGAAAACGAAGATACCAAGACAGCCCAGATTTTACTAGAGACGGCTCAGTGAAAAAGTAAAAAAGTAACAAGTGACGCCGTCACTTGTTAGAAGAGTTGGAAGTTTTTGCCAAATTTATAACGTGACGGTTCACGAAAATTAAAGAGGGACGGCGTCAGAGATTTATGGACGGCGTCTGAGACATAAAGCGACCCCGTCACAATGCTGGCTTGGAAAAGACGAAACCTAATGGCGGCGATCTGACGGCGTCACAACTATAAAGTGACGCCGCCGCAACTGTAATTCTATATATAGTTTTAGAATATTTTGCATTAGTATGCAACATTGGAGAGTAACTTTGGTGTACGAATCTTATTCTTTTTTCACAGTATTTTTAGGCTTTTAACACCCTCTATCAATAAGAGATAAGTATCTTAATCTATTTTATCATTATGTTTGATTTATGCTTGATTATGTCTACTTGTTTCGCTATCTTTAACATGTCTAGCTAAATCAACATAGTGTTTGTTTAGATGTAATGAAACCTAGTTGTTAACTATTAATTTTCGTCTCTTATTTAAGTGGTTGTTACACGTTAGGTTAGGAAAACTTGCTTCTTCCTTTAGTGTTGCGAGCTTGAACGTCCTAAAACACGTAATTATGTCCTAGAGTGCACTAGTAGACTTTTCGTTGTGTTTATTGCGTGAATTGCGATTGTTGATGGGGGGAGATAACTTAGGTTATTTGGCGATCTCGGTTTTCTAGATGAGATCAATACATTCATAGAGTTAGGGCATTAGGCACCTCCCTACAATTAATAATGGAATACAACGCGCCAATTAAACAAGGATGTGACAATTCGACTAATCAATAGGAAATAGCTAGGGAGTAGTGAAATCTAAGTAAACACACCTTTACCTATCATTCGAATCCCTCATTCACTTTATTTGCAATTTAGTTTGAGTGATATCTTAATTATAAAGTAAAAATACATCTAGCTGATCTTTTTCTAATAATTCTCGAGCTTTCTCTTTTACTGTTTCATCTATTGTATCAATACTATAACATTCTTCATTAGTAGCAGAACTGTTTTTCATAGATTGTTCCATGTCAAAAATAAGTTTATCATCTCCAACTTGTAGTGTTTTATTTTTCTTAAAAACATTTATCATAGCACGAGCAGTAGCTAAAAATGGTCTTCCTAGGATTATGGGAACCCTAGAGTCTTCAGGCATATCTAGATTCACAAAGTCGACAGGGTAAACAAATTTATCAATTTTTATAAGCACATTTTCAACTATTCCTCTAGGATATTGAATAGATCTATTAGCAAGTTCAAGACTCATTCTAGTTGGTTTTGGTTTCCCTAAGCCTAGTCTTTCATACATAGTGAAAGACATCAAACTTATACTAGCTCCTAGATCTGCTAATGCATTATTAATAGATAAATTATTAATTTGAAAAGGTATAGTAAAACTCCCTGGGTCCTTTTCCTTAGAAGGAAGCCTATTAATTAGGAAAGATGGGCATCTTTCATTCATCATTACCATGCATGCTTATTCAAGCTTAGATTTATTTGTCAATAAATCCTTGTTTAGCGTATTTAGGCATTTGGACAAGGACTTCGATAAATGGGATGTTGATGTGAAGTTGACGTAAGTTTTCCAAAAATTCCCTTTGTTGAGCTTCTTCTTTCTCTTTTCTTAACCGACCAGGGAATGGTATTGGTGGCCTGTAGGGTTCCACAAATGGTGGTTTCTTGTTTTGTTCTTGAATAACACGTGTTTCACTTTCCATAATAATCTCTGGTGGTTTATCCATGTCAATGTTTTGAGGTTCCTCATGTTTCTCAATATCAATGTCACTTTGTGCCTCCTTTGTAGTAGTCACCTCATTAGTTGTTTTTCCACTTCTTATTGTTACTGCCATTATATCATTTTTCGTGGTTAGCGCATTACACAAAGCTCCTAATAACTGGCTCACCTCATCTTCTAACCCCACTCATAAAATTACTTTGTTCCTTTAATAATAGCTCATTGCAAGTTCGAAATTCATTAAGGAACACTTCGAATTCAACATGTTCCTTCTGACTTTCATCAATGAACTTAACTATTATTTCGTAAATGCTTGGCCTATAATCTTGATACCTTAACTCAAATCCTGACATTGTATAAGAAAAATCAAAACAGAAATTTATGAAGTAAATTGAAGTGTGAATAAGAAATTTCAGTTGTTACAGAGTATCGATACCCCTTATTCAGGATAATGAATACCGTATTGCTATTTTATTTTAAATATGCTATTGTAATCTGTTTAAAAATCGATACGCAGTATTGAATAAATTCAATCTGTGTATTTATATTAAATACCCGCTTTTTGGGTAAAGGGAGTAATCCGCACTCGTAAATATATTAACCAAAAACATTTAAGTACAATGGATATGAGTGAAATCCCATATCTCAGCCCGTTACATAGGCATAAAGCTTACATAACAAGATACTACCTATTTTCTAAACAAGAAAACAAACCACTACTCAAATGACAACATAGGACATAACGAAAAAAATTACTTCCTAGGTCCTTGAAGCTTGGTGCCATACATGGCATTAAAGGCATCCAAATTCCCCGGAAGATCAGAAACCTGCTTCGCATAGTCATCGTAGTCATAGTCATCATACTCATCTTCAAACTCTTGGCCACCATCGAAAAGATTAGCAGACTCATCAAATGGGTTAGCAACCACCTCATCTTCAGAATCGACACCACGATATCTCCCACTTTAGAAAAAGGGTTAACTCTCTTAGTAGAAGAGGCGGGCGGAATACTAGAATCACTAGTTTTAGGAGCCACACCGACTCCATCTCTTTTCAAATCACTCATGCGGGTTCTTGTGATGCAAGAATCGTCTTAGTAGACTTATCTTCATTAACTTCCATTGTACGACCATAATCCACATCCTTGTTGGTGTCATTGAAGGAGTACCAAAAGCCTCCGTATATTCCATATTAAGAGCATCAAACCGATTAGATGTAGAGATCTTAGTTCCACTCGAACTAGCCACATCGAAGCATTCTTCTTAGTGACTTCCACCGTCTTAGGTTCGTGGAGGAGTCTTTTGGGTTGATATTGAAATCGCTACCCAAAACAGTTTAGAAAACCTCCTTGACCCGAATAGTAGAACCACCTTGCTTTCCCTTCTTCTTATTAATGACCTTCTTGAAACCATCATTTACACGCTTAGTAGGCTGAGCAGGAGGTTCAACAACTTTAGGACATTCAATAAGAGTATGACCAAAAAATATTACATTTATCACAATGAGGTGGTTTCCACTCGTATTCAACCCGTATTTTCTCAATAGTCGAACCCGACCCATCAAGTAACGGTATCTAAACAGTAAGGCTGTCCCTAAGTACCTCATCTAACTTCACTTCAATCATGCATCTAGCAAAACTACTACTGCTTCACGAGTCCTTGCACATTTGGCTAGTAAAAGCATCTAACCTTTTAGGCGTGCCTATCAATGTGGCAAGGAGACTAAGGCCATCATCGTAAAACATAGCAAGAGGAACATCATGGAATTTAACCCACACCGGATGTTGGTCAAATCCTCTTTAAGTAAGTTGGTGTTCAATGTCCATGGTTTAAGAATAATAGGAACATTTCTAATCAACCAAGGACCGTTTTCAAGCACATCATCAACACCTTTCTTCGAATTGAACTTAAAGAAGAAAAACCCATTTGCATTCATCATTACCTTTTGTATACCAAACTTAGCCCACGCATTGCGTACAAAGTAGTCAACAACAGGAAAAGCAAGGCGTTGACCAAGGAAATACCCATACAAAGTATTCTCAAAACTATTGTTCACCTCTTCAACCACTTTCATCGGGACAGAAAGATCCACACCATTGGCGTTCTTACTACACTCCAACCTACGAAAGTTTGACCTGTGTTTCTTTGGTTCATTAGAAGTAACACCAACATACGATGAAGAAGGTTGTTTCAAAACACCAACCTTCTCAATACCAACAACCCCATGTGCATTCGTATCAACCTTATCATTAGTATTAATATGGCCATTAACATTAGAAGCCATAGGACCACTCAGATCTCGAGGAGGTTTCGAATAATAACCAATAGCGAGAAGCATCTCCTCAAACTCCTTCGCGATCGCAGACCTTAAGATGCTCAAATGGATTAGCCCGGATGTAGCATCCATCGTCCGGCTGGTTTTAATGGTTGCCCATCGTCACCCACAAGAACAAGTTTTCCTCAAAGATTTGTTTTCAATAGCACGAATTTTCAATAAAGTATCATGACCTCAGCGTGTCATGACTAGGGCTTGAACCAAGTGAAACCGGCTCCACTTGTCCATCGAACGAGAACCGAAGCAATACCAGTAATCTCATCATTCCTACTATTAGGGTTCATTGTCGATTGAAGAATCGACTCACTAGGACTAACCGTAGGCTCATTCACATCATCGTTTAATTCATCAACCTTGTCCAAAACAACAAACAAGAAAGTAAAACAACCCTAAAAATGAAAACCAGAAAAATAATAACCGAAACCCTACGGAAACGAAACACCAGTAAAGCAAGAAGATCCACGTCAATCTTCAGTCACGATAACCTTAGTAGAACTAAGGCATGATTATAAGCACAAGATACTATCCAACATCAATCATGATAGCAAGTTCGGTTAAAATATCAATTCAGTAAATTAAAGCTACACGAATCGATTCACATGCAAATATTACGCCAAGAGTATTATTAAATACCCAGTTCTGTTTTAAAATTGTGAATACGCTGTATTCACAAAAGTGGATACGTCGTATCTGTATTAATGTGAAAATTAAGTTTGGAAAATAGGATACGCCGTATTCAATAAACTGGATATGCCTTATATGAATAACTAATTGAATACGCAGTTCAAGGTTGTAAACCAATACGCCATATTTGGATGAGGAATACGCCATATCGGTAATTTTGACAGATATCATACAAACAGACAAACAATGAAATAGTAAAATCAAACAAACAAAAGCAAACAAACACACTCAAAACGAAAAAAAAAAAAAAAAAAAAAAAAAAACAAAACACAAACTAACTAAAACACAAAAATACCAATTAAAACTAGTAAAATATTAAAATCACCCCCCGGAAATGGCGCCAAAAACTTGATGTGTTATTTGTAGGTCTATATATTTTACCAAGTTTTAATATTTATTTTATTGCCGAACTAACCTATAGATTAACACTAACGAGCAGTGTACCCGATCAATGTAGCTAGTTGGATAAATATGAGTCATTCGTCAAGAGTGATTTACTAATTAACTAATCCTAAAGTTATTCTACATATCTAATTAAATTGAAATAACGAAAAGTGGGGGGATGGAGGTTTAGCCTGAGAGACTAGCACAAGTTTTGTTTTCTAATTAAACTACTAAAGCAATTAAATAAACTAAATAATGCAAAACAAACAAAAAAGGTAAAGAAGTACTAAATCATTAATAGGGAGAACGTGCTAGCCAAGTCTATTCTAGTTATGTGTTCTTAACATGTTTTACTAGTGCAATGATTACTACCTATCCTCGTTGGTGATTTACTAATGTAAATAAGGTGGATTCTTCTCCTGTTATTCTAGACTCTCGCGAGGGTTAATGTTGTTACCATTAACGAAGCTCGCATAATGAACTTCAAATACTAATAATAATTTATCTATAGTGATCTATTTTACCAACTTATTTCCCTTAGTCACTTGTTAACTACCTAATGGTATTGAACTCATTAGTCACAATAAATAAACCTCCCTAGGGCTCTTTCAGACTTAGACATCCTAGATCATAATCGAATAAGATTCAAACATTTACTGTCGTGATACGGATCTAGGTTTTACAATTCAACTAACCAGTTAAAGTTACAGGATTTAATGGCATATTCCAAAGATCTAGTTACAAGATAACAATCAATCAAGCATATAAACGAGTAAGGTGATAAACATAAAAACATCCAACGAGGTAAATAAGAAATCGATGTAAAACAACTGAAAAACACATAATCTTCATAAACTTGGCTAACACCTAAAGATGTTAGCCCATAATCTCAGTAACTACAGCAACAAACATAACCAAAGAGTATAGAGTTTGAAACATTATGAATACGATATGCTAATCGAATGATTATACGATGAAACCGTTACAAATAGTTCTCCTAATCAATGATTGAGTTTTCAGAACCTTCTTGCCTTTAAAATTCATCTGGAAACCGAGCTTTGTGGTATAAATTTGTGTAGAATTCGTAAAAATAGGGTTTCTTTATATAGTCTCTGGAATTCAGTCGATACGGCGTATCGATCTCCTTCGATACAGCGTATTGGGCAATATTGGCGTAGGCCTCACGATTAATATATTCTAGAATCTGTATGAACCGCCAGTGAATATGGCATATATAACATTCTGGATACGCATTATTAGTGCCTACACGATCTTGTGGTTTTGATGAAGTCTTGAATGAATACGCCGTATCCTTGGTGATGAATACGACGTATTGGGTCTCTGTAATGTGGACTTAGCTTGATTTCTTCATTTTAGATCCAAATCACGTCCTTTTCCTTAACTTACATCAATTGTTCCTGTTAATACAAATAAATCATATAAACGTTTATTTATATTTTACGATCTTCTAATGTTTTGTCGATAACAATTGTAAAATCATTTTAACAAAATAAATAAAATACGTAAAAGCTTTGAGCCAATAGTTTACTAACACAGTTTTACTAAACATATAAAATCATCAAAACATGTTTAGTTGAATAAGTTATATAAAACCAAAACCATTTTTATAAAACACTTACAAAGTAATTTTGTTTACTTATATTTTATAAAAGTTCATATGTGCTTAGTATAACTTGTAATGGGTAAATGATGGGTAAAAACCAAAGTCCATAACCCATACCCATGGAGCATGAACCATGACCCATGATCCATTGCATGACATCATGCATAAAATCATGTTGGATATTATCCATAATCCATGACCCAAAGTACCCATGACCCAAGACCCATGACCCATGACCCATTGACTAGGTACAATGTATCTAGTTGTGTGTTCATGATCCAAAGTCTATGACTCATGGTCCATAACCCATAGCCCATAACCCGGTTTGCAACCAAAAATTCGGACTAGCGACCCAGTTGTTTGATCCCTTGATTGCGACCGCCGATCCTCAGGGTGAGGATCCATCGATCCAGTTAACCGTAGGCGGTCATTTATTAATAGCAAGCCATTTCTCTTTGCTCACAACCCCTTTTGACATATCTTCTCAATGTTCTAACTCTCTAACCTCATATCCAAAGGATCATTCTATATAGTTTTCTCTTCGTGTGATTCTCTAGGTTCCTCTTAAAGGAAAGATCACAACCTTTTCAAGACGCAAGCTCAAGGTCATGAGTTGTTAAGTTTCATCATCATCAAGACCTCTTGAAGTGCATCTTGTTGATAGTTCTTCTCTCCCTCCATTAGTATGTCAACTTGAAGGCATTGGTGTATTGTGCCAAAGGTGTACATTCGATATGGGGCATCAATGTATATTTGTGTAGTTTAGGTTAAAGGGTAGTTTAGGTTAAAGAGTATTGATATCCTTTGAAGTGTTGTAAAAAGGAGTTTGTCTCCTTTGGGTGTAGTGTTGGCTAGTAGTTCCCCTTTTGTAATGGGCTGATTCATCCCAAGACTGGGATAAAGTGTAGGAAGACGTTGTGATAGGTTTGGTTCTACCCGTGGAAGAACCGGTGTCTAGCTTTCAGACGGATAAAGTGTAGGCGACGTTGTGAAGGATTCTTGTTGGAATCGCTCCTAACTCGTAAATGGAACGACATCGACGGATTATAATTCTATCCTCATAGCTAAAACACATAGAACATCGTCATATAACAATAATTGTAAGTGTTTTTATATATACCCTCCATACTTCCAATGGAGGTGAGTCTCATTAGTGTATCTTTCACCTTTCATTAATAAAACACCCAAGATTCTCCCTCTCTCTAAACTTCTCTCTAACTTGAAGATGGCTTTCTTCCATCTTCCAAGCCTCCCGATTCACCATATCAACCAAACATACGATCCTAACATTGGTATCAAAAGCCCGGTCGGTTTTTTGTTATGGTTGATCTTTGGTGATATTTTTCTTGTCAAAATACTTGTTTTAAAAAGTCTGTATTAATCTTTTAATCGTTCAAAAAGTTTTTTTGTTAACAGATTTTTTTTACAAGTTTATTGTATCAGTTTTTTTTGCCTAAAAAGTCCTATCTTTTCAACATATCTGGTTGGTACAAGTTATGTATTTTTTATGCCTTTAAACTTTCTCGTGAAATATTCGTGGTCAGGTCAAATGGTCATATCCAAGGTAAAAGTAGGTCAAAAGAGTGGTTGTTTACACCGTTTTTCTGGATTTATATGAAGATGGACGGAAAAGTGGTCGGAAATGTCGCCGGAAAAAGTCAACAAATGGTCAAAACCCTATTTTTACGCATAAGGAGGCGTCTTCAGTGATATTTACGCATAACTGTGAAGTTATGCGTAAGAACAGTTAAGCGTAAGGTGTTTACGCATAAGCCTATGCTTACGCATAAGCTTTACGCGTAAGACCAATTTTACGCATAAGCTTTGGCTTTACGCATAAGGGTGTATAAGGCAGCTTTTTACGCGTAAGATTTACTTTACGCCTAAACTTTTCTAAGTTACGCGTAAGATCTAAAGAAATGAAGAAGAAGAAGACTAAAGACCCGACCATACCATAATACCATACTCGACCTCAGTTTGATTCAACCATCATTGGCCCACAATCAAGACACAAATTCGAAAAGGACGTATATGAATATGTGAAACTGAAAACAAGAAATGACCACTACTACTAATGTAATCCAAATCCAATCCCACAACAAATCCAACATCACAACCATACCCTCATCATCACCTATCATCTCTCTATATACAACTGTAAAAGAAAATCAAAATGATGTATTTATCTCAGATTTTTCCTTTTGGTATATCAAAGATTCGAATAAAATCTAAAACCAAAGGATTTTATCTTCATCGATCAAAATAAGAAGTATACTTCTTTTTCTATCCGAATCTAAAAGGATTAAGGAAATAACGATTATGTTATTCCCTGTTTTTTCCTTGATTCGTTTATTAAAACAAAAACAATAATAACCTACCCGAGACCCTATTAGATCTTGAAGTCGTGGTATTCCATTTCTTCAAAACTGTATGAAATTACCAAGATGAAAGGGGTTCAGATAAATTGTTTTATTATTTAATTGGTGTTGATTGAAGCTGAGTCGAGAGATGTTATAGACAAGATTTTTATTGGTGGTGAAGTTGATCAATTGATGATTAATGGAGATTGGTAAATCTGAGATTGAGATGCGTTTGGTGATGTGGGAGAAAATAAGATGGAGGCGTTTTTTGTTTAGGGTTAGATGGAGTATTAGGGTTAAACATATATGGTGAGTGTGTTTTATACCCGGTCAATTAGGGTTAAGATTTTGTTGGATAAATTGTGATAACTGGATCGGGTATGTGATTTTTGTAACCGGTGGGTGTTTGGATTTAAAGTCTGGATCATAACTTTTTTCTTTTGGCCCAAGCTTAAAATGTATTGAAATTGGATTGGACCCGGATCACTCTTGGGCTGACGGATCATAAAACACATTTTGTTTTGGGCTGAAATATTATTAAGTCTTGAGATGGATCCAAATGGATTGGACTTGTGTTAGATCAAATGCATTGAGCTAAAATTCATTACTATCAAATGTATTTTTATACATTGAGAGCATTTTTGTATAACAGTTGGTTAACGAGTGGTATTTTGGTATGATAAATTTTCACGAGGATACAATTTTGACAAGATCGGAAACCATTATCAAATTCATTTAAACCGTTTATGAAGGCTAGTTTTGGCGTTTAACCGCAAGATGTGATTACGAGTGAATTCTTTATTATTTATTTGAGGTTGAGCGGGATATCACGGTGCGTGTACTTAGTATCTTGAAGATATCGGGGTTGGTTGGATGCATGATTCTTCGAGATCCTTGTTCGAAATGTAACTGCTTCGAATGACAAAGACTTGAGTTATCTAGTTGAACCCGATGTAAGGAGTTACGTTGTTGTGCTCATAGCTTATAACTATCACTTTTAAGGAGTTACGTTGTTGTGCTCAAGTGTCACACTTAGGTGTGGATAATTTGAGAAACTATAAGTTTACCTTTTTCGATCGAGATTCAAAAGGGTTCTTCGTCGACAATAGTGCAAGTTTAAGTCACAAGTTCGGGTTATTTTACTTGGCCTCAAGTTCGCTCATATTGGGTTTTCTCCATCAAGAATCACTACAAAAAGCCGCCGAATGATCATGGAGTCGCTAAAGAGTTAATGAGAAGAGTATACAGAGTAGAGAAGTCTTATCTGCAATTGATTCTCACATGATATTTATGGTACTTCACAATTGTTCGACTACTCGACATACATGGTTTCGATGTATTCAATTCATCATCAAAATACGTGGTGTATGATTCTCGATTCAATGAAAACATTGGGGAAGAGAGTATAGGTGTGTCTGCTGCCTTTGATGTTGTTGTATTTTTTGCGAAAACCATCTCCTTTCATGAATTTCTTCAATCGTGGGGAAGAAATGAGACGATATGTGGTTCAAACGTCTCACTTTGGTGTTATCGTCTCAATTTCACAAATTATCGTGTGTGAAGTTACCTAAATAGGATGTTATGATGTCTCACACACGGTCATTTTATCGAGTAATTGCAGATTCTGTGTTACTATTATTCCGATAGACCGCAACATCTGTGGGGAAGTCGTTTCATTTCGCCTTTCGTGGTTTGTTTAGTGTGAAGCATCTACATACGTGACAAGATCTTGTTGATTTCTTGCATGTTACCCCGAACGGATTTTCCGCAACAAGTCGAGTTACCTTGTGTGGTCTATCGCTCATCTACAAATTCGATGTGTACTAAAATTTCAAAAGTTAGAGGAAATGTTCACTACATCAAAGTTTCGAATCGATGAAGACGGTTGTCGGTTTGGGGAAGTCGATTCTTAAACTTCGCCAAAAAGGAGTGTACGGAGGTTACTAAAGACATGCAAGATGAATTGGGGAAGTTAATCCAATTTATGCATATTACATCATTTGCCTACAATTGAAGAAAACGGTTCTCAAGTCAAGGTACCGAAGAAGACAAAGACCAGAACTTTCATCATCCTCAAGACTTGAAGAGCTTATGAAGACCTTTCTTTATTTGTTTTCTATATTTGTAGTAAATGTTGTAAGTAATCCCTTATGTCGTCCCATGGGGAAGATTGTTGGAATCGCTCCTAACTCGTAAATGGAACGACATTGACCGGATTACATTTCTATCCTTGTTAGCTAAAACACTGGGCTTCATATGTCATATAGCCATAGTTGTAAGTGTTTAGCTATATATACCCCTCCATACTTCCATGGAGGGGTGAGTCTCATTAGTGTATCTTTCACCTTTCATTAATAAAACACCTAGTATTCTCCCTTCTCTCTCTAGCTTCTCTCTCTAACTTGAAGATGGCTTTCTTCCATCTTCCAAGACCTCCCGATTCACCATATCAACCAAACATACGATCCTAACAATTCTCCACCATATTAAGGAGCTTGTGTTGTGTAGTGCATAGAAACTCTCAAGTTGGGTACTTGGGGAGTGGAGTAGGGCAAGGAATGAGTCCTTGTAGCCGAACCACAATAAATACTTGTATCGTGGTTTTGTGTTCCTTTACTCTTTATCTCTTTGCATTATTTATGTATATGTCTATCTATTAATATCCAACACACGATCTAAATGGATTGACATAAGTCGATCTAAATACTTTAAAACAAAGTTTTAATTGGCAAAACTATTCAACCCCCCTCTAGTTTTCCACAATTGGCATCATAGCTTCGTTACCAAGTTTCTTAGAGTATATCGTACTTTAAAAACTTGATATGATCCGTGTAAGTTTGAAAACTACAAAGAAGGAAATTTCTTAAAACAAAAATCATGTTTTAAAGATCTTTTTTTTTAACTTTTAACAAATGTTGGATATTGATAAATCATTCTAATATTTTCTTTTGAGAAATATTCATGCTAGGATTCTTCCAATGACTTCGTTTTATCCAAAAAAAAATGAAGTCAACACCCAAAGAAGAATCCAAAGTTATGTCAACATGCTTTTCCAAAATACGATTAAGTTTTTTAAAAGCTCATGAAGTATTTCGCGTCTATGTGTAAGCTTTTGGATTTCACAAACACATCATACCATGAATAAAAGAGGCGTATAAAAGGTTTAGAGAGAGAAAGAGAAGAGAGTTGGGAACTATGTGAAACAAAGAAAAATGGTATTGAAGCTCCGAACTCAAGTACCCGAATGCCCAAAGAGAATAACCGATAACATTGAAGAAGCAGGCGAATCATCGATTATCTCATGGATGACTATCTCTGCGGATGTCAACTCCGAATAAGTGATTATATCTCTCGAATCACTAATTAAGCACTCAAGTGAAACAAATTGGCGGCCCCAATGTACACAATCTCTCTCCCCGATGATTGCGATAGCATCGAAATCATCACACACTTGTGTACCTCTTTATCTTCGTAAACTTTCTTACATCACCCCCACGTAGTTGGAATAATAACACTAAAATCCTTGATGAGTAAAACCTTGAGTTTCTCTGCGGTCATGACATTTGTCTTCCCGGGATATCTTCAATCACTTAGAAGAATTAAGTTCATCAAGTTTACTCGCTTTTTTTATGGACTATTGTACGGGATATGGGCTAAAGTATGTAATTGGATTGGGTTCAAAGTTGCGGTTGGACTTCTCATAACTGGATAATAAATATGAGATTTGAATTTGATGATGAGTTTTGTTGAAATGATTTGACGATGAGACTTGTGATAATATGATCTATTGTTGAAATTTGATGGGTTATAAGGTTTGGTACTTTGGTGTATGTATTTTCATGAGAAATATTATGTCACGGCTTGAATTGATGATTGATCAAAGTTGACTACGGGGTTGTTGTTCGGTATTTCTTAATTGGATTTGAAGTGAGGTTACCGGGCACGTTTACTTATTTCGTCTTCTTTCTTTCTACCCTTCCACGAAGATGACTTGTTTGGGCATCTATAGAGTGTGATAAAGACTTGGCTATTTAGTTATTGTTGTGATTCTTTCTCGCTTAACCTACAACATAGATATCACTTCGGTGTCTCACGCAGTTGAGGATACGTCAAGAGGTTTTGTACATTGGGTACACCGTTTCTTCTTCACAAGGATTAGTAAAAGCTTAAGTAACAAATCTGAGGAAATTTATGTCATGTTCAAGTTTGATATATCGGGTTTAATTCTCCATGTGGTCACTACAATAGCCGTCAGAATACGTGAATGATGTGTTTACCAATGGATTGATTGGTTAAGATGTGATCAACAATTCTCGTGATATATTCGACGCCACTGAATGTCAATGATACTTCACAGTCTAAGCAAAATCTTTCAAGAATCTTCAACGTCAGTCATGATCTTTCAAGATGTTTTCTTATGACAAGAACTTTTTGTGCAAATGGTCGTACAAGTTAATGATGATTCCGAAAGTTCAAAACCATCATGGGGGAGAATCGTGTACTTTTATGTTTTACGGTCAATCTCAGGGGGAAGTAGTGTATACTACTCGACTTAGTATGGTTTGTGAAGTTGTCTACATATGGGTAAAGAATTGTTGATGATGTTGTTGATGTTGGATAATGAACCGTTGATGAACCGCTACATGTTCCCTAAAATGATATTCACCGAAATCAAAGTTGTCATAACACATTCAAGTCGACATTGTTTACGGTTTTGTCTTGATTTTGTAAAACTCGCGAAAGAATCTATTTCTCGGTTTAAATCATAGACTTGTAAAATCCCGTGACAATGGAAACATCCCGTAATTGTAAAGTGCGTTTCGATCTATCTTACGGTTTATTCTTGGTTTTGTAAAATCATGAAAGAAACTATTTCTCGGTTTAAACCATAGAGTTGTAACATCCCGTAATGATGGAACCATCCCGAGAAAGGAAAGCATATTTCGGATCTTATCCGATGTCGGTGCTACGGTTTCGCTCAAGAAAGGATAAAAGGGTGTACTTCAAGAATTGGGTGTTTGTTTGGATTGTCCTCATGGCATTTTGGCTATTACAAGGTTTTACGGGTTACGTGCTTTTAACCATGGTCGGCATGAAACCATTATCAAAGTTCATTTAAATGTCAAAGAAGGCTAGATTTGAAAGCTTAACTGTAAGATGTGACAACGGCGTTAATTCAAGATTATTTATTTGAGGTTGAAGTGAAATATCACGAGCGAGTGTACTTAGTATCCAAGGTATCGGGATGGTTGGATGAAGATTCTTCAAGATCCTTGTTCGAGCTTATTATCAAAAACAAAGACTTGGAAATCTAGTTATTGTTGGGTGACTTTTCCTTTTCTTCTACCACTGGGGAATTGGGCTCTTACCACCACAAAATAACTATCACTTTAAGGAGTTACGTTGTAGTGCTCGATGTCACATTCAATTGTGGATTTTCAAGAGGTGATGTACGCCTTATACTTGATGGTTGGTTGGATGAAGAGTATAGATTACTTAGAGATTCAATGGAGGATGAAGTCTCGCACCGCTCTTTGTTACATATGTGCAAGTTTAAGTCACGAGTTCGGGTTAGTTTACTCAGGTCAAATTCATCATATTGGTTTTCCATCAATTTGTCTCAAAAGAGCCCATCGAATGATAATGGGGTTGATTACAAGTTTGCCAAGAGAGATTAAAAGAGAGAGATTTATGACGTTTGAACACAACAGCTCAAGCCTCGTTTCTAAAGAAAAGAAAAGTGTACGCTTCAAGGCGCTTTATCTTCTAAGAAGAGAAATCTTCTTATTTATGACCATTCTCATCAACATGCTTCATGCTTTTTCCAAGCGCTCACCATCAAGTGAACCGAACTACTGTTGATTGTCTTCTTATTCCACTTGCTCAATCATAATGACGATGGCGACATCATATGCTACCTTTGAAGGGGAGAAGTGTGATGAGACTACATTTGTTGAAGATATTCACTTATTCAATCAAGAATGGCAACTCCGTATGCAATTCTTGAGGGGGAGAAGAAGTGTGAATTTACTGCATGGTTGATTGATTTCTGAGAATAAATGGTCAAACGGCTCCAAACTCATGTAAGAACCGAGCTTCTTCTTATCGGGTCATCTTCACATGGAGTTTTCTTCTAAGAGCCGTTGGTTAACATCTTCACACGGGCTGATTTGATTAATGACAAAGTGCTTCCAAATATGGGGTGATTTCTTTAACAAACATCTTTCATTTTGTTTGATTGGGAAGGATTTGAGTTAAGGGGATTTGCTATATATAAGTTAACGGGAATGCATTTTGTGAGAAGAAGATGTTAAATTTCTATTCCCCAAACGGACAATCTTGAAGAAGGTCGAGTCTAAAGTCTGTTCTACATTTTCTGCTGCATGTTAGAAGACTAAAGACGAATTGCATTTAACGATCTAAAGACTTCTTCTTATTCCGGGAATTCATCATAAAGATTGTTAGTTTAGGGGAGAGCACTAATTGGGGAAGAGTGAAATGTCAGATTTAATCCCCAATTAGACTTGCTCACACTGTAACATATTGGATTTCACAAACACATCAAATCATGATCAAATATGGCGTATACTATAAGGTTTTTAGAGAGAAAGAGTTAGAGGTTTGGAAACTTAGTGAGAGAAAGTAAAAGTATTATTATGAGCCCAACCTCTACCTTGGGAGGTAGAGGTATTTATAGTTTCTTACATAAACGCCACCTACGGGTGGATCGTGCATACAGCTGGTAAAGACCCGTCTGTCCTCCACGGTGTTACTTAACTAAATACTATCTAACATAAAATAACTACGACTACGAGCTTAACGATTACATATACTTGAGGTGACCGACACTTTAATAACCGGATTTACTAAATCCTAACAATCTCCCTAAGGAGGTCACCTCAAATTACATTGAATACAAATGATATTACATTAAGATTGTTCTTGGATTCTTGTTAATGTTCTTAGCTCAGAGTCTGTAGTCATTTATTCTTCATTTTGCATGTTTGGTTAATCCAAGTGGAGGTCTTTAATCGATCCACGTGATAATGAGTTTGAGCCAAGATTGAGATCATCACCAACATAAATCTCGACTCTTCCATTGTGGTGTTGATATTATGTGATGTTGTGACTTTTGGACCGACATGCTCACAACCGGATCATGATATCTTCTCATCGAGTAGCGTGTTTTAGTTGATTCATGATATTTGCAAAGCAGAAAGCGTAAGCATGGAGTGAAAATATCGAGTCGTTGATGCACTTATCATGATTTCTTTAGAAATGAATGTGTTGTGTGAGCATGCGGCTATGGATTGACCTCTCCATTATGATCACCGCAAACGTCGGGTATACTTGCATACAACAATTATCAATAAAACACACAAAAGTGTCTTTGATCACTTTCGTTGAATTGAGGTACACGCCCATGGTTCCCCGTTGATCGCACAAGTCACGCTGTGATCGATATGATTCAAGAATCTCCGTGATGTGGTTTCGCACCGCTTCTAGCCGTTCTCAAACCGAACGCCTCAAAGAAGACAACACGGGTGAGTGAACCAACGATTTGAGATTCACCGATTGATGAAAAGAAATTTGAAAACAATCTAGTACCGCTCAATAAAGTGTTTTTGCAATACAACGAAGGTTTTGAGAAAATCAATTATCAATCATAAACACCTTTTATATTTGAAATATTAATACACGATCGATGTGCTAAAGAAAAGAATTTTAAGCACAACGACCGGTTTTCAAAGGTATCCAGAATCCATAACCCGAACCAGATTGATTCATAATTTTGAATCGCCCATTGTTTCATTCGCTTGTCACATGGTTGATCTATTGAATAGATCTCACATGCCACCTACCAAGAGCTTGTTTGATGTTGACTCTAGAAGGCTTTCCATCTTCATTGTGAATATGTTTGCATATCACTCGATGTGCCGGCAATACCACAAGGATAATGCGAGGACTCTTAAAATATATATCTCTTTCCACATTGTGTAAAACAGAGAGTCTTCATTGATTGTGTCCTTAATGAGATTTATTTCATGATCTCGTGGCTCTAGACTCAATAGTGCAAATTTGGTTCCTATCTTGGGAGACTAGGAGAGGTCTCCTTCTTCAATATCAACAATCTCTAAGAGAAAGTCGATAGATTATGTAGGTTCCCGTGAGAATGAAACAAGTCCCTTTTAAGAGAAACTTGAGTAGCTTGGGAAGTTGTAGTGCGGTCGTCCATCGGGTCCATGACGCCTTGTCATCAATATCGACGTTACCTTAGTAACAACCAAGAGTATATGTATTGAACCCGGTTTCGCCCTAAGGTTGAATTATCTGAGGGCTATTTATTTTCACCCTTTTCTCATTCAAATCTTTTCATTCTTGAACCCTTCAATGCTTACCGAGACTTCATAACTAGAACCTTGTTGGGTTTATTCCAAGACTAGCTAAGTCTTAGTCCGCACTATTCCCATATCTCACTTTTCTCCTTTTCATCATACCTAAGGACTCTACACTATCTAGTGGATTGTCCTCGGTAGATCCCTCCGCTCTGGGGATCGTGGGAACGAATACCTAACCTAACCATCCTTATATCACCATACATAAAGTAAATTGGTCGGTCTATTTGGTATTGTTCATCCGCCATTGGAACCAATTGAAAACCATTTGAAAATCAATCCGATACTTGTGATATGTTATCAAAGCATTTTGTACCTGTGATCGCTTTTTGATATTTTTAGAAAAAGAGCTCCCCTCAACATGTGCATCATGTATTTGAAATCGTTTTGGCACACGGAGGCAAGAGGAAGGATTCACTTCTTTGATTACCATTTTCTAAAGATATCAATCATCACTTTCCGATCAAAATTAGTATTTTTCATACTTTGTTAAGGATAATTTTGGAAAGGATGTGGTTTTCAAAGTAGCTCCCCTCAATATGTGCATAGAAATTTGAAAGTGTTTTGCACATATTAGGAAAAACCGCACATTGAAACAAATCAATCACGCTTCAACTTTTTGGTTTGAAATAGATGCTCCCCTCAACATGTGCATGTTAAATTTGAAATCGTTTGGCACACGTGGGGAGGAAAGCTTGTAAATCATTACAAAACTATTTATCAAATTATCAGTTTAAATCCAATTTAAATCACAAATTCTCCCCCGATCACAATTTTCAAATCATTTGATATTTGTGATCTCTGTATATTTAAATTGATTTTGAAAGCTTTTGAGGAGAATTGTGACTTGCTTATGAAAACATTTAACCGATAAGGATCAAATCTGAGACTTTACACTCCAAAAATTATACATGCATGAGTATCTTTGGAAAACAATTGTATGACAAATAACCTTTTGATTTAATTGAAATCATTCTCCCCCTCAATCAATGACATAAGTTGTTGATTGAGAGATAAAGATTTTGACTAATGTTAAGTCCAGATGATTTTCAAAAGTTGAGTCCGAGTTATTTTTCAAAGCTATTAGTTTTCATTAGATAGCAAATATTTGTTTATAGAATCAGAGCATGAGATTTAAAAAAATAAGATAAAGTATGGCTCTGTTCTTTCTTTTTTTTAAAACGGGTTATAGACTGAAATGACTATAAGCCTTTTAATTTACATTCTCTCAAAAATATTTTTGATTTTTGATTTTTTAAATGATATTTGTACATTCGAACAACATCTAAAGACCCGTGTCACTATTTGAATGATACCAAAGACCAGAATATTCTCGAATCAAGAAAACATGACAAAATGAAAATATTTTTGAAAATTTTGAGTTTTCAAATTTTATGGATTTTTGAAAGTTTTATATTTTTCTATTTGCTTTTTGTTGGTTTTATAATTTTATATTTAGCTTTTGAAAAAAATATATACAAGAGATGGATGAAGAAAACCTTTACTCCTCTTCTTCCTCTTGAAGACGCTTAAGTGTTTCCGGTTGTAGACTCTTTAGACCAAGTCGGGAGGATAAACTCAAACGTTCTCTAGGAAGAGCTTTGGTGAAGATGTCGCTAACCGTATTCGGTCCTCACAAAATAAAGTTCCACCGCACCGCTTTTCCACTTGCTCCCTAATGAAATGATGTCGAATGTCGATATGCTTTGCTCTTGAATGTTGAACATTGTTGCATGAGAGAACAATTTCACTTTTGTTATCACAAGATTTAGATTTTGTTGAATTCAAAGCCATAGTCGATAATGGGATCTCATCCATAGGATTTGAGCACAACAAGATGACATGGCTATGTATTCTGTAGAGGATATAGAAGTACTATTTGTTTCTTTGAAGACCACCACAAGCTTGTCACCCAAAACCGAGCACCTCCGAAGTGCTTCGACGTGTATCTTGACATCCCGCATGATCAAGATCCGATAGGTCGTTAGTGACATACCGGTGTCCTTCGGCACCAAAGTCCCATGTTGATGGTTCCTGAAGATACCGAAGACCCGCTTAACCGCTTCAAGGTGCTTTTGGTAGGCTTAGCTCGTATCTAGCACACATGCATACAACGAACGTAATATCGTTCATCGGTCGTGAGGTACATCGTGATCCAATCATACTACGATATTTAATTTGATCTACCATGATCCCCGAGTGGTCCTCATCCGCTTTAGTACGCCTATCATGGGAGTGTCAATAACAAGAATCAAATCCAAATTTCTTTAAAATCTCATTTGCATATTTAGATTGATTGATAAAATGCCTCCGGACTTTGTGAAATTTGTAATCCCAAGAAAATGACATTTGTCCCATCATTGACATTTGAAATTTGGAACCCATTTCATTTGAAAACGGTCACATTCATTGGGGTCGCCTAGGCAAAATAATATCATCAACATAAATTTGAACGTGAATTAAATGTTTTCGACTTTCCGGTGAACAATGTCGGTCAATCGCTCCTTTGTCGAATCCAAGCAGATAGAAGAAACTTTGATAGCGATCATACCATGCCCTTGGAGCTTGCTTCAAACCGTAAAGAGCCTTCTTCAAGCGATAGACATGAGTAGGATGCTCGATTCACAAAACCTTCAGTTGGTCGACGATACGACTTCTTTAAGATCTCCGTTAAGAAAAGCCGCCTTTACATCCATCCGATAGACTACCATGTTCTTACTTGCAGATTAGCCGTGAAGATTCGATAGCCTCAATGCGTAACCGGAGCAAATGATTCTTCAAAGTCAATACCTCCTCTCGACGGTATCCTTTTGCAACCAATCGAGCCTTGTTCTTTAATACATCACCATGCTCATCGAGTTTTACTTTGAAGATCCACTTTAGAGCAATGATCATAGTACGTCAGAGCAGTGTACTAATTCCCATACATCTAGTCGATCGAACTCATGAATTTCTTCTTGCATGGCATTGAACCATTGCCTTCATTCATTGCGCTTTAACGCCTTTAGGTTCGATCTTAGAGAGTACGGAGTGAAGAAGCACCATAAGGCATCGTTGCAAGTTGTTTATGAGTGGATACTGACGAGAGGGATTTCAATGATGTTGTCCAATGGATTATCATGTGTCCATTTTCTAAGGTGTTCGTGGTTGTTGTTGAGGAACCAAGTAGCAAAGTGTCGATTTTTCCCAAGATGATGGTTCGATGATGATTCAGAGCAAAATGTTCTCAAAGGGTGCATCTTTGGGAGTGGCAAAGGGTTATCTCCATCATAGGTGCCGTAAATGGGTTCCATGATGTACACTTGATGATTGAGGAATTGTTGATGAGACAGAGTGATCAGCAGCAGCGCTTCTTGACTTAATGACATAGAAACCAAGGGTTAACTTCATTGATGTGGATAGGAGCACTCGCTGATGGAATTGACATATCATTAGCAATTGGCTCATAGTGTTCATCAAACATTGGATCAAACAATTTCTTCAAATCATCTTTCAAGGAGGTACATAAGGAGTGTTGGTGAGGATTAAGTACAAGAGTAGAATCGATGGGACTACTTGATGTAGGTTGTGATGCGGGTCCGTAATCTGGATTGTCCTGGAGCCATTTACTCGGACAAACTCATCGAACGTGACGTGAATAGTTTCCATGATATCTCGAGTTCTTTTGTTGTAGATTCGTAACCCTTCTTGTTTGGTGCATAACCTACAAAAACTCCAATATCCGCTTTAGCTCTTAATTTACCTAAATCTTGACAAATATTCGTTGGATAACACAAAGCACCAAACACACGAAGGTAGGAGAGATTAGGTTTTCGCTTATGGATAAGTTCGTATGGAGTTTTTCCATGAGAGGTGTGTATAAGGGAACGATTTTGGGTGTAGCAAGGTGGCAATGGCTTCACCTGTAGAAACATTGGAACCTTTGAGTAAATCAAGATTGTTCTGCGGCTTCTACAAGAGTTCGATTGCGTCTTTCAACAACACCGCTCGTTGAGGAGTTCGAGGAACACTTCTTTGATGACTAATTCCAACACTTTCATAAAATTAACTTAAGTCTTTGTTAACGAACTCAGGCCATTGTCTGCTCGAACAATTCTAACAATATTGTTAAGTCGAACTCGAAGTCGCTTAATAAGTTTGATGATGACATATGGAGTTTCATCCTTTGTCCTCAAAAACTTTACCCAAGTAATCGAGAGTAGTCATCAACAATGACTAAAATATATTTCTTCCCATTAATCGCTTGCACTCTCATTGGTCCGCATAAACCATATGAAGGGTATGCGAACTTCCATTATCGAGTTTGTGGGTTTGGGTTTGTGGGCCTATTTCTTGCTTTTTCCCAATTGGCATGCCGAACAAAGATGATTGTTTTCATACTTTAACTGGTAAGCCTCTTACAAGATCCTTTTCGAGAGGTTATTAATGGTGCCAAGTTCAAGTGATTGAGACGACGATGCCATAACCATGATTTTGTTTTCGAAGCCTTTGACAACAAGCAGATTGGAGAAGAATTCATCATGTCTTCGATAGAGATGGTGTATAGATTTGAACCACGAGTTCCTCTTAACAATTCCACACCATCAAGTTCTCTAATGAAAGAAGTATGTTTTCTAAAAGCCACTTCTAGATCGGAATCACAGAATTGACCAACAGAGAACAAGTTATGACCAAGACCTTCAACATAATATACCCTGGAGATTACACTTTCACCAACAACATAGTCTCCATAACCCATAATTGCACCAAAATGGTCGCTCCCGAATCTAACAATTCCGATGAATTTACTCACGAAGTTCATGAGCATGAGCGATCTCCAATATATGCTTGAATAGCCGAGTCCGTGTACCACGTAACGATTTGAACGATCCGCAGTTGAACATGCATAGGCTTGTTCTCAAGAAAGCTCTCCCAAGATGAGGGAACTCTAGGATCCGCATCAAAGTCTACTACAACAAAGTCAAGAGGAAAGTGAAACTTTCCTACTTTTACCACGACATCCCCGGCTATCCCAAGTGGACGAGTTATGGTACAATCCGCTAGCTCGAGTGTCATACAAGTAGGAGTAAGTTTAGAAGAGATGCTTCTTCCATACCGAGAGTGGCATGAGGTTAATGCTAGCGCCAAGATCGCCAAGGCGGAGCATTGAACCATCCCCAAGAAATCACACGGATTAAAAACCGCCGGGATCTTCAAGCTTTTAGGAAGCTTCTTGAGAAGGACCGCAGAGCATTGCTCATTGAGAGGGTTTTAGCCATCTCGTATAACTTATCTTTGTTGCTCAAGAAGCCTTTAAGCGTGGATGCAAATTTGGGCATTAGAACGAGAGCATCAACGAAGCTTATATCAAAGTGCGCTCATTGAAAATTTGGAAAATTTTTCCATTTGCTCTTTGGTTTTGTCTTTGAGCTTCTCATCATGCAATCTTGATGGGTAAGGAAGTTGACTAGACTTTTGAGCCGGATGGAAGTCATTTCGCTCGAATTTGTCTTCGAACTCGGGTTCCGGACTTAAAGCTTGACTACCGAAGGTGGGACGTGCGGTACTTGTGGGCTTGAGAAATGCACCTTGTCCGTTGTATCCTTGGTAACTTGACTCATTGCTCCCCGTGGAGGAGGCATTGGAGTCGAAGGTCCATTGTGCGCCTTAGGTTCACTTTCTACTACCTTTGGGAGAGAAGAAGAAGAGGTAGTAGGAATAGCGGGTCCATCGTATGATACACCACTGGTTGTGATCGCTTTTGCATCGCCCCTCGGGTTAGCGATCGTGTTGCTCGGAAGTTTTCCGAGCCCGAGGGTTGATCATTTAAAGACTTCTTAATGTCGATCCGCTAACCAACAACCTGCTCATTTCATCTTGGGATTTCATGAATTGCTTCAATAGCTCATCGATGATGGTCCAGTTGGAACAATGGCTTGAGTTTGATTAGGAAAATTTCGCCTCTAATGTTAGGATTAGGCCTTGATTTTGAAAATTTCCTTGGTTAGGATTCATATTCCCATGAAATTGATTCCCTCGATTGAAATTGTTTTGATTAAAGTTTCCTTGATGTTGGAAACCTTGATTTGGTCCGGATAGAAAAGCGATTTTGATAACCTTGGTTCATTCTAATGGTTTTTGTTTTGTATGGAGGAAAACCGGTGGTGTCATACCGCTAGGTGCACGGTAGTTTGGTTCATTTTGAGGACGGTATTGATTACCTCCTTGATGTGAAGTACCGCTATAGCATTGGCTTCAAACGGACTACCATCGGTGGCAAGACAGCTTGTAGTATGCATGAGGGCCACCACAAGTAACACAAACCTCGACTTTCTTCACTTCACCATGTGATGGTGTCTCGTGAAAGTGACTTTCTTTGGTTAGCAAGAACCAAAGCTCGAACAATATCCGTGAGTTTGTCAATCTTAGCATCGGTGCTAGATGTACTCACGTGAGATGAAGTAGAAGGTCCCGCATTAGACCGAGACCGATATGTCTTTGTTCGGAAAGGGCGGACCGGGACTTGTTTTCTATGATTTGCAAGGCTTCTTTTGTGGTCTTGCTCAGAAATTACCTCCGCGGAGGCATTTAAAGAGTCTTGGTCACTTGTCTCGCACCATTGTAGAAAGTATCCATTTGCATTAACTCGTAAAACCATGATGCGGACATCATGAGCAACTCTTTGTAACGATCCCATGCCTCACCGAATGATTCATCAAATCTTTGAGAAAATTTCATTATCTCATTCTTAAGACTTGTAGTTCGGGATGGAGGATAGAATTGTTAACAAACTTGGTGACTAAATCCTCCCATGTCTCAATGGAACGAGGGGTTGTTTCTCAAGCCAATTCCGGCTTGTCCTCTAGAGAGAATGGGAATGTAAGAAGCTTAATTGCTTCATGTGGGACATTCTTGTATTTGATGGTAGATGCAATCTTGTTAAACCATCGAATATGTGCATGAGGATCATCCCGCCAAAACCATAAAATTGGCTTTGGGTTACAAGATTAAGCAACCCGGTTTTGAGCTCAAAGGTATCACCACGATGGTCGGGACAACAATGGCATCTCCGTAACCCTCGATGGGTGCTTGAGAAGCTCATTCATCGGCTTATCTTCCGCCATTATGACAGGGGTGGTGGTGGTAGACGCTCCTCACCACGGTGAAGGAGCGTAACGCCTCACGCTCACGAGGAATATTTGCAAGCTCGAAAGTGGACTTGTAGAGTCGGAAGAACGAGCGCATGCACTAAGTATAAAAATCGCCAAAACAAATGCGAGGCAAAACAACAAGTGAACTTAAACCAATAATCACAAATGAAATGGCTTTTGAAAAAGGTACACCAAATCACAAGGACACAAAGGTAAGTTTTAAATCTTTAAGATTGGAACTTATTAATGTTCACACCCCTAGTTGGTAGGTGTTCGCCTTGGTTTATGTGGTTGATTTTATGTATTTATTAAGTACCACCGAAAAGACGTAGGTATGGATTTGTGCTAAGGGTTTAAAAACTTTTGGACAATATTTTTGGTATCGTCTCGCTTAACCAAATCGTATCTCTTTAAGAATCACCTTAAAGAAAATACAAGCTAGAAAACGTTACGATTGTTTTGTTGTTTTATATTTTTGGTGTTGTTAACACTTTAGGAAAAGTGTTAATGAACTTTTGATAACTTTACAAAAAAAACTGCTTACAAAAGGTGGTATATGTGCAAGTACGGGTTCGAAAATGTTTAGAACACGCTAAAGCCTCCCAAGCAATGTGCCAAAATTTGATTGGCTCCAAACCGTCAAGTTTTATCACACAAGCTAACCACTTGTGAATGGTCAACCGTAATAAAATTCAAACAATCTAAAACAATGCAATTAAGATCCGAGAGTATAGTGTTTCCCAGTCGTTAAGTCCCACGGAGGATTAATGGTGTTTCAAAACTTTCAGATGGTAGAATAATCACTAAGGATAGTGATCAAGAAGGATTTTGATTGATAACTACACCATCGATTGATTGGAATTGTATTTGGATACGTAATTGTAAAGCACAACAATCGATTAAACAAACGTAAATACGTACGTTTAATAAACTACGTAAACGTACCAAATAAAACATGAGTTATAAGAAATAAAAGGCCTACAAATATGAAAATGATATTTTGGAATCCTAAAAATAAAAGAAAATTATTGAAAATTAAAATTATTTTTACAACTATTTATTTAATTATTATTAATTAAAACTATTTTAACTATTTAATAATACCCTAAAATATAATAAAATATGAAATAAAGCTAGAAAAATGAAATTATGACTTAGAAAATCTAAAATATTATAAAACTTATTTTAAAATTGAAAATATATTTTTACATTTATCTATTTATTATTAATTATTTATTACTAATTATTTAAAATACACTTAAATACAAGAAAATATAAAATTAACTGGAAAATATTTTAACTTGAAAATCTAGAATATTATAATACTAATTTTAAAACTGAAAAGATATTTTTATGTTTTTTATTTATTTATTATTAATTATTTAATACTTTTAACTATTTTAAATTTTAATAAATACTAAACTAGCTGGAAAATTATGAAACTTTTCTAAAAATATCCTATGATGACAGAAACTAAGAAAATTATAAAACTAAAAGTGCTTAATAATAAGTCGAAAAGAAAATCAAAAAGCTAATTTCTATTAAATAAATGCTATCACTATATTTAAAATGATGTTTTGTGGTTTTTCTTTTGAAAACTATTTAACTACTTAAATTAAGTAACTTTAATGAAAACAAAATTTTCAAACTTAAAAATAAGTCGATTAAGAGCTTAAAAGCTCAACAGTTAAAGCTTATGAGCTTATTTGATGTTTTAAGCTCAAACAAGCTTCACAAGATTGAAACAAAGGTGAAATAAGCTATAAACAAGCTAAAGCTACTTATATTAAGCTAAAAGACACAAATAAGCACACCGAAAAGCTCGAAATAAGCAAATAAGCACTTATGCTAAACTACTATCCAAAATGGATGATCTTAAAGCCAAATTTAACTAGGGCAAAAGCTCCAAATCAAATAAGCTACAAAGTGGAATTTCAAAAGCTAAAGCTTGGGACACTAATAAGATGAGCTTGGTTAGCTTTCCAAAGAATGGGACTAAAAAAGCTTGCTTGCCCTATTAAATAAGTCGATGGTTCAATGGACCTATGAGCTAGGTGAGCTACACAAAAGCTTCACAAGTGTTCACTAATAAATGAGCTTATGAAAATGGTTCTAACACAAACTGCATTGGCACATATTTGAAAAAGGTCTCAAAAGAAGCTAAGATTTAAGTCATTTAAAAGCTATCTAGAAAATATAAAAATACTATGATAAAGATAAGCAGCTTGAAAATTAATATCCCAAAAGCTTAAGACTTGAAACTAATGTTAAGTCCTATATAAATTAATCTATTTTATTCAAAAGCGACAAAACCGAAAATTTTGACTTTTTAATTAAACACTAAAGTTGACTAAAGTGAACTTGTAATCAAATCTAATCACCGATTATGTTGTATTAAGCTATAATAAGACTATAATTAAGCTATATTACCAAGTTCTAAACTACTATGATGAGTTTTACCCTTTAATCCTAACGCTTATCAAATGGGAGTGATTAAAGAGTATTTTGACTTTTCACCAAATAAGGACGACTTTTATTGTTTGTTTGAGCTATTAAGACCTAATGAGACAAAACCAAACAAGAACAATGGATCAAACAACCTCTACCACAGCTTAAACAAGTTAAACCAAACACTACTTATTGAGACTGCTTTGATGTTTTTCAAAGCAAAACATGATTTAGACCATGCAATGGATTCATAACCTTGTATTATCATATAGTAAGCGAATAAACATTAAACAACAATTCTAATAACATTAAATTAAGTATGGTAATTATGATATTATAATTGTCAAAATGAGATTCTTAATAACTACAAATTAAAGAAAACAAGTAACCGGTTTAAAGGCTTAATTATACTTAAATATGACTAATAAACATGAACATACTGATTTTTAAGCTAATGAGCAACCCAAATGGTGAAATGCCAAAATGTATTAAAAGGCTTACAAATTGGATCCAAGCACAAGACCGAGAACCAAGGCACACAAACACAACCTATAGCTTCCCAATAAGCTCTAAACCCAAGGGCAATCCTTTATCAACCCCGCTCCACTTTGATCTTCACTTCCATTGTCTTTTTATTTTTACTAATTTATTTGTATTTTTGGTATTTTGGTTTTTCTACTAAACCGAATTTTAAGGTTTCTAAAAGCTTAAAGAAGCTTTCTAGGAGCTTATGTGGGCTTATAAGTCCTTACCAACAACTAACAACAACATTTGATCATAACATGAGATTTTGAACATGGAAATTGCATAAACCGAATTCTTGAAACAGAAACTTGAAATTACTTATTGAAATAGGTTTATAACATCGAAATTATTTAATTCAAAGTACTTGAAAGCTTAAAATTACATCGAAAGTTTAAATTATTTAAAACGACATACAGTAAATTAAATTACACTAGATACTCCTTCACATTGCTTCTCTCTCTTCTTTATAATGATCTTTTAGGGCTTTGTCGACATCTCGAACATTTCCCACTTAACCTCGACCATTGGATCCTCAAATTTCATCATATTCGTCCAAGTGGTTTTGGCGCCAAAAGTCTTGAGTGTTTTTGCATTAATGAAGTTTGGGAGGATGTGGAGGTGGAGGGGTTGGTATACAGTGTTGGAATGCGAGGTGTAAAGGTGAAAAGGTGGAAACCGTGGTGGTTTGAGGAGTCACCGGTTTTGGCGCGAATGGTGTGAGGATGATGAACAAGAATAACGGTATTTGACTTTCGTTGACCGAGATGTTATTAATAACGGGGGTTCAAAATAGAGCAATGGCGGTCAAAATTACATTTGACTGCTCAATGGTATAGGGGTCAAGGTCAAGGTTCAAGATGGTGTGGGTTGGTTTAGTGTTTGGCCAGCAGATATTGGGCTTGGATTTGGTTTTAATACAAGGATCCGGTTTGGTTTGTTTAATAATACAAGGACCAATTTTGTAATTTCACCAAACTTGATGGATTAAACCCGCCACTTTTCCAAAGTTATCACAAGGACCAATCTTGCCAATTATTAATAGTACAAGGATAATATTTGATAATTTTCACTTTTTAAATATCCAAGGACTATTTATGACACTTTTCAAACTTTAGGGACTAAAGTTGTAATTTTGCAATTTTAAATTTCAAGGACCAATTTTACAACTCATGAATCCCTAGAGACTTTAAATAACATTTTTCTTTATTTTGATTTACCAGGACTAAATTTGACAACTTTTGAAACTTGGGGACTAAACCGCCAATTATGCAAACTTGATACGTTTTCACCGATTTTGGCATTTTGCATTTAAAACACATAAAACACTTATTTGTGATATTTTTATCATTTTGATGCATTTCGAGTGTTTTCGGATGTTTTGGCATTTAAATGGTACAAAATGATGAGTATTTAGACACTCATCAATCCCCCACACTAAGATATTGCTAGTCCCTAGCAATGTTTTGAGAAAAATTAATGGATTTCATCTCTTTACCAAAAGCCATTACTCGAGTAGCCAATTGTTTTAGTTCAAGTAAGAACCTTGGTACAATGATAACCAAATGATTTTGAGCAAATCATAAGTTTCAACGGATTTGATTTGTCTTTACCAAAAGCCGCTTGCTTCGGACTAGCCAACTCTTAGATAAAATATCAATATTATCTTTGGTGAGTCGATTACCAATTATGGATTTCCAACCGCCTTTACCACAAGCCATAAACTTGCGGGCTAGCCAACTTTTCACTAATTAAAGATATGGCGAATGAACACCATACAATTTTGGGCAAATTGCAAGCCATAAACGGATTTGAGATATCTTTACCAAGAGCCGCTTGCTCTGGATTAGCCAATCCTTATGTGGGTTAGACATGGCGGATCGACATTATTTGCCGAGTAAGTGCAAAACACTTACTCCAAAAACAATTTTGGCCAAAACGGGAATTGGGTGGTATAATTACATGATAAAATTCGTGAGAATTCCCCACACTAGAAATGAATATTGCCCTCAATATTCAAAGTACCGCGGTTATGCCGAAACATAGAACATAAAAGGGAAATACTACGGCCATTATTTTATTTTTGATATATACATTTTTTTTTGAGAGTACTTATGTATAACAATGGGGCAACTCCCCCACTAGGGTGGTAGGGTGATACTCATATGGGTGAAAACCCATATGGTGTGCTATTGTTTTTGATTACCGAGTCGCTAGCTTGACTCGATCCCGCATTCATTGGTTCATGGGGAAAGCAAAGTGGAAAACCAATCTCGATCGGACTTTCGCTCATAGTGTTAATAAACATATGAACATCGAAAGTTCCACACCGACGAGATACAACCGCGGTATTTTTAATAGTAGAAACTATAAAGGATAATACGGGGTCAAAGATGGTGTCCTCATTCCGAAAGAGAAAAGGAAAGAGCAACCACACCATCCGTGAAGAATGGAATAAAGATGTGCATCACAATGCATGTCCATTCCTCATCGAAGAAGCAAATCACCATTTTGACATTTTAAGCTTAAACTTGAAGCTTGTATGGTGATTGTCAAAGGAATTTCCGGAGGAGGTTGGAAACGGTTCTTCAATCAACAAATTTTCCGAAAAGGATGTCCCCTCCGAATCAAAGTAAGTATTATCAATTCTGTTGGAATCGACTCATCACTAAGAAAGGCATCGACTTCATTCCAAAGTTGTCATCTTCCTCATCCGAGTGAGAGAAGGAATGGAAAAGTCGGAACGATAAGACTCGGAGATGATGGATCATTTTGAGCAATTCTTCAATGGGAAGAATGTCTCCCATTGGATCACAAACATCATCATCCAATCCAGATGAAATCAAGAGAGTTTGGTTTCATCCACGAGTTAACAAACTCGATACGATAAACCGATTCCGGAGGTGGGACAAGTGGTGTGCTCTTAGAGCTAGCAATTTCCACTACTCCGATAAAGTCTCCGATTCTAGATCATCATCATCAAGAACACTCTTGACTTCCTTGGTACAACTTTCAAACCATTTGTTTGAACCAGGTTGATTTTCAAAGCTTTTAGCTCAAGACGCTTTTGGTGACTCCTCTTAACCGTGAAATTTGAGAGTGTTGCATTGATTCTTCGATTTTTGATCAATTGTGGCAACACTATGTTTGGATAGAGGTTTGGAGTTCGTTGATATTAAACGTGAGTTCTTCGTTGTCAACCCGTATGGTCAACTCTTCAAAGAAATACATCAATTAGAGCACGGCTTGTTCTCAAGAAAGCTCTCCCAAGATGAGGGAACTCTAGGATCCGCATCAAAGTCTACTACAACAAAGTCGAGGAAAGTGAAACTTTCCTACTTTTACCACGACATCCTCGGCTATCCCAAGTGGACGAGTTATGGTACATCCGCTAGCTCGAGTGTCATACAAGTAGGAGTAAGTTTAGGAAGAGATGTTTCTTCCATACCGAGAGTGGCATGAGGTTAATGCTAGCGCCAAGATCGCCAAGGCGGAGCATTGAACCATCCCCAAGAAATCACACGGATTAAAACCGCCGGGTCTTCAAGCTTTTAGGAAGCTTCTTGAGAAGGACCGCAGAGCATTGCTCATTGAGAGGGTTTTAGCCATCTCGGATAACTTATCTTTGTTGCTCAAGAAGCCTTTAAGCGTGGATGCAAATTTGGGCATTAGAACGAGAGCATCAACGAAGCTTATATCAAAGTGCGTTCATTGAAAATTTGGAAAATTTTTCCATTTGCTCTTTGGTTTTGTCTTTGAGCTTCTCATCATGCAATCTTGATGGGTAAGGAAGTTGACTAGACTTTTGAGCCGGATGGAAGTCATTTCGGCTCGAATTTGTCTTCGGAACTTCGGGTTCGGACTTAAAGCTTGACTACCGAAGGTGGGACGTGCGGTACCGTGGGCTTGAGAAATGCACCTTGTCCGTTGTATCCTTGGTAACTTGACTCATTGCTCCCGTGGAGGAGGCATTGGAGTCGAAGGTCCATTGTGCGTCTTAGGTTCACTTTCTACTACCTTTGGGAGAGAAGAAGAAGAGGTAGTAGGAATAGCGGGTCCATCGTATGATACACCACTCGGTTGTGATCGCTTGCGTCGCCCCCGGGTTAGCGATCGTGTTGCTCGGAAGTTTTCCCGAGCCCGAGGGTTGATCATTTAAAGACTTCTTAATGTCGAACCGCTAACCAACAACCTGCTCATTTCATCTTGGGATTTCATGAATTGCTTCAATAGCTCATCGATGATGGTCCAGTTGGAACAATGGCTTGAGTTTGATTAGGAAAATTCGCCTCTATTGTTAGGATTAGGGCCTTGATTTTGAAAATTTCCTTGGTTAGGATTCATATTCCCATGAAATTGATTCCTCGATTGAAATTGTTTTGATTAAAGTTTCCTTGATGTTGGAAACCTTGATTTGGTCCGGATAGAAATTACCGGTTTTGATAACCTTGGTTCATTCTAGGTTGGTTTTGTTTTGTATGTTAGGAGGAAAACCGGTGGTGTCATACCGCTAGGTGCACGGTAGTGAGGTTCATTTTGAGGTCGGTATTGATTACCTCCTTGATGTGAAGTACCGGCTATAGCATTGGCTTCAAACGGACTACCATCGGTGGCAAGATGCTTGTAGTATGCATGAGGGCCACCACAAGTAACACGGACCTCGACTTTCTTCACTTCACCATGTGATGGTGTCGTGTGAAAGTGACTTTCTTTGGTTAGCAAGAACCAAAGCTCGAACAATATCCGTGAGTTTGTCAATCTTAGCATCGGTGCTAGATGTACTCACGTGAGATGAAGTAGAAGGTCCCGCATTAGATCGAGACCGATATGTCTTTGTTCGGAAAAGGCGGACCGGGACTTGTTTTCTATGATTTGCAAGGCTTCTTTTGTGGTCTTGCTCAGAAATTACCTCGCGGAGGCATTTAAAGAGTCTTGGTCACTTGTCTCGCACCATTGTAGAAAGTATCCATTTGCATTAACTCGGTAAAACCATGATGCGGACACTTCATGAGCAACTCTTTGTAACGATCCCATGCCTCACCGAATGATTCATCAAATCTTTGAGAAAATTTCATTATCTCATTCTTAAGACTTGTAGTTCGGGATGGAGGATAGAATTCGTTAACAAACTTGGTGACTAAATCCTCCCATGTCTCAATGGAACGAGGGTTGTTTCTCGCCAATTCCGGCTTGTCCTCTGAGAGAATGGGAAATGAAGAAGCTTAATTGCTTCATGTGGGACATTCTTGTATTTGATGGTAGATGCAATCTTGTTAAACCATCGAATATGTGCATGAGGATCATCCCGCTCAAAACCATAAAATTGGCTTTGGGTTACAAGATTAAGCAACCCGGTTTTGAGCTCAAAGGTATCGCCCACGATGGTGGGACAACAATGGCATCTCCGTAACCCTCGATGGGTGCTTGAGAAGCTCATTCATCGGCTTATCTTCCGCCATTATGACGGGGGTGGTGGTGGTAGACGTTCCTCATCACGGTGAAGGAGCGTAACGCCCTCACGCTCACGAGGAATATTTGCAAGCTCGAAAGTGGACTTGTAGAGTGGAAGAACGAGCGCATGCACTAAGTATAAAAATCGTTTTCAAAACAAATGCGAGGCAAAACGACAAGTGAACTTAAACCAATAATCACAAATGAAATGGCTTTGAAAAGGTACACCAAATCACAAGGACACAAAGGTAAGTTTTAAATCTTTAAGATTGGGAACTTATTAATGTTCACACCCCTAGTTGGTAGGTGTTCGCCTTGGTTTCATGTGGTTGATTTTATGTATTTATTAAGTACCACGAAAAGACGAGGTATGGATTTGTGCTAAGGGTTTAAAAACTTTTGGACAATATTTTGGTATCGTCTCGCTTAACCAAATCGTATCTCTTTAAGAATCACCTTAAAGGAAACACAAGCTAGAAAACGTTACGATTGTTTTGTTGTTTTATATATTTTTGGTGTTGTTAACACTTTAGGAAAAGTGTTAATGAACTTTTGATAACTTTACAAAAAACTGCTTACAAAAGGTGGTATATGTGCAAGTACGGATCCGAAAATGTTTAGAACACGCTAAAGCCTCCCGCAATGCGGCGCCAAAATTTGATTGGCTCCAAACCGTCAAGTTTATCACACAAGCTAACCACTTGTGAATGGTCAACCGTAATAAAATTCAAACAATTTAAAACAATGCAATTAAGATCCGGAGAGTATAGTGTTTCCCTGTCGTTAAGTCCCACGGAGGATTAATGGTGTTTCAAAACTTTCAGATGGTAGAATAATCACTAAGGATAGTGATCAAGAAGGATTTTGATTGATAACTACACCATCGATTGATTGGAATTGTATTTGGATACGTAATTGTAAAGCACAACAATCGATTAAACAAACGAATACGACGTTTAATAAACTACGTAAACGCACCAAATAAAACGTGAGTTATAAGAAATAAAAAGCCTACAAATATGAAAATGATATTTTGGAATCCTAAAATAAAAGAAAATTATTGGAAAATTAAAATTATTTTTACAACTATTTATTTAATTATTATTAATTAAAACTATTTTTAACTATTTAATAATACCCTAAAATATAATAAAATATGAAATAAAGCTAGAAAATGAAATTATGACTTAGAAAAATCTAAAATATTATAAAACTTATTTTAAAATTGAAAATATATTTTTACACTTTTTATCTATTTATTATTAATTAATTACTTTAAAATACACTTAAATACAAGAAAATATAAAATTAACTCGAAAAATGAAATTTTAATAGAAAAATCTAGAATATTATAAAACTAATTTTTTGATATTTTTATGTTTTTTATTTATTTATTATTAATTATTTAATACTTTTAACTATTTTAAATTTTAATAAATACTAAACAAGCTAGAAAATTATGAAACTTTTTCTAAAAATATCCTATGGTGACAGAAACTAAGAAAATTATAAAAACTAAAAGTGCTTAATAATAAGTTGAAAAGAAAAATCAAAAAGCTAATTTCTATTAAATAAACGCTATCACTATATTTAAAATGATGTTTTTGTGGTTTTTCTTTTGAAAACTATTTAACTACTTAAATTAAGTAACTTTAATGAAAACAAAATTTTAAAACTTAAAATAAGCGATTATGAGCTTAAAAGCTCAACAGTTGAGCTTATGAGCTTATTTGATGTTTTTAAGCTCAAACAAGCTTCAAATTGAAACAAAGGTGAAATAAGCTATAAACAAGCTAAAGCTACTTATATTAAGCTAAAAGACACAAATATCACACCGAAAAGTCGGAAATAAGCAAATAAGCACTTATGCTAAACCGATCCAAATGGATCACAGATCTTAAAGCCAAATTTAACTAGGCAAAAGCTCTAAATCAAAATAAGCTACAAAGTGGATTGGGCTTTCCAAAAGCTTGGGACCTTACTAATAAGCTTGGTGAGCTTTCCAAAAAACTAGTAAATCATCGAGTTTGGTGTTCACGAAATGGGGTTCTTGTTGTGCTTATTAAATAAGAGCTTGTAACAAGCTTGAGATAGCTAGGTGAGCTCCAAAAGCCAAAATCAAAGTCGAGGTTCACTATAAGCACATGAGCTTTAAAAAAAAGGTCTAAAAGTTATCAAAATAAGCTAAGATTTAAGCGCATTTAATAAGCTATCTAGAAAATATAAAAATACTATGATAAAGATAAGCGGTTGAAAATTAATATCCCAAAAGCTTAAGACTTGAAACTAATGTTAAGTCCTATATAAATTAATCTATTTTATTCAAAACGACTAAACCGAAAAGTTTGACTTTTGAATTAAACACTAAAGTTGACTAAAATGAACTTGTAATCAAATCTAATCACCGATTATGATGTATTAAGCTATAATAAGACTAAATTAAGCTATGTTACCAAGTTCTAAACTACTATGATGAGTTTTACCCTTTTAATCCTAACAGGTGAGCTTATAATGGTGAGATTAAAAGTATTTTGACTTTTCACCAAATAAGGACGGTTTTATTGTTTGTTTGAGCTCTTATGGACCTAATGAGACATGAACCAAACAAGAACAACAATAGAACAACCTCCAACACAGTTAAACAAGCAAAACCAAACACTACTTATTGAGACTATTTTGATGATTTTCAAAGCAAAACATGATTTAGACCATGCTATGGATTCATAACCTTGTATTATCATATAGTAAGGAATAAACATTAAACAACAATTCTAATACCATAAAACTCAAATATGGTACTTATGATATTATAACTACAAAATGAGATTCTTAATAACTACAAATTAAAGAAAACAAGTAACCGGTTTAAAGGCTTAATTATACTTAAATATGACTAATAAACATGAACATATGATTTTAAGCTAATGAGCAACCCAAACTTGAAATGCCAAAATGTATTAAAAGGCTTACAAATTGGATCCAAGCACAAACCGAGAACCAAGGCACACAAACACAACCTATAGCTTCCCAAGAAGCTCTAAACCCAAGGCAATCCTTTATCAACCTTGCTCCCACTTTGACCTTCACTTCCATGGTCTTTTTATTTTTACTAATTTATTTTGTATTTTGGTATTTTTTCTTTTTCTACTAAACTGAATTTTAAGGTTTCTAAAAGCTTAAAGAAGCTTTCTAGGAGCTTATGTGGGCTTATTCATCCTTACCAACAACTAACAACAACATTTGATTAACATGAGATTTTAGACATGGAAATTGCATAAACCGAATTGAAACAGAAACTTGAAATTACTTATTGAAAAAGGTTTATAATACATCGAAATTACTTAATTCAAACTTGAAAGCTTAAAAATTACATCGAAATTTTAAATTATTTAAAACGACATACAGTAAACTAAATTACACTAGATATCCCTTCACATTGCTTCTCCTTTCTTTATAATGATCTTTTAGGGCTTTGTCGACATCTCTCGAACATTTCCCACTTAACCTCAACCATTGGATCCTCAAATTTCATCATATTCGTCCAAGTGGGTTTTGGCGCCAAAAGTCTTGAGGTGTTTTTGCAATTAATGAAGTTTGGGAGGATGTGGAGGTGGAGGGGTTGGTATCTGTTGGGAATGTGAGGTGTAAAGGTGGAAAGGTGGAAAAAAGCATGGTGGTTTGAGGAGTCACCGGTTTTGGCGCGAATGGTGTGAGGATGATGAACAGAATAAATTTGACTTTCGTTGGTGAGATATTGTTGACGGGGAGTTCAAAATAGAGCAATGGGGTCAAAATTACATTTGGGGGCTCAAGGTATAGGGTCAAGGGTCAAGGTTCAAGTGGTGTGGGTTGGGCTAGTGTTTGGGCCACTAGCAGATATTGGGCTTGGATTTGGTTTTGATATAGGGTCCGTTTGGTTTAGTAATAATACAAGGACCAATTTTGTAATTTCACCAAACTTGATGGATTAAACCGCCACTTTTCCAAAGTTATCACAAGGACCAATCTTGCCAATCTTTAATAGTACAAGGATAATATTTGATAATTTTCACTTTTTAAATATCCAAGGACTATTTATGTCATTTTTCAAAGATTAGGGACTAAAGTTGTAATTTTGCAATTTTAAATTTCAAGGACCAATTTTTACAACTCATGAATCCCTAGAGACTTTAAATAACATTTTTCTTTATTTTGATTTACCAGGGACTAAATTTGACAACTTTTGAAACTTGGGGGACTAAAATTGCCAATTATGCAAACTTGATACGTTTTTCACCAGATTTTGGCATTTTTGCATTTAAAACACATAAAACACTTATTTGTGATATTTTTATCATTTTGATGCATTTCTGAGTGTTTTCAGATGTTTTGCATTCTAAATGGTACAAAATGATGAGTATTTGACACTCATCAAGCCTTTACCACAAGCCATAAACTTGCGGGCTAGCCAAATTTTCACTTTTAAGCATCTTGAAAAGTCGAAATAAGCAAATAAGCACTTATGCTAAACCGAGAAATGGACAGATCTAAAAGCCACAAATTTCTATCAAATAAGCTACAAAGTGGAATTTTAAGCTTGGGACCTTAAGATGGCTTGGTTATCTTTCCAAAGAACTAAAATTCACAAGTCGAGGTTCAATTATGAGCTTGTGACAAGCTTGTGAAAATGACTATAAACTGCGTATTGCAGGCACATATTTGAAAAAGGTCTAAAAGAAGCTAAGATTTAAGTCGTTTAAAAGCTATCTAGAAAATATAAAAATACTATGATAAAGCTAAGCGGTTGAAAATTAATATCCCAAAGGCTTAAGACTTGAAAGCTAATGTTAAGTGCTATATAAATTGATCTATTTTGTTCAAAACAGAAACCGAAATTTTGACTTTTGAATTAAACACTAAAGTGAATGATGAGTGTCTAAATACTCATCATTTTTGTATAATTTAAAGCCGCAAAATCATCGAAAACACTCAAAATGCATCAAATGATAAAATATCACAAATCAGTGTTTTATGTGTTTTAAATGCAAAATATCAAAATCGATGAAAACATATCAAATTTGCAAAAATTGCAGTTTTAGTCCCCAAGTTTCAAAAGTTGTCAAAAGCAGTCCTGAGCACATAATTTCAAAAGAAAAGTCTCCAAAGGTCCTTTTAAAATCATAACTTGTCAAATTTAGTCCTTTGGTGAAAAATATAAAAAGTTTGAGAAAATTACAAGAATAGTCCTTCAAGTTTGAAATTTGGCAGAAATGGCCCCTGGAAAATGGCAAAATGGCAAGATTGGTCCTTATACTTTTGAAGGTTGTCACTTGTGGTCCCTTGAAACAAGTTTGATGAATTGGCGACTTAGGCCCTCAAGTTTTAATTTACACCAAGGTCCCTATCATTTAAACCCTTTAAATAACCCATTTGGCCTAGTCGATGAATTTTGGACCCTATCATTTTGAATTGTGAACCCCGTGTATTATTAGCCTTGGGTCAATCTTGGTCAAACATCTCAACCCGCCAAAGTCTTCACCATTCCAACTGCACCTGAAACTCAACAAATCCTCCCCCCTCCTCACCATATCACTCTCCTTGTCCCCCCACCTCATCACAACTCCAAGAAACATTAAATGCCTCTTCACCTCTCTCACTCAACCCCACATGGATAAAAGGAAAAATGGCGCCAAAATCCCATTTAAACGGTTGTGATTATTTTGAGCCATCCAATGGCTATGGATTGATGGGATTTGTTCAGAAGTGAGAGAAAATGAGATTGGATATAAAAGAAAGGCAAAAGGGAAGCAAGGAGGATAGTCTACTAGTTTTCATTTTTATTTAAGTCGCTTTTATGTTAAATCTTTCAATTCGGTGAAAAACTTGTAATGTTTTGTTAAAGTGTATTAACTTTAAGTATTTAAATGTATTGAAACCGATTCCAAGTACCAATTTCGGTTTAATGTTATAATCCTCGTTTATGTCATCGTTGAAATTTCCAAAGTTAAAATCTCATTTAAAAGCTTTATAAATCTCATCTATCGACTTCAATAAGCTTAAATGAGCTTGTGAAAGTCTTATATAAGCTCACATTCAAGTTTCCACTCATTATGATCCTTGGTCAACAAAAGTCAAACAGGTCAAAATGGGAATGCGAATGAAATGGGTTGATGCGAGACATGGATGTGGGTTGCTTTATATTCATTCGGTTGATATTTAGTTAGTGGTTCTCGGTTCTTGGATTCAAGCCATAGTGGCTATTGGACATCTTGTAAGTTGTCATTTAGTTTAAAAGCATAACTGCTTTTCTTGTCAAAACCAAAGGCAAATCTTGTTCAAATAGTCAGATTTAGGATAGTCATACTTGGTTTGATCATTAACATCAGTTGGATAAGAGTTTTGATCATTTTTATTGCATAATAGTAGTTAAAGAGGTGTTTGGTTTAGCTTGTTTATCCGCATAAATGATGGGTCCGATGGTTAAAGTCGTGGTGTTACATTTGTTTAGTTGTAATTAACTCATTCAAGTCCAATTAAACCGCACTTCTATACGCTTAAAGTCAACAAGTTCCTTTGAATCTATCTCCACCGCTCATCGTTGAGATTTTGGCTTAGGAGATCATTAATTTGTGTTTAGAAATCATCAATACTGCTTGCATTACACTTGTTACATCATATAACATTAATATCAGTGATAAAAATTGGATCCAAAGTTGGAAAAAGTCTAAGTTCATCAATTCTTTCAAAAGTCAATCTTGCAAAAACCTGTTTTTGAGCCAACTACAAGGATTTTTCCTTGATTCATTTGTGGGTCAAATTTAGTGAGATTTGGTGTTTCAAAAGCCTCTATTGGTCTAGTTTGTTATTACTATTTTTACTGATTTTGTCAAAATTTTATAAGCTTCAAACAAGCTTGTGAACTTGGGCTGCCTCCCTGCTCCACTGCATCTCTGGTTAGTCCGAGATTTGCTTTCGATTTTGTGCAAGGTGCAGAGCTCATAAGAGCTTCTCATGGTGCAATTTTGGTACAATTAATCTCAACCAGGTCTACTTTAGATTACAATTGGTAGTTTTCGGTTTGAGCTTATTGTTAAGCTTGTGCTTGTGCTTTAAGTCGATTACCTAGAACTGTTTTGGCTTATAAGTTCTAAACATCAAATCTTAGCAATCTGTCAATCCAAAGAGGTTTAGCTTGTTGTAACTTGTTTCATTTTAGTTATTTTAGCTTATCATTTCTTGTGTATCGTTTGGTAGCCTTTGGAGTGCATTTGCTTAATCAGTGCTTATTTCAATAAGCACTTCCATATAGATTCAAATTCATCCACATAAGCACCTATTTTCCATTTTTCCTATATTCCTAATATTGTTTTAGACTTTTCCTGAAATTTTCAGATTTTTCTAAGCTTGTTTGCTATTTTCTTAATTTAAATCACTTTTTAGCACTTTTAAATAGCATTTAATACAAAAATTAAGAAAAGATTCAAAAAATAATTTTCAATTTTCTTAAGTTTAGATAAATGTAAAAGCTTAAAAGTATTTTTCTATAATTTTCTTAGCTTAAAAGTATTTTCTAGCATTTTAATTAGATTTAAATAGTAATTAATTAATAATAAATATATAAAAGTCAAAAAATATATTTTCAGTTTTAAAATTAGTTTTATCATATTTTAGATTTTTCTAAGTTTTAATTTTATTTTTCTAGTCTTATTTCATATTTTCTTTTATTTTAGAGTATTATTAAATAGTTTAAAATAGTTTTTAATTAATAATAAATAAATAAATAGTTGTAAAAATAATTTTCCTTTTCTAATAATTTTCTTTTATATTTAGAATTGTAAAAATGTATTTTTCATATCCGTAGGTATTTTCCTCCTTTATTTTCACGTTTTATTTTGTACGGTTACGTAGTTTTTAATTTAAACGTACGTTTTAGGTTTTAAACGTTCATCACTTTAAAAATAGTGATAGCGTTTATTTAATATTTTTAACTTTTTAATTTCTTTTAATTTGTATTTAAGTCGCTTTAATTTATAAACTTTTTCAGTAGTGTTATTATCCATTCAAATCCTTTCCGATCACTATCATTAGTGATCATTCTATCGTCTGATCTAGTGTTTGACACACCATTGAGTCTCCGTGGGACTTAACGACCCGGGAATTCACTATATTCTCTGATCTTCATTTGTATTTGTGCTTGATCTGTTTTAAGTCTGTTACGGTCTGCCATTCACAAGTGGCAGGCTTGTGTGATTAGACTTGACGGTTCAAAGATGATCAAAATTTCGCCACGCCGGGAGGCTTTAGCGTGTGTTTAGCCTTTTCGGATCCACTCTTGCACATATACCATCTTTTGTAAAAGTTTTTGTAAAGTTATCGGAAAATCCAAAATATTTTCATTCTTTGTTTTTGCAATGTTTTCAAAATCCAAAATATCCATCTTTACCCTCTCACATCTTTTGATTCTACATTTCTTTTACCCTCTATCCATTTGATTCTTTCTATGTCTCATCCTCACCAATTTGGTTGTGAATGGTGTGGGGACCTCAAAATGGTGGAAATTGCCGGTTGTGGCATTGTGAATCCGGAAGCGGGTTTGTCTATGACCAAAATCCTACAATGAAACAACTAATTTCCTCAACCAACCCCGCACTATGAGATGGAGACATATTCTTGTGAATCTTGTGGAGGTCCTCACCCGAGTTTTGAGTGTCAAGCAGGGAACACGCTTGTCTATGAGCATAATCCTTGTAACAATTATGACTACTCTTATCATGACCAACCTCCACAAGACTGCATTTATTCAAACACAACCTCTGCAAATTCCTCAAGAACTTCTCGAAAATTGTCTAGATATACTCAAAGATTTGAAAGAATTGGTTAAAGAAGAGTCTCACGAAACGATCTTTGAAGAACAAGCGACTAGAGTAAGTTCCCAATATTGGAAACCTCTGGTATGCGATTATGATGACGACAGCGATGATGATTTTGATGAGGAATCTACGACTCCGAGTGGCAATCCCACTCCCGTTGAAGAAGGAAAGAGTATGGGAGAATTGTTGGCGGAGGAGAATATGAAGAGCATAAGAGCTATATATGTTTACGATAAAGTCGATGCTCAGAGTGGCAATCCCACTCCGTTTGAGCCTTTCATTTCCGACTCTTCCCTTCACTCACGCGGTTGAGAGAAGTGAATTCCTTTGGAAGAGGTCGATGATCCTATTTCTTTGAAATTTTTGATCCCAAAGACTCTCTCACCATGGGGATAAGCATCTCAAAGACTATTAGGAAGCGGAATCGTCTAATGTTGAGAACCTTATCCCGATCCCAAGTGAGTCCGAGGGAATTCTTGACCATGAGTGTGATGTGTCTTCTCTCTTACAAATGATCTTGTTGAGACTTTCTCGATTTTGACAAATGATTATAGTGATGCCGATTCTTTATATTCTAAAGACATAGAATTTATTGATGCATTACTTCCACATTCGAGATCGTCAACTTAGAAGAGGATGTTGACCATGTTGTTTCCTAACGATTAATACGACTATCACTAATCCCTTATTCGATTCGATTCGAATTTACTCTAAATTGATTAATCCAATCTTTGATAGTGATGAGTCCGACACGGAGACTATAATGGACGAGGTGCATATTTATAGCCCACAAAGTACCGCACATGTCCCACCTCCGTATATTCTTCACGAGGAGTTCTCCGGTGAACTCACTCATATCATATCTCATTTGGAGTATGATTGCTTGGATGGCAAAAATCATGATCGGGGAGAGAATCTCAATTTGCATAGTTATGACAAATCTTCCCACCTCCCTCCCGAGATGCCTTCCAACCCTAAGAGCTCAACCAATAAAATCCAAATAAGTGCAACCGCACTTAATCCCAGGAAGAAGATCTAGTCATGATTGTTATCATGATTTTCTTTCTTTCTTCACCTACTCGGTGACTTCTCTCTTCTTCACTCCTTCGGGAGTGAGGACACTATCTTTGACCCGGCATTTTCATTTATCATCATGAGCGGGTCTTTCTTTTGTCTTTCTATGTATATCTCATCGGTGTGAAACTTTCTCGTGCTTCAAATGTTTGTCCAAACATCTTGAATGAAAGTCCGATGGAGATTGTCTATTCCACTTTGCTTCCCATGAACCAATGAATTGGGTCGAGTCAAGCTAGCGACTGAAATCAAAAACAAGAGTACGCACTATATGGGTTTTCACCCATATTTACGTCTTCTTACCCTTTCTACCACCCAAGTGTGGGGTGATGCCCACATGTTATATATATATATATATATATATATATATATATATATATATATATATATATATATATATATATATATATATATATATATATATATATATATCTAAAAAAAAAAAAAAAAAAATATATATATATATATATCTTTCTAAATAATAGCGTAATATTTCCTTTTACGTTCTTTGTTTCGGCATAACCGCGGTACTTTGAATATTGAGGGCAATATTCATTTCTAAGTGTGGGGGAATTTCACGAATTTCATATATTATCTACCCAATTCCCGCTTTTGGCCAAAATTTTTTTTGGAGTAAGTGTTTTACACTTACTCAATTGGTTATCGATCCGCCATGTTTGATAAACTAAAGGATTGGCTAATCCAGAGCAAACGGCTCTTGGTAAAGATTTCTCAAATCCGTTTATATGGCTTGCAATTTGCCCAAAATTGTATGGTTTTCATTCACCATATCCTAAAAGTGAAGAGTTGGCTAGCCCGCAAGATTATGGCTTGTGGTAAAGGCGGTGGAAAATCCATAATTGGTATTCACTCACCAAAGATAATATTGATAATTTATCTAAGAGTTGGCTAGTCCGGAAGGGTGCGGCACGGTAAAGACTAATCAAGTCCGTTTACGACTTATGATTTGCTCAAAATCATTTGGTTATCATTGTACCAAGGTTCTTACTTGAATCGAAACAATTGGCTACTCCAGTGATGGCTTTTGGTAAAGAGTTTTCAAATCCATCAAGTTTTCTCAAATCATTGCTAGGGACTAGCAATATCTCGATGTGGGGATTGATGAGTGTCTAAATACTCATCATTTTGTATAATTTAAGCTGCAAAATCATCGAAAACACTCAAAATGCATCAAAATGATAAAAATATCACAAATCAGTGTTTTATGTGTTTTAAATGCAAAATATCAAAATCGGATGAAAACATATCAAATTTGCAAAATTGCGGTTTAGTCCCCAAGTTTCAAAAGTTGTCAAAAAGCAGTCCCGAGCACATAATTTCAAAAGAAAAGTCACCAAAGGTCCTTTTAAAATCATAAATTGTCAAATTTAGTCCTTTGGTGAAAAATATAAAAGTTTGAGAAAATTACAAGAATAGTCCTTCAAGTTTGAAATTTGGCGAAATGGCCCCCGAAAATGGCAAAATGGCAAGATTGGTCCTTATACTTTTGAAGGTTGTCACTGTGGTCCCTTGAAACAAGTTTGATGAATTGGCGCTTAGGCCCTCAAGTTTCGTAATTTACACCAAGGTCCCTATCATTTAAACCCTTTAAATACCCCATTTGGCCTAGTCAATGAATTTTGGACCCCGTCATTTTGAATTGTGAACCCCTGTGTATTATTAGCCTTGGGTCAATCTTGGTCAAACATCTCAACCACCAAAGTCTTCACCATTCCAACCGCACTGAACTCAACAAATCCTCCCTCCTCGCTATATCACTCTCCTTGTCCCCCACCTCATCACAACTCCAAGAAACATTAAATGACTCTTCACCTCTCACTCAACCCCACATGGATAAAAGGAAAAATGGCGCCAAAATCCCATTTAAACGGTTGTGATTATTTTGAGCCATCCAATGGCTATGGATTGATGGGATTTGTTCAGAAGTGAGAGAAAATGAGATTGGATATAAAAGAAAGGCAAAAGGGAAGCAAGGAGGATAGTCTACTAGTTTTTCATTTTTTATTTAAGTCGTTTTTATGTTAAATCTTTCTATTCAGTGAAAAACTTGTAATGTTTTGTTAAAGTGTATTAACTTTAAGTATTTAAATGTATTGAAACTGATTCCAAGTACCAATTTCAGTTTAATGTTATAATCCTCAGTTTATGTCACTGTTGAAATTTCCAAAGTTAAAATCTCATTTAAAAGCTTTATAAATCTCATCTATCAGCTTCAATAAGCTTAAATGAGCTTGTGAAAGTCTTATATAAGCTCACATTCAAGTTTCCACTCATTATGATCCTTGGTCAACAAAAGTCAAACAGGTCAAAATGGGAATGCGAGAATGAAATGGGTTGATCACGAACATGGATGTGGGTTGCTTTATATTCATTTGGGTTGATATTTAGTTAGTGGTTCTCTGGTTCTTGGATTCAAGCCATAGTGGCTATTGGACATCTTGTAAGTTGTCATTTAGTTTAAAAGCATAATCTGTTTTTACTGTCAAAACCAGTGCAAATATTGTTCAAATAGCTGTATTTAGGATAGTCATACTTGGTTTGATCATTAACATCAGTTGGATAAGAGTTTTGATCATTTTTTATTGCATAATAGTAGTTAAAGAGGTGTTTGGTTTAGCTTGTTTATCTGCATAAATGATGGGTCCATGGTTAAAGTACGTGGTGTTACATTTGTTTAGTTGTAATTAACTCATTCAAGTCCAATTAAAGCGCACTTACATCGCTAAAGTCAACAAGTTCCTTTGAATCTATCTCCACTTTCCTTTGTTGAGATTTTGGCTTAGAGATCATTAATTTGTGTTTAGAAATCATCAATATCGCTTGCATTACACTTGTTACATCATATAACATTAATATCGATGATAAAAATTGGATCCAAAGTTGGAAAAAGTCTAAGTTCATCAATTCTTTCAAAAGTCAATCTTGCAAAAACCTGTTTTTGAGCCAACTACAAGGATTTTTCCTTGATTCATTTGTGGGTCAAATTTAGTGAGATTTGGTGTTTCAAAAGCCTCTATTGGTCTAGTTTGTTATTACTATTTTACTTGATTTTTGTCAAAATTTTATAAGCTTCAAACAAGCTTGTGAACTTGGGCCTGCCTCCCCGCTCCACTGTCTCGGTTAGTACCGAGATTTGCTCGATTTTGTGCAAGGTGCAGAGCTCATAAGAGCTTCTCATGGTCTCGAATTTTGGTACAATTAATCTCAACCAGGTCTACTTTAGATTACAATTGGTAGTTTTCGTTTGAGCTTATTGTTAAGCTTGTGCTTGTGCTTTAAGTCGATTACAGAATCTGTTTTGGCTTATAAGTTCTAAACATCAAATCTTAGCAATCATCAATCCAAAGAGGTTTAGCTTGTTGTAACTTGTTTCATTTTAGTTATTTTAGCTTATCATTTCTTGTGTATCAGTTTGGTAGCCTTTGGAGTGCATTTGCTTAATCAAGTGCTTATTTCAATAAGCACTTCCATAGCAGTTTCAAATTCATCCACATAAGCACCTATTTTTCCATTTTTTCTATATTCCTAATATTGTTTTAGACTTTTCCTGAAATTTTTAGATTTTTCTAAGCTTGTTTGCTATTTTTCTTAATTTAAATCACTTTTTAGCACTTTTTAAATAGCATTTAATACAAAAATTAAGAAAGATTCAAAAAATAATTTTCAATTTTCTTAAGTTTAGATAAATGTAAAAGCTTAAAAGTATTTTCTATAATTTTCTTAGCTTAAAAAGTATTTTCTAGCATTTTAATTAGATTTAAATAGTAATTAATTAATAATAAATATATAAAAGTCAAAAATATATTTTCAGTTTTAAAATTAGTTTTATTATATTTTAGATTTTTCTAAGTTTTAATTTTATTTTTCTAGTCTTATTTCATATTTTCTTTTATTTTAGAGTATTATTAAATAGTTTAAAATAGTTTTAATTAATAATAAATAAATAAATAGTTGTAAAATAATTTTCCTTTTCTAATAATTTTCTTTTATATTTAGAATTGTAAAATGTATTTTTCATATCCGTAGGTATTTTCCTCCTTTATTTTCACGTTTTATTTTGTACGGTTACGTAGTTTTTAATTTAAACGTACGTTTTAGGTTTTAAACGTTCATCACTTTAAAAATAGTGATAGCGTTTATTTAATATTTTTAACTTTTTAATTTCTTTTAATTTGTATTTAAGTCGCTTTAATTTATAAACTTTTTCAGTAGTGTTATTATCCATTCAAATCCTTTCCGATCACTATCATTAGTGATCATTCTATCGTCGATCTAGTGTTTGACACACCATTGAGTCTCAAGTGGGACTTAACGACCCGGAATTCACTATATTCTCGATCTTCATTTGTATTTGTGCTTGATCATTTTAAGTCATTACGGTCCGCCATTCGCAAGTGGCGGGCTTGTGATTAGACTTGACGCTCAAGACAGATCGATGAACTTGTAATCAAATCTAATGTGATTATGTTGTATTAAGTTATAATAAGACTATAATAAGCTATATTACCAAGTTCTAAACTACTTTGATGAGTTTTACCCTTTTAATCCTAATGCTTATCAAATGGTGACCGATTAAAGAGTATTTTGACTTTTCACCAAATAAGGTGACTTTTATTGTTTGTTTGAGTTCTTAAGACCTAATGAGACATGTACCAAACAAGAACAATGGATAGAACAACCTCCAACACAGTTAAACAAGTTAAACCAAACACTACTTATTGAGACTGTTTTGAGATTTTTCAAAGCAAAACACAGATTTAGACCATGCTATGGATTCATAACCTTGTATTATCATATAGTAAGACTGAATAAGCATAAAACAACAGTTCTAATACCATAAAACTCAAGTATGGTAATTATAATATTATGACTGTCAAAATGAGATTCTTAATAACTACAAATTAAAGAAAACAAGTAACTGGTTTAAAGGCTTAATTATACTTAAATATGACTAATAAACATGAACATACAGATTTTTAAGCTAATGAGCAACCTAAACAGTGAAATGCCAAAATGTATTAAAAGGCTTACAAATTGGATCCAAGCACAAGACTGAGAACTGAGGCACACAAACACAACCTAAAGCTTCCTAATAAGCACTAAACCCAAGGCAATCCTTTATCAACCCTTCTCCACTTTGACCTTCACTTCCATGGTCTTTTTATTTTTTACTAATTTATTTGTATTTTGGTGATTTTGGTTTTTCTTCTAAACTGAATTTTAAGATTTCTAAAAGCTTGAAGAAGCTTTCTAGGAGCTTATATGGGCTTATTCAGGTCCTTACCAACAACTAACAACAACATTTGATTAATCATGAGATTTTAGACAAGGAAATTGACATATCTTGAATTCAAACAGAAACTTGAAATTACTTATTGAAATAGGTTTATAACACCGAAATTACTTATTTCAAAGCTTGAAAGCTTAAACAAACCTTTGAAAGTTTAAATTATTTAAAGCGACATAGTAAATTAAAATTACACTAGATACTCCTTCACATTGCTTCTTTCTCTTTATAATGATCTTTTAGGGCTTTGTCGACATCTCTCGAACATTTCCCTTAACCTCACCATTGGATCCTCAAATTTCATCATATTCGTACAAGTGGAGTTTTGGCGCCAAAATAGTCTTGAGCAGTGTTTTACAATTAATGAAGCTTGGGAGGATGTGGAGGTGGAGGGGTTGGTATACTGTTGGGAATGTGAGGTGTAAGGTGAAAAGGTGGAAACCGGGGTGGTTTGAGGAGTCACCGGTTTTGGCGCGAATGTGTGAGGATGATGAGCAAGAATAACGGTATTTGACTTTCGTTGGTGAGATATTAATAATACGGGAGTTCAAAATAGAGCAATGGCGGGTCAAAATTACATTTGGACTTGCTCATGGTATAGGGTCGAGGTCAAGGTTCAAGTGGTGTGGGTTGGGCTAGTGTTTGGGCCGGTGCAGATATTGGGCTTGGATTTGGTTTTGATATAGGATCCGGTTTGGTTTAGTAGTAATACAAGGACCAATTTTGCAATTTCACCAAACTTGATGGGTTAAACCTGCCACTTTTCCAAACTTAACACAAGGACCAAACTTGACAATCTTTAATAGCACAAGGATAATATTTGATAATTTTCACTTTATAAATATCCAAGGACTATTTATGTCATTTTTCAAAGATTAGGGACTAAAGTTGTAATTTTGCAATTTTAAATTTCAAGGACCAATTTTTACAACTCATGAATCCCTAGAGACTTTAAATAACATTTTTCTTTATTTTGATTTACCGGGGACTAAATTTGACAACTTTTGAAACTTGGGGACTAAAATTGCCAATTATGCAAACTTGATACGTTTTCACCGATTTTGGCATTTTGCATTTAAAACACATAAAACACTTATTTGTGATATTTTTATCATTTGATGCATTTTGAGTGTTTTCGGATGTTTTGGCATTCTAAAAGCGGTACAAAAATGATGAGTATTTAGACACTCATCGGTAAAATAAGATGCAAACAAGCTAAAGGTACTTAAATAAAGCTAAAAGGCACAAAGAACCACACCGATAAGCTTTAATAAGCAAATAAGCAATTCCAAAATACCGTGAACCAAACAGCTGCAAGGTTTTGGAGGCTAGATTAAGCTAGGACAAAAGCTCGAAGTGAAAATGACTCTTGGAACTAACAAGTATACCAATTGAGCTTTCCAAATATCTAAATTTCAAAGATTGGAGTCCACTAATGAGCTTGTGACAAGCTTTTGAAAAGCTTGTAAACACCGAGTGATCGGTGTACTCAATGGAATGGACAAAACAAAAGCTATAAGCGACCTACCAAATAAGCTAGAAATGGAAAAATAAGCCTTCGGACTAAAGAGATAGCTATGAGAGCTTTCCAAAAGCTAAGGGTCAAGCCCTGGTCCCACAAATAAGCTCGTGTGAGTTTGTGAAATCAAGCGAGATAACACCAACCCTCCAGCATGGGAGGTTTTGGAAAATAGCTTAAAAGAAGCTAAGAAATAAGCAGTTTAACAAGCTAACTAAAAATTATGAAAAATACTATGATGAAGATGAGCAGCTAAATATTATAAACCTAAAAGCACAGATCTTGAAAGCTAATATTAAGTCCTATAAAAAATTATCTAGTTTATTCAAACACTGACTAAGTGAGAATTTGACTTTTTGAGTTACACTAACAAGTTGACTTATATGAACATTGAGCTTAATCTATTGAATGATTATGATGTTTTAAACTATTTTAAGACTAATTTAACTAATCTTAACAACTTCTAAAGCTGAAATGATGATTATGCAACTGTAATTCTCAACAGTGATGAAATTAAGAGATTTTAAAGCTAAAATTGACTTTCCACTAAATAAACTCTGGTTTTAATGACTTGACTAAGTTAATAGGACCTAATAGAACATGTAACAACCAATAGTGATATCACAAATGTCACGGAACATCAAATAGACAAAGAAATCCAAACAACCCTATGTAGGTCGCTTTTGAAGCTTTAGGCACTAAAAGCATTTTTAAACCAAGAAATCCATTGATTAACTTATAATGACTATATTTAGGCGTAATTAAGCTAAAATTAATACACTTTAAACAATTAAACTAGGAAATGCAAATTTTGAAGAAATTACTTACAAATTGTGTTTATGCACATGGCCGAGGCGAGAACCAAGAACACAACCTCTGACTTCCCAAGAAGCTTCTAAACCCAAGGCAATCCGAATTCACCTTGCTCCATGCGTTTTCTTCATTTCTTTTGATTTTTGATTTATAACTAATTTTTTGTATTTTGATTTTAACTCTAATTTGGATTTTAAAGTTTCTAAAAGCTTTTAAAAGCTTTATAAGGAGCTTATATGAGCTTTTAGTCCTTAACATCCACTACTGAATAACTTTAAGCTAATATGAGGATTTTAACATGAAAATTGCACAAACTTGAAATGAAACTGAAACTTGAAATTGATTATTGGAAATAGATTCACATACTTTGAAAACACTTAAACAAAGTACTTGAAAGCTAAATTTTACTGGAAATTGAAAATTAACTAATTCGACATAAGCTAAGTAAAATTACACTAGATATCTCTCCACCTGCTCCATTCTTCCTTTTAAAGATCTTTTTAACTCGCCGACCTCTCTGAATGTATCCACCTCTTTTCAACCTTGGATCCTTCAAATTCATCAAAACCGTGCACTTGGCATTTTGGCGTAAAAGTCATTTGAGCGAGACAAGTGGTTTTGAGGCAATTAAAGAATTGTGGATGTTTGTGGAGTGTAGGGGACAATTTAGATAGTAGGTATGAAATTTGGGGTTGAGGTGGTGACAAAACCGGGAGTTTTGAGTGTGTGAAAGCTGCTATGGTGGGGAAGCATTAAATGCTTTGTGGGCTGATGTATAGGTGGAAATATGGTGGAGAGGGAGTGGTTATACAGTTGTGATGAGGTGGAGGGAACAGGTGGTGGAAAAACCACCCTGGTTTTGGGTTTGCAGGTGTGGGTGAGGGAGATGAACAGTGGAGGCGGTTTTTTTTAATTTTAAACCGTGGGTTGGGTTTGGTTGGGCGGCGGGTTTTGTGTTTGGGCTTGGGTTATTAAAGGGTTTTAATAATTAAAAGGTGCAGTTGGTTTAAGCTTATAATATCACAAGGACCAAAATTGTAATTTGTGCAAAGTTGAGGGACACGATATGTAATTATTCAAAGTATCTTCAAGGACCTAACTCGCCAAATATGATAAACCAAGGACCATAAATGTAATTATTTTCCATTTTAAATTTCAAGGACCTTTTGTATCATTTTGAAACTTGGGGACCTAAGTTGCCATTTTTGCAATTTTAAACTTCAAGGACCAAGTTTGACAACTCATGAATCCCTAGGGACTTTAAATGACATTTTACATGATTTGAATATCCAGGGACTAGTTTTGCCAATTTATGAAAGTTTAGGGACTGAAACTGTAAATTATGTAAACTTTGTTGTTTTTCATCAGTTTTCAATCCTTTTGCACTTGTAACACATAAAAACACATTTCAATGATATTTATAGTATTTTGTGGCATTTTGATACAAAAGTTGGGCGTTCGATTTGGAGCTCGGTTCTCGTACCAATTGAGAATTCTTGCTTGAGACACTGCGCACTAAGAGACAAGAAACACCGTTAGGCTTACGTGGGATTGTCTCCACGATTATCCTCGGCGTGAGAGTAAGTAATCGGTTTAGGGTTTAAGGAGTTTTAGGGTTATGAGATCGTACCTTAAGCGAGGGATATGATTCCTTTATATATCATGCGGAATCCTTGTTGGTTCGTGTTCCCCAACCGGCGTATCCGCCTAAGTCGGTTGGGAATGATTATCTTCTTATTTTAGAAGATATCGGATATCTATTAAGTAAATAGATATGGGCTTGGGCTTTCGTGAGCCCAAACACGTATTGATATTGGCCCGGTTCGTACCGGGCTTGAAAGTAGTGGGTGTGGTGGGTTCATGACCGACTCGGACTATCGTCATCATGTCCCAGGTCTAGTATCGCGATGCGTAGCTGCGGATGCTAGACTAATGACCGTAGTCAAAAACAAGTAACGTCTGAAGCGTATCAAGAAGCCATACACTACCCGCGGTACAATGTATCTAGACATCCAGTGAATAGGGAAGCGCCTCGTTAATCGGGAAATTCTTGCTCCGTTGTCACATCAAGCCATCTCGACCACACAATGAAGACTAGTGGAATCACGTGTCGCCAATCATGTGGGAGAGAAGAAATATATAACTTGGCGATTCATTTTCACGAATTTCTCACGGTAAAAACACCATCCGCCATTTCTAAAGCATTTCAAGAGTCGCTATCCCAAAAGTAACCAACCACGAGGTAATCGGCGTGCGATATAGCAAAAAGTATAACATCATGGTTAAGCGGTTGTCGACTTTACCTCAGGCCTTAATTTGATCGATCGATGGAATTTTCCTCAGTTATTTTATACCGGGGCGTGCATCCGGCGGTTCCGGATCGCGAGCCTGATTGCGGATTTCCCGAAGAAAGGTGGGTGTATACACGGTTATTAATTTGCGAATCAGCGTGTGCCCTATCACGCTTTACGTGCGATGTGTTAAACTATTATCGTTACACATATCGCGGTTGCATTGTATTAGCGGCTAAAATTACCAATTCGAGGTAAATTGCCGTGCATTGAGGATTAACCTACCATCCACTTATTCGCGCTTTTATCACACCACATGGGCGCATGGGTGGGTTTCCTTTTCAAAAGCGGGTAGATTCGATGCTACTGAGATAAGTTAGATCGCTTAGGAATTGGAGGAATACTTCTTACGGGTAGATGATACATGTTTTCCTTGGAATTATGAATTTTATACCAAGGGATCGCTCTGAGAGGATGAGTACCCGGTGCAGGTCGTATAACGTCGAGGATGCGGGCGATAAATGCAAACCGCATCCCATCGATTGCATATCTGAGGATTTTTGGTGCGCATAGAATCGGTAGTAATTATTATGGCCACGAAGATGAGATCCTATTTTCTTAGGCGTAATGGCGGGGTGGGTACTTGTTCCTCCGTACTTGATGTGTAAATATTGTAAGAACAATCTTCCGTATTTGTTGCGCATAATATAAGCGGGTGTGTATATGTGTTTTGTCGTGTGTGAGAGATGGATCATTCTACGGTTATGCGAGCGAAGCCCGCGGCCGTGAGGGCGAATACGACCGTTGAGGATGACGAGAGCCCATATTAGCTGCGGCTGCGGGGCGTGTCATGGGCGGCGCGGGGATCGAGGACCGGTTCCTCCGTTGCGGTGGAGCAGCGCCTTTGCAAAGCCGTCCCGATCTGAGGTGACTCGGTGGTAGCGCAATCATCGCTCGTGGCGTAGCTCATCACGAAGAGGAAGAAGAAGAAGAAGCGGCGCTTAGTCGCAAAGGACCCGACAAGATCATGGTGCGGGCCCGTCAAGGAAGAAGCGTCCGTGATTCAAGCGTGGAGTTGTCCTCCAGCGATGAGCGTCGTCGCACCCATCTGCCGATGATCGGAGCCAAAGTAAGTAAAACCATACATATATAACCGTACATTGGTTGGTGAATGTGCTATTTGTGATTCTAACATTGTTGGTGATCATTCGCGGGATGGGCGGTCATAGAATCACCTCCCAGCGAGTCCAACACGGTCGGCGCATTACGAGCCGCCGAGGCGGGATAATGAAAACCAGGCGATGCGGATGTGCCCTGGGTCAATTAGTTGAAGAATTGGTTCAAGTCTCGCTCATCGGGCTTCGTTAATTGTGGTGAAAGATCAAGTATCGGTGGGGAGGACCAAAGCTCGAAGGATCAAACAATAGCTCTGTTGGGCGTGTGGCAAGCGCGTAGCGCGCAGCTGGATAGCGCTCGTGTAGAGGCTAGTGAGCTCGGCGCATATCGAAAAAAAGCAGCCGAGGACAAGATGGCGCTAATGTGCCAAGTAGACCAGAGCGTTACGATCTTTGCCGGTATAAGTCGCATCTTCTTGGGCACTAAAACATTTGGGCGAGGGTAAGGAAAGTTTTTCGGCGTGATTGGGGAGCTTGGAGCCCTTTGTGGTGGTCTTTGGAAGTGCGAGGAGGCTAAGTTGCGCAAGATGAGCATCGAGTATGACGAGGTTGTATCCTCGGCTCATGTCTACAATCGCGGGCCTTGGTGGCTCATTGGCCACGGTCTTCGCCTAGCGCCCTTAGCACCACGGAATCGCGGAGGTGGTTAATGCTTTGGGGAGGTTGTGCGGTGCGCTCTGGGCGTGGTAAATCGAGGCGATTGAAAAGCTACGAAGCCAAGCTGTTGGAGCGCCCGCGATAAGGTACCCAATTATGACGAGTCATATGATCATTTAATCATTGCCATGCGAGAGAATGAAAGACTTAGAGCTTCCAATGATTTACGGTGGGCGCGATCAAGATTATCCATAAATGTTATTATGGCGGGATTGACTTTGGCGCGTCACCGTCTTGAGGTCTTGAAACACAGCCGGACTACTATTTGAAACCCCATGAGTCGCGGTTGCAAGTACACATCTTCTTGGCGTCCTAGGGACACTCGAATCCATTTGCTTTGGAGAAGGAGGTACCTTTAAAGGAAGTCTTGGGCGCATGCGACCCGTCTTGCTAAAAGAAAGGTATTGCGGTAAAGCTATCTTGTGTGGACTTGGTGCGGTAGCTTGCGAGTCGATGGAGTGCTGTCGATTGTAGCTCTTTGTGCCTTCTGAGGATGCGGGTATTAGCGAAGTTAAAAGCAGCGAGTCATGTTGGCACTTCATCACTTAAGCGTTGTAGTAGGTGGTAGGTTGTCATGTTTACTATCTTTTGTACCAACTTCGTAGTTATGAATAAATGTTTCTTTTTATCGCTGTGGATGTAATGTAAGCCTATATTTTTTTGCTTTGTATGTATGAAGAAACAAGCGTGTAGGCCACTGCAAATGTAGGAAATTCATAGTCGTGTATGAAAATTATAGTATACTTGGAAAATAATTCTAAGTATTTAAGCATAATCGTGTATGTTATGATTCACAGCGTACTGTAAATATTGCAATAGGGAAGCAAGTATCTTGGTTCCTAAGTTGTTAAGCGTCTTGCGTATGCATTGATGCGCAACCGTCGTGGGATGCGCATATCTTATTCAACGTCTTGAGAACAAGGTGTTTAACAAGGATCGTGATCCATTATTGATGGGTTTGCAACCCTCTTACTCAACAAGTCGGTTAGTAGGTCAACTTATCCTGTTACCATCGTGGGTTTATTTGTGGTGCATCTGCGCCATCGTGGGCAAGAAATAAAAATTGTTAACACATACGGTATATGAAGATAACAACTTAAAATGTGTCGTGAGTTAGCTAGAAACCATGACGTTTTAATAATACTTGCAAGTTTATCAAGAAATAACAAGGAAAGCGATAAATATGAAAAATAAAAGCGGGTACATGAATGTTTATTGAGCCTTTGAAAGTGCGGGCGTCTGTGTTGGTAGTAGCTATTTTATAGGTAGCACCTCTTGAGGTTCTTGATATTCCATGTCTTGTGATGAGTCGCGACCATCCAAACCTCGTGGCCGGTGTGCTTTGTGCCGTTGCTTGATAACCTCGTAAGGTCCTTCCACTTTGGTCGAGCTTACTGTATCTTGACGTGGCTTGCCTCGTTGGCGTGATGAGACAAAGTCGCTGATGCAGAATGAAACACTGCGTACCTTGGCATCATAGTATCCTTTCATTTTGACTTTGACCTTGCCTCCCTTATGGCGTAGCGTTCGCGTCTTTCTTCGATGGGTCCAAGTCGACCGTCTTTCGTCGTCGTTTGTAGTCGCATTGATCTCCGCGGTGCGGATAGTTGCATCCGATCTCGGTTGGTATAACGACACATCCGTATACTAGAGAGAAGGGGTATCCCGTCTTTGGTTTTAAGCGAGTGCGGTGCGCCCATAGTACATGTGAAAGTTCTTGACCCACCTTCCTTTGTGCTTGTCAAGCGTGCTTTGATTCCTTCACCCGGACTTGATTTGCGCGTTCGACTAAACCATTGGTTTGTGGGTGCGTAACCGCGCAAAGTGTTGGGTGATGTTTAACTTTCGCACCAATCTTTGAAGGGTTGTCACGAAATTGTTTCCGTTATCGAGATGATTTCTCGGGTAATCCGAGCGGCATACTATGTTGTCCCAGACAAAGCGTTTCACACGGTTGCGATAATTGTCGCTCTGCTTTTGCCTCGATCCACTTGGTGAAGTAGTCTATAGCTACTATGAGAAACTTGAGACCGCTGCTTGCTATTGGAAAAGGACCGGCGATATCAATGCCCCATTTGTAGAATGGCGGCGCCGTGATTGGTGTTAACTCATCTTTGTGGTTTGCTTGTGATGCAGGTGCGTGGACTTGGCAATCATTGCACTTCCTTATCAAATCCAGCGCATCTTTATGCATGGTTGGCGATGGTATCCCGATCGCGTGGCGCGTGCTACAACAGACCGTGGTCTGCGTGCATGCTACATGAACCCTCATGGATTTCCATGACACATAATTTGCTTGTGCGGGGCGGCGCGCCGAAGCCATGGTTGGAGGAAAGAGCGTCGATCTGATATGTTGTCGCGCGATTCGAATCTCTGTGCGTGCGCGTATTCTGCGACTTACATGCATTCTTGGGGTAATGTCCCTTTGCCTAAGAATTACGCAATTGGTGTCATCCATGTAGGACCATCCTCCTCTATGATTGTGGAGACTTCCATCTCCGATATTGACTTGCTTTTCGGTGTTTCCACGGCACTTGCTTTGATAAGTGTGCGAAGCTTGTCGAGGCTATCTTGCTCGATGCATACGCTGCGATTTTCTCCTCTAGGGACTTGCTTGATAGTAAATCTGTCAAAGCCTTTGATCGATCTTTAGTCTTCTCAAGATCTTGAATCATATTTTCTTCTTTGGCGCGTATTCACCCAACACATGGTTGGCCACTAGTCGAGTCCACATTTGCTTCAAGTTCGTACACCCATTCGGTGCAATCGTAGTCCGGTGATCGGGGCTTCATATTACGCCTCATTGTTTGTCGAGGTAAATTCAAAGCGCGGTCGTAAGTGAATTCCATTCCTACGGGTTTGTGAGAATAAGGCCGACTCTGAGCCATCACGCATGAGGACCGTCGTAAACAAAATCCATGGATCTTGTAGTGCTTTCTCGCTTGGTGTAGGTACCTCGTCGATGTCGGCTTCTCGATGATGAAGTCGCGAACTTGTCCTTTTATTGCGGTGCGTGGTGCAGCAAGAGATGTTATGTTCGCCTAGCAACACACTCCATACGGGTCGTCTGGCCGCATCGGGTTTGGAGATGATGCGCTTGATGGCTTGATGCGTGATTACCGCTATCGGGTGCGCTTGGAAATCCGCGCGAGCGATCGGCGGCAAACACTAATGCCAAGACCAATTTTTCCATGGCACTATAGTTCATCTCCGTCTTCTTGAGAGCTTTCTTGACAAAATAGATAGGGGTTTGCAAGGTCCCTATCTGTTAGTAACCTCTTGTTGGCCCATGAGTTCTTGATAGATACATGATCGGCTCTTCCCACAGTCGGGGTGCCACGAGTGTTGGGGCGTTGCTAGATCTTTGTTTGAGTGTGGTGAAAGCTTCTTCCGCCTCCGTTGTCCACGAAAGTCACCCTTTTTATACACTTCTTGAGTGTTTTGAAAAGAGGCAATGACTTTTCTGGCGATTTAGATAGGAACTGTTGAGGCGGCTAGTTTTCCATTGAGGATTGGACTTCCTTGACGTGCGTGGTGAGGAAGTTCTATTACCGCCTTGTCTTTCTGGACACGGTTTTATGCCATCGGGTCTATCGGTACCTAAGAACATGCCTTGATGGCGCAGAAGGTGCATTTCTTAGGATTTAGCTTCATGTTAATCTCGCGTAGAGTTTTGAATGTTTCTTCTATGTCGCGCACGGTTCCTTTTCGGTATGGCTTTTAATGACGGGTCATCCACATAGACTTCGAGTTGCGACCCACTTTGTTTTTGAAGGCATTGTCTACCAACCGGCGATAGGTGGCACCGCGTTCTTCAAGCCAAGCGGCATTTTGTGTAACGATGCGCCTTGGCTTGTGTGGGCTGTTGTCTTTTCCTCGTCTTCTTGAGCCATTTGTATCGGTGATATCCGCATGCAGCGTCGAGAAAACACTTCAGCGGGTATCCACACAAGGACTCTATTTTCCAATCTATCTACGGTAATGGATAGCGATCCTGTGGGCATGCTTTATTAAGGTCGGTGAAGTCTACACACATTCATGACTCGTCGCTTTTTGACCATTCTTTGGATTAGAGAGCGATCGTGGTAATAGACTTCACGCATAATTCCGCTTTAACTAATTTACGTACCTCTGCGGTACTGCGCCCTGCGGAGCTTGGCCGCGCTTCTTGGCGTGTCGGTAAATATCCTTGTCGGATTCTAAGTTTATGCTCGTGATCGGCGTGGTACTCGGTCATGTGTTTGGGCTCCCATGCGAAAATATCCACGTTCTTTTGTAGGGAAGCGCGCACGGCCGCTTCTGGTTGTCCGACAATGACCCTCGATGGTTATCTCACAGTGCGGATATTACGGGTGAATTGCGACCTTAAAGTTGGGGATTTTGGCGCGCTTTGCTTTGGAATTGGTTCCATTTCGCATGTAACCGTGTTACATTCTCTGTTGGCACCGTGGCATTGTAAAGTGACAATGCCCCTTCAATTGAATTTAAGCATCCGTCTTGTTGATGGCCAGCGCATGGGCGATATCCGGGTCTCCCAATAATGCCATTATATGATGAAGGGTTTGATCACCATAAAATCCATCAAGTTGTCGTAGAGTGCTCTGCGTTGCCAGCCGACTAGCAATCATGATTGGCCCATAGGCCATATCTTCTCACTGTGAAACCGGTGAGTGCGGTGTTGACCAGATTTAGCGACTACGTATTTGGTCGTAGTCTTTTAAAGCAATGCTCATACATAATATTTGCGATGCCCGCCATCGATGTACATCACGGTGTATGTCGTGACCACCGCGCTAATTTCAATGGTGAGGGCTACGATCTTTGCGTTGTCCATGATTAAAGTAGGAAAGAGATTTCACTTCTTGGAAAACTCTTGGTGACCTTCATGTCGGTGGTTCGTTGCAGCGTCGTATCATATAGATTGTGTCGGCCTTATCTTTGGGTGTCTCCTTCTTGCTTTCATTCTTTTGCTTATCTCTTCCTCTTTAATGTTTTTAACTAAGTGGTCCGGCTGCCCCCTTGACCATCTTGTCGATGAGTTGGCGCGGTTGGACACACTCGTTAGTAGTGTGACCCTTTTGCGCATGGTAGTCACGGTATCCATTCCGGTCGCCGATCTTACGGTGTGCGCATCTGCGGTGGTCTTGGGAAGTTCGCACCTTCATTGCGAGTATTTCCTTTGGTGTTTTGATCAAGGAGTATACTGTCATTATCTCTGTCTCTGCCGCTCCTCGGCTGCGATAGCTCTATTACGGTTATTACCTCGGTCGTTGGATTGTCTCCCGAGTTGTTCTGTGACGGTAACTAGAATGGTTCTTTTGCTATCCATGCGGCTTCTCCCTGGACAAAAGACCGAGGCGCTTCATGAGCTCATCAAAGGTCTCGGGGATCTTGTCGTTTAACCTCTTGATGAGTTACGGGTTATTAATCCCATTCATGAAGCCGAGATCTTTAAGACTTGGGCATGCCTTAACTGCATGCATTCATCTTTGAAGCGTTCCATGAGCAGCTCGTGGATTCTCCACAGTTACATTTTACCTGGCGAGTTCGGCGAGATTTTTGCTACACTTTTGCGTTGAGTAAAATTTAGGCGGGCGCCTTTCTCAACTCTTCAAAACCATTCACGCTCCGCCGTGGGAGTTTGTTGAACCGATTCGCGCGCTTCCACGGTGTGGAATTAAACATGTGGCACCAAGCGGTTGTGGCGGTTTTCGATGGTCATGGTGATTCAAAATTTTTAGATGATCGTCGGGATCACTGTCCCATCGTAGGTTTTAACATTTGCGGGCATGCGCCTTTTCTTGTTCTCGGAGAAATCACTAATCGTCTAGTGAGCGCATCCACTTCGGCGGCGCCATGGGAGACATGTCTTCCTCTTGGCTATCGCGTGCATACGGATTTCAATGCCTGTATCACTATCCTCGTTGTCAGGGTTGTCGGAAGATGAATTTACCTTCTTACGGCGCTTGCGCAAACCATCCTCAATCGACTCATAGTGCGGATCGAAGGGCTTTCACTTGGGGAATACTTTCGCCCGGTCTATCACAGCTCTACGGCTACCCGATCGGCGTGAACTTTGATGCGCCGTTCTTCTCTATCATTGTCACTCGAGTGTTGTGGTGAGATGTCTCATCACCCTCGATTCTCCTCCCGATTCTGTTGAATCTTTGGGGTTTATGACCACTTCTCTGCGCTTTTCCTTGGTGGCGCGGTGGGAAATATCGTATTCGAATCGAAATTGAGTCGGGCTTCGGGTTCATACGATCTATTCTTCTCTTCCTCTTGCATGAGGCGCCAATGCCGTAGTTTTGGGATACGAAAGCTTACGGTGCTAGTGCAGCGCGACTCCTCGAGGTGGCGCGTTTGTTTCTGTTGCATTCTTATCCCGACACGGTGCCTCGGTATCTTTGTCAAGTCGGTTTCTAGAACCGATTGGAAGGGAGTAGTAAAGGCGGGTTGTTCAGAGTCTTGTGATGGGTCTACTCCACTCGTGGTGGTTGTAGTGACTTGGGTTATTCGAATGCGGTTCTACGAGGAAGATCAAGTCTTGACGACCCTTATTTTTAGCGTATTTGGTTGTCCCAGTGTGCTTGGGGTTAGTCACTCTGCGACTTCTTCCCATAAGATCATTGCGATCGGCGATTGCCGTGTTTTGTCATTCTAGTGTCGATTCTTAGTGTAGGGTCCCGGATGGCGCCACTTGTTGATACAAAGTTGGGCGTTCACGATTTGGAGCTCGGTTCTCGTACCAATTGAGAATTGCTTGAGACTGCGCACTAAGAGACAAGAAACACCGTTAGGCTTCTACAGTGGGATTGTCTCCCGATTATCCTCCGTGAGAGTAAGTAATCGGTTTAGGGTTTAAGGAGTTTTAGGGTTATGAGATCGTACCTTAAGCGAGGATATGATTCCTTTATATCATACGGAATCCTTGTTGGTTCCGTGTTCCCCAACTTCGGCGTATCCGCCTAAGTCGGTTGGGAATGATTATCTTCTTATTTTAGAAGATATCGGATATCTATTAAGTAAATAGATATGGGCTTGGGCTTCGTGAGCCCAAACACGTATTGATATTGGCCCGGTTCGTACCGGGCTTGAAAGTAGTGGGTGTGGTCGGGTTCATGACCCGACTCCGGACTATCGTCATCAATACAATGATAACCAAATGATTTTGAGCAAATCACCAGACTTTCAACGGTTTGATTTGTCTTTACGTGTCGCGTGTAATACGGACTATAACTCTTAGATAAAATATCTTTGGTGAGTCGATTTACCAATTATGGTTTTCAGACGCCTTTACCACAAGCCATAAACTTGCAAGCTAGCCAACTCTTTACTAATTAAAGATATGGTGGTGAACACTTATCTGATTTTGGGCAAATTGCAAGCCGTCAGTGGTTTGAGATATCTTTACCAAGAGCCGTTTGCTCTGGATTAGCCAATCCTTTTGTTTATTAGACATGGCGCATCGTTAATCGTAAAAGTAGAGTAAGTGCAAAACACTTACTCCAAAAAAAAAATTGGCCAAAAATGGGGGAATTGGGTGGTATAATTACATGATAAAATTCAATGAGAATTCCCCAGCACTAGAAATGAATATTGCCCTCAATATTCAAAGTGCGGCGGTTATGCCAAACATAGAGCGATAAAGGGAAATACTACGCCATTATTTTATTTTTGATATATACATATTTTTTGAACTTATATACAACGTGAGCTCCCCCACACTGGGGTGGTAGAAAGTAGAAAAGAAATCGAAATATGGGTGAAAACCCATATGGTGTGCTCTTGTTTTTTGATTCCCAGTCGCTAGCTTGACTCGATCCCCGCATTCATTGGTTCATGGGGAAAGTTTGGAGATCCGGGACAACCATGGATGGAATGTCCTCTCAAAATAATGTTTCAACCGATGACCATTCACTTTAAAATTTGGACCATCGGGTTGAGACAACTCAATGGTTCCATAAGGAAATACTTTAGTGATGGTGAATGATCCGGACGGTAGGGATTTTAGTTTTCTGAGAAAATCTTCAATCTTGAATTGAAAAGAAGGACTCGATCACCGGCGTTGAAAAGCGGTTCTTGATTTTGAGTCATGAATCTTCTTTGTCTTTTCTTTGTAGATCAAAGAGTTCTCGTATGCTTGATCACGTAGTTTATTTAATTCATTCATTTGAACTTTCCGGTGATCACCAAATGCTCGAATATCGAAGTTGGCATGTTTCAAGGCCCGATATGCTTTGTGCTCAGCTCGATCGGCGGATGACATGCCTTTCCGTACCTTGTATGGAGTACACCGATGGGTGTTTATAAAAGTCGCACGGAAGGCCCGAGTCGCCATCAGTTTATCGGACCAAGAAGCACGGTTTTCATCTTGTCCTCTCAAATTCTTTTAATCCCTCGGTTGAAAACTTCCACTTGCCCACTTGTTTGGGGGTGGTACTGTGATGAAGACGGTGAGTTACACCATACTTTGCATGACTCTATCAAATTGGTCATTGCGAAATCGTACGATCATTGATTATAGCTCGTGGAGTTCCAAACCTAGCAAAAGAGATTTTAAGAATTTCACAACAACTCGGGCATCATTGGTGGGCAAAGCTTTCGCTTCAACCCATTTTGATAAATAGTCAACAGCCCCAAGTATGTATTTGTTTCCTCGAGATGATGGAAATGGCCCGTAAAGTCAATGCCCCGGATGTCAAAATCTCACACATGCATGAATGGCGTTTTACGGCATTTCATTTCTTTGTGAGATATTTCCGTGTGATGACAAGCGTCGCGAGTTTTAAAAAATGTGTGGGCATCCTTGTAAATCGTGGGCCAATAAAATCCGGAATCAAACACCTTCTTGGCGGTGTAGTTTGGACTATGATGGCCCCGGGTGGGTCAAAGATGGCAAGCTTTGAGAATGTCCATAGCTTCTCGTCCATAAACACCACGAGTCGGATGACTTGATCCGCATGATTTTGAATAAGTAGAATTCGTCCAGTAAGTAATGTTTAACATCCTTGAAGAATTTGTTCTTGTTGGGTGACATTCCTTTCACTATGAAGTTACCGCATGGTAATTTGCTTGATCGACAAACCATGGGGTAGTAGAGTTTCACAGTAACCGCATTGAGTGTCTCGAGAGGAAATGTTTCATTTATTTCCTTTTCTAAAACATCTTGGTGTGGGTTTTCTAATCGGAGACAGATGATCGTGAGCCTGTGTTCTCGGCTCCTTTTTATCACGTATAATGATATCAAATTCTTGCGGGAGGAGAACCAGCGGAGCAATCTCGGCTTTTCATCTTGTTTTGCAAGAGTTATTTGAGAGCCAGGTGTCCGTATACACCGCCATTTGGTCAAGATTAATGCGGTAGAAACTTCTCAAGCGCATACACCACGGCTAGTAGCTCTTTTTCCGTAGTGGTGTAATGGGTTTGAGCTTCGATCATAGTCTTACTCGTAGTGGATAGTGAAAATGCTTGGTTTCGTTGCCCCGAGGGCGCACCGATAGCAAAATCACTTGCATCGCACATGAGTTCAAAGGGTAAATCGATTAGGCAACGAGAATGGGTGCTTCGTAAGCTTTTTCTTTAATGTTTCAAAAGCTTGATGCACTCGGTGAGAAGATAAAGGACATCCTACTCGAGGAGATGAGTCATAGGCCGGCGATTTTAGAAAATCTTGTATGAATCTGCGATAAAAGCGGCATGACCTAAAAACTCCTAATACCTTTGGCGGTAGTAGGATGAGGCAATTAGCAATAACATTGACTTTTGCTCCATCGACCTCAATCCGTTTTTGAAATCTTATGGCTTAGGACAATCCCTTCCTTGACCATAAAATGGCTCTTTCCAGTTTAGACAAAGATTGGTGTCTTCGCATCGTTTGAGCATTTTTCTAAATGGGAGAGACATGTTTGAAATGAGTCCCCAATGGCCGAGAAGTCATCCATAAACACCTCCATTGTTTCCTCGATCATGTAGTGGAAAATTGCCATCATACATCGTTGGAGCGTGCGGGGAGATGTTACATAGGCCAAAAGGCATACGTCACAGGCAAAAGTTCCGTATGGGCAGGTGAATGTGGTCTTTTCTTGATCACGTGGATCAATGGGGATCTGAAAATACCCAGAAACCATCTAGGAAACAATAGTATTTGTTCCTCACTAATCTCTCAAGCATTTGGTCCATGAAGGGTGAGGAAAATGGTCTTTACGGGTGGCTTCGTTTAACTTGCGATAGTCAATACACACGCCATCCGTAACCAATCGAGTTGGAATTAACTTCGTTTTCTTCATTGTGACAACAATTATGCCACCTTTTTGAACACGGTGGATGGGGAGACCCGAGGACTATCGAGAGATGAATGGGGTAAATTAAACCGCATCAAAAGTTTGAGAACCTCTGTTTGATAACCTCATGAATCTTAGGATTCACCTTCTCCGATGTTGAACTATTGGTTTGAAATCATCCTCGATAAAATCTTGTGCGAGACAAAAACTCGGGGTTGATACCGCCAATGTCGGAGAGTTTCCAAGCAATTGCTTGCTTGTGTGACTTCAAGACCTTCATGGAGGCGATCTTTTCATCTTTACTCAAATCTCGAGCAATAATGACGGGTAATTTATCATCACCCTCAAGAAATGCATACTCGAGATGAGGTGGTAAATCATAAGTTCAACCTCATGAAATTCTTGAGTTTTCTCGGTGACTTGACTTCCTTGTTATGGCCTCAGCGGGAGGGAGTGGAGGAGAAGTGTCTGATTTAACAACTTCTCAAGAAGAATATCTCCCTCAGTTAATCTCATTGTTATTAACCCCATCCTGAATTGAATCACTAGTGTGGGGGTTGATGATGGATCATCATTAAGCAACTTCTCAATGAGAAGTATGTCCCCTCGATGTCAATTGGGCGTGATCAATTTCCCATGAAACCGAATCACTAGACAAGGATGCTTCAATCTCTTCCAAGATGAGCGGCTTCCCTCAAGCGGAGTGAGAGAAGGGAAGGATCGGAAATGATAGGTCGAGAAGATGTGGTGGGATCCAGCTCTACGAATTATGAGAATAACCAAGAAACTCTTGAGTACTCTTGAAGCAACATCAATGATATCTATTCGGTTAACAGAGCTCGGAATCATAGTTTGCGGTACCTCGAAGTTTGATCAAGGTTAAAGGTAAGCTTCATCACCCATAAGTAATGTGATTTCATGCTCAAATACATCAATAAGAGCATGACCGGTCCTTAGGAATCCTCGTCCAACAATGAGAGGAACCCGTGGATCGACATCGAAATCAACAACTATAAAGTCAATTTGAAAATGGAACTTTCCTACTTTTACAAATCGATCCTCGGCAATGCCAAGTGGACGGGATATCGAAACGATCCGCAAGCTCGAGAGTCATGCATGTGGGGTAAGGTCAGGAAGAAAGTTTCTTCCATCTTGGTGAGGCATCGGGTTAATGCTTGCACCAAGATCGGCTAAGGTGTAACAACGCGCATTTTGGGTTACTTTTCATATTTTGAAAATTTACTATTCACATTTACTATTCACTTTCACTATTCATCCGTAAAATTTTTAATCCACATTCTCGTAAGATAAATTATTTTAGTAATAACACGAGAGTTCGACCATCGTTAGATCATTTTTCATAAAAGTTATTAAGTAAACATCATTTTAAAGTTTCGTTTTAGGCGGTCCACCGTTTAAACATCACAGCGCGATAATGAAAATCAACTCGACAATTTTCCTCGCATCGGATAAATTTTAGATCACTCATGATTAATTTGAGAATTTTTTAAGATTTATTATTTTAATATTACCAAATAAGCCCGGTAGTGAACAAAACTAAACTTACGTTTTAAACAATTTTACTTACACCGGACTTAACGATTCACCTTTGTGTTTCTAATATGTTTTGACACTTTTACATTTTTAGAAAAGTCAAACATATTTCCCTCCTCCTTTGACCATAAAGGAATTAACCTTATCGTTCTACATTTTTGCATAAATCGCGTAACTTTTAAACTTCACAAATAAGCGTTAAGTTATCCCGCGTATGAAGAAAACCACATTTTAACATCTCATATCACTTTTAGACTAATTTTAGTCTACTCTAAATAAATTCACGGTCGTTTCACGAAATTTCGTTCTTTTCAGATAAAGCTGAGTCAGCGTTTTTGACCCGTATTTCGACTTTAGCTGCGTTTTGCACCCAATAAGACTTATCACCCATTTTATATTTTTATATGGAGTATAATGATGAGTTTCATCATTCACCGCAAGTTTCATATTTTTACGATACGGGTTTCGCTTTTATGGCTTGGTTAGCATTTACTGGAACAAAACTCACTCAGTAATCAAGATAATACCAAAACTATCCACCTAAGTCATCTTATCTCTATATGAACGAAATTAGGGAGGAGTCATCACCTTGGTGTCAAAATCCTAAGCATGCTTCCTTTAGATCATTTACATGTAAATTTAACCATGGTTAGTTTTAACCCAATATATAGTTAACTAAAATCTTTAGCCTATAAATACCAAGCATAAACCTTCATTTATTCTTGCACCACCCCTCTTAACATCTAAAGTCCTAAACCTAAGGCATTTCTTATAAATCTTGTAAGAACATTCATGTGTTCTTGAAGAAAAACTAGCGTTTGATCTTCGTTCTTGGAAGTTTTCAAGAAAGAGTCGTTATAATCTTCAAATAACTTCAAGTCTCAAAAGGCGTTGTTATAATCTTCATTTCTTCTTGGTTTCTCAAGAAGGCGTTGTTATAATCTTCTAATAGCCTCGGGTTTCGAAGATTGCAAATTCTACGTCGAGCTCCGCTTATATTTCTTTTTCCGTAATACTCAAGCATTCTATATTAAGGTAAGTATTTATAAAACTCAAACTTATATAAATACTTATAAACTTTGTTAGTTTATTTATTGTATTTATAAACTCTTAATATATCATAGAATCAAGTAATTAAAATACATGTTTCGTATTAAGTGCTACAATAGTAGGGAGCTTCATGTGAGGGGTTTCATTTGAGTAAAATGTATCGACGAGTTCTTTGGATTTACGACTTAAAGTGTCCTAGCTCCTCGAGCGTTTCTCGCATGACCTCCGAATTGTGATGGCCCGAGCGGTGATACGAATTATACAAACTAAAACCATTTCTATAAACAAACATACAAATACTACATCACGATCAATATAGAGGCGTATATAGTTTTGTTATTTCTTCGCATCATTATTTCAAACCTAAGTCGCAACATCCTATTCTAGGTTGCTCGTAGAAGTTCTCACGGCATATCCATCATTCTCATTATACATTTGCTATCATTTACTTTGAGGTGAGTTCATAGCCCCACTTTCTATTATTTAATTGTTTTACAAACCCTTGGGGAGATACATGCTTTATTTTAAACCGAACACATTGCTTTGAAACTATATGTTTATCTGGTGAATGTTTATTTATGCTAAATACTTGATGTTGCTATCGTGAATTGCATTTATATAATTATGTGCATATATAATTGTATCAAACCAAAGCGGGCTCGAGTATCATATACTTGAGGTAGTATCAAACAAAAGCGGGCTCGAGTATCATATACTTGAGGCGTAGTATCAAACAAAAGCGGGCTCAAGTATCACTGGCGTATTGAGGCGCCCGTATCAAACAAAAGCGGGCTCAAGTATCCTGGCGTATTGAGGCAGCCGTATCAAACAAAAGCGGGCTCAAGTATCACGTGTTGAGGCACTGACATATCTTTGGGTATAGGCACCAACATATCTTTGGGAATAGGCACCCAACATAACTTTGGGTAGTGGCACCAAACATAATTTGGTTTCATCATGAGCTTAGTGCAATAATATCATTTTTCAACATTATGGGTGTATAACAACGTAACCCCACAAACATTATATGTTCAACCGATTTCAAACAAACTACATGAATTTCACTCAACCTTTGTGTTGTGATTTTAAGCATGTATTTGGGTCCATAATGTCGGAAGGCGCACGGAAGAGCAAGGATACTCAAGAAGGCTATAAATTTTATTATCATTCGAAAACCCATTTAATGTATTTTGTAAACAATGGAACCAATGGGACCTCATTTTGTAAACTCGATATTTATATAAATCGAATGATAAATCTTTTAAAAGCGACTCCATTAGAGTTCGTTTTCTATTATTATGATTGTTGTGCCATGAAGTAACACCGGTTTGAATTCATTGCGTAACACGAAATCGGGGGTGTTACATAAGGCAAAGCATTCAACCATTCCCGGAAGACACAGGTAAGAGAAATTTTCGGGATCTCAAGCTTATCGGAAGCTTTTTCAAGATAGCTGGCGGCGAGTTCTCGTTTAGTGGAGTTTTCACCATCTCAAGCGTCGGTGGACCATATGTAATTATTCCAAAGTATCTTCATGACCTAACTCGCCAAATATGATAAACCAAGGACCATAAATGTAATTATTTTCCATTTAAATTTCCAAGGACCTTTGTATCATTTTGAAACTTCGTGACCTAAGTTGCTATTTTGCAATTTTAAACTTAAGGACCAAGTTTGACAACTCATGAACTTTGGGACTTTAAATGACATTTACATGATTTGAATATCCAGGACTAGATTTGCCAATTTATGAAAGTTTAGGACCAAACTCAGAATTATGTAAACTTTTGTTGTTTTTCATCGCCAACTTTGCACTTGTAAACATAAAACACATTTCAATGATATTTATAGTATTTTGTAGCATTTTAAAGTTTCAAATGTTTTTACGCTTAAATGGAATAAACGATGAGTATTTGGACACTCATCAATCCCCCACTAAACTATTGCTAGTCCCTAGTATTAAAAAATTAATGGATTTCATCTCTTACCAAAAGCCATTACTCGAGTAGCAATTGTTTCGGGCCAAGTAAGAACTGCTGATACAAAAGTTGGACGCCTCGATTGGAGCTCCGCCTCGCACTAATTGAGAATTGCCGAGACCTCGCGACTAAGAGACAAGAAACACCGTTAGGCTTACCTGGATCGTCTCCACGATTATCCTCCCGCTGAGAGTAAATAATCGGTTGGGGTTTAAGGAGTTTTAGGTTATGAGATCGCACTCTAAACGAGGGATATGATTCCTTTATATACGCACGAGTCCTTGTTGGTTCTGTTCCCAACCTTCGCGATCCCGCCTAAGTCGGTCGGGAATGATTATCTTCTTATTTTAGAAGATATCGGATATCTATTCCAGAATAGATATGGGCTTGGGCCGTGAGCCCAAACACGATTGATATTGGCCCACTGCACTGTGCTTGAAAGTATGGACCGTGGTCGGGTTCATGACCCGACCTGCACTATACGCCATCATGTCCCCCGCCTAGTATGCTAGCGAATCATGATGCTAGACTAATGACCGTAGTTCAAAAACAAGTAACGATTTAAACGTATCCAAGAAGCCATACACCCATCCGCAGTGCAATGTATCTAGACATCCAAGTGAATAGGGAATGCCCGTTAATCTGGGAAAGTTACCGCCCGTTGTCACATCAAGTTACATCACGACCACACAATGAAGACTAGTGGAATCCACGTGTCGTCAATCATGTGGGAGAAGAAGTATATAACTTGCTAATCATTTTCACCGAATTTCTCACAAGAAAACACCATCCGCCATTTCTAAAGCATTTCAAGAGTCGTTATCCCAAAAGTAACCAACTGACGTAGGTAATCGCGCGGCGATATAGCAAAAAGTATCACATCATGGTTAAACAATTGTCCGACTTTACCTCCGACCTTAACTTGATCGATCCGATGGAATTTTCTCGATTATTTTATACCCGGACGCATCCAGCCGTTCCGATGCGCGAGCCACACCATGGATTTCCGGCGGAAAGTGGGTATACACACGGTTATTCTGAATTTGCGAATCAACGCGTGCCCCTTATCACGCTCGTCATGATGTGTTAAACTATACGCTACACATATCGCAATGACATTGTATTACGCTGCTAAAATTACCAATTTCGAGGTAAATTGCCGTCTGCTGGGGATTAACCCTACCATCCACTTATTCCGCTGCTTTATCACACCACATGGGCGCACGGTGGTTTTTCAAACGCTGTGTAGATTATGCTACTACGTATAAGTTACGCGCTTAGAATTGGAGGAATACTTCTTCCGTAGATGATACATGTTTTCCTTGAATTATGATTTTATACCAAGGATCGCCATGTAGGATGAGTACCAGCTCTGGTCGATAACGCCGAGGATGCGGAACTCGATAATGCAAACCGATCCCATCAAAGGCATATCCCGAGGATTTTGGTGCATATGGAATCAAATGTAATTATTATGGCCCCAAGATGAGATCCCTATTTTCTTAGACGCCAATGGCTGTGGTGGGTACTTGTTCCTCCGACTTCAAAGGTGTAAATATTGTAAGAACAATCTTCCGTGACTTGTCATGCATAATATAACCGATGTGTATATTTGTTTTTGTCACCGCAGATGGATCTGCTTACCAGTACGCTTAGCGGGCCCGCAATGCGAGGATGTGGGAGTACGACCGCTGAGGGATGACGAGGAGCCCATATTAGCCGCGATCGCAGACGTGTCATGGAACCGCCAGGGACAATACAGGACCGCCTCCGCCGCGTGGAGGCAACACCTTTGCAAAGCCGCCCCAACCCGAGGTGACTCGTGGTAGCGCAATCATCGTCAGAAGTGAGCTCAACTCAAGAGGAAGAAGAAGAAGCGGCGCTTAGTCGCAAAAGGACCCGACAAGATCGCGGCGCGGGCCCGCTGGGAAGAAGCGCCCCGTGATTCAAACCGTGGAGTTGTCCTCCACCGATGAAGCGCCGCCGCACTCCATCCGCCGATGATGCGAGCCAAAGTAAGTAAAACCATACATGTATAACCTTCTTTAGTTGTATAATGTGCTATTTGTGATTCTAACATTGCGCCGGTGATCATTCGCAGGATGGAGCAGTCATAGAATCACCTCCCGCGAGTCCAACGCAGCCACAGATTCGAGTCAGCCGAGCTGTGATAATGAAAACCAAGCCGATGCGTATGTGCCCTGGTCAATTAGTTGAAGAATTGGTTCAAGTCTCCGCCATCGCTTCATTGTGAAGCCGAAAGATCTGTATCCGCGGGAGGACCAAAGCTCAAAGAAAGATCAAACAATAGCCTCGTTGAGGCGCACTGGCAAGCGCCCAAGCGCAATCGGATAGCGCCTGTAGAGGCTAGCGAGCTCAGCGATATGCGCAAAAACAAAGCCGAGGACAAGATGGCGCTAATGTGCCAAGTAGACCAAGAGCGCCTGATGTCGCAGTATAAGTCTCGCATGTCACCAAGCACTAAAACATTTGGAGGTGGTAAGGAAAGTTTTTCGCAGCTTGGGGAGCCTGAGCCACTGTGAGTGGGTCTTTGAAGTGCAGAGGCTGTTGCGCAAGATGAGCATCGAGTATGACGAGGAGTTGATCCTCACCATGTCTACAATCGCGGGAGTCGCAGTGGCTCATTGGCCACGGGCTTCGCTTAGTCGCCCTTAGCACCCCGGAATCGCCAGAGGTGGTTAATGCTTTGGGAGGTTGTGCAAGGCGCTGAGCGTGGTAAATCGAGGCGATTGAAAAGCTACACGGTTAAACTGCTGGAGACGCCCTGATAAGTGTACCCATTATGACTGAAATATATGATCATTTGTCGCCGCCATACGTAAAATGAAAGACTTAGAGCTTCCAATGATTTCGAAATGGAGCGATCAAGATTATCCCATAAATGTTATTATGACGGATTGACTTTGGCGCCACCGTCGAGGGTGCCAAACACGCCTGACTACTATTTGAAACCCCATGAGTCGCAACTTGCACTGCCTTCATGCTGGCCCTAGGGACACCTGTAATCCATTTGCTTGAGAAGGAGGTACCTTTAAAGGAAGTCTTGAGGCGCATGCAACCCGCCTTGCTAAAAAGAAAGGTATTGCGGTAAAGCTATCTTGTGTGACTTGGTGCGCAGACTTGTTTACGAGGTCTCGATGGAGCGCCTGCCGCTGTGGTTATCAGAGCGCCAGCAGATGCGGGTATTAGCGTTAAAGAAGCAACGAGTCACGCTGGGACTTCATCACTTGCTGCTGTAGTAGTTCGGTAGTCGCTATGTTGACTATCCTTTGTACCAACTCGTAGTTATGAATAAATGTTTCTTTTTATCACGTGGATGTAATGCTCATATTTTTTTTTTTTTTTTTTTGTTTGTATGAAGAAACAAGCGGTAGGCCAACGCAAATGTAGGAAATTCATAGTCGGTATGAAAATTATAGTATACTTGGAAAATAATTCTAAGTATTTAAGCATAATCGTAGTATGTTATGATTCACGCTGCATCAGAATATTGCAATAGGAAGCAAGTATCTTGTTCCTAAGTTGTTAAACGCAAGCACGATGCATTGATGCGCAACCGTCGTGGGATGCGCATATCTTATTCCAACGCTTGAGAACAAGGTGTTTAACAAGGACGCGTGATCCATTATTGATGGGTTTGCAACCTCTTACTCAACAAGTCGCTTAGTAGGTCAACTTATCCCGCTACCATCGCGGGTTTATTTGTGTGCATGCACGCCATCGTGGGCAAGAAAATAAAAATTGTTAACACATACAAGATATGAAGATAATAATCGAAAATGTGTCATGGAGTTAGCTAGAAACCGCGACGCTTTTATTAATACTTGCAAGTTTATCAAGAAATAACAAAGAAAACAAAGAATATGAAAAATAAAACCGAGTACATGAATGTTTATTGAGCACTAAAGTCGCGGAGCGCCTCGCTACCGAGCCGTAGATATTTTTATAGGTAGCACTCTCGAGGTTGTCGATATTCCATGCGCTGTAGGTCACGCACCATCCAAACCTCGTAGCCGTGATGCGCTGCGCCCGCTGTTTCAGCCGACTCGTAAGGTCCTTCCCACTTTGGTCCGAGCTACTCGTAGATCTTCGCCGCTTGCCTAATTTCATCATGGGTAGACAAAGTCGCTGGTCTCGAATGAAACACCGCGCACTTGGCATCATAGTATCCTTTCATTTTGACTTCGACCTTGCCTCCAGATAGCCGCTGCTCGCGCCTTTTCTTCCAAAGAGGGTCTAAGTCGACACGCCTTCGCCGCCGCTTGTAGTCACATTAATCTCCGCAGGCGGATAGTTGGCATACCGATCTCGTTGGTATAACGGCTCTCGTCTCAGATACAAGAGAGTAGGGTATCCCTGGCCGGTTTTAATCGAGGTACTGCATGCCCATAGTACATGTGGAAAGTTCTTCGACCCACCTTCCTTTGTGCTTGTCTGCTGCTTTGATTCCTTCACCCAAGCTTCGCTTGCGCTACCGACTAAACCATTGGTTTGTGGGTGCGAACCGACGCAGTGTTGGGTGATGTTTAACTTTTCGCACCAATCTTGAAGGGGTTGTCGCAGAATTGTTTTCCGTTGTCCGAGATGATTTCACCAGTAATCCGGGCTCGCATACAATGTTGTCCCGCATAAATCGCTTCACCGGTTGCCGTGAATTGTCGCCATCGCTTTTGCCTCGATCCACTTGGTGAAGTAGTCTATAGCTACTATGAGAAACTTGAGACCACCGCCGCTATTGGAAAAGGACCCGCGATATCAATGCCCCATTTGTAGAACACACGGCACCGTGATTGGTGTTAACTCATGCCGTGCGGTTTCATGCAGATGGTATGGACTTGGCAATCATTGCACTTCCTTATCAAATCCCGCGCATCTTTATGCATGGTTGGCCGAGTATCCCGATCGCATGGCGCGTGCTACAACAGACCGTGGTCCGCGCATGCTACATGAACCCTCATGGATTTCGCGCAAAGACATAATTTGCTTTGCTGGGCCGACGATCAAGCCATGGTTGGAGGAAAGAACGCCGATACAAGATGTTGTCGCGCCATTCGAATCTCTCGCGCAGCGCCAGACTCGCGAGCTCTCGTCTGCTCTTGGGTAATGTCCTTTGCTTAAGAATTCGCAATTGGTGTCATCCATGTAGACCATCCTCCTCTATGATCGCGGAGACGCCCATCTCCGATATTGACTTGCTTTTCAATGTTTCCACCAAGACTTGCTTTGATAAGTGTGCAAAGCTTGTCGAGGCGATCTTGCTCAAAGGCATCCGCTTGGCGATTTTCTCCTCTAGGACTTGCTTGATAGTAAATCACAAAGCCTTTGATCGTCTTAGTCTCTCAAGATAATGGATCATATTTTCTTCTTTGGCCACGATTCACCTAACACATGGTTGGCCACTAGTCGGAGTCCACATTTGCTTCCAGTTACGACGCCCATTCGAAGCTGCAATGCGAGTCCAATGATCGTGGCTTCATATTCTCGCTCATTGTTTGTCGAGGTGAATTCAAACGCAGGCGAGGGTGAATTCCATTCCTCCGGGTTTGCGAGAGATAAGGCCAGCCCGAGCCATCCACGCATGAGGACCTGGCCTCGTAAACAAAATCCATGGATCTTGTAGTGCTCGCTTGGTGTAGGTACCTCGCCAAGATCCGCTTCGATGATGAAGTCCGCCAACTTGTCCTTTATTGCGGTACGCGGTCTCGAAGAGATGTTATGTTCGCTTAGCAACACACTCCACTTCGGAGTCGCCCCGACGATCGGGTTTGGAGATGATCCGCTGATGGCTTGATCCGTGATTACCGCTATCGGCGCGCTGAAGTACAAGCCAGTGCCGCGGCAAACACTAATGCCAAGACCAATTTTTCCATGGCACTATAATTCATCTCCGCCTTCTTGAGAGCTTTGTCGACAAAATAGATAGGGGTTTGCACCGAGTCTCTATCTGTTAGTAGCATCGCATACCGACCGCCCATGAGTCGTCCGATAGATACATGATCGCTCTTCCCCGGTCGGGTGCCACGAGTGTTGGGAGCGCTGCTAGATGCTGCTTGAGTGTGGTGAAAGCTTCTTTCCGTCTGTCCACCGAAAGTCACCCTTTTTATACACTTTTGAGTGTTTTGAAAAGAGGCAATGACTTTTTCGCCGATTTAGATAGGAACCGCTGAGGCCGGCTAGTTTTCCATTGAGGATTGGAACTTCCTTCACCATGCGTGGTGAGGGAAGTTCTATTACCGCCTTTGTCTTTTCTCGACACGGTTTTATGCCATCAATGTTCTATCGTGTGCCCTAAGAACATGCCTTGAGCGCCCGAAGGTGCATTTTAGGATTTAACTTCATGTTAATCTCACGTAGAGTTTTGAATGTTTCTTCTATGTCGCGCACCGCCTTTTCAAGATGGCTTTTAATGACCGTGTCATCCACATAGACTTCCTGTGTCATGACCCACGCTTTTCAAGGCATTGTCTACCAAACCGATAGGTGGCACTTAGATTCTTCAAGCCAAATGGCATTTTGTAACAAGAATGCCTTGGCGTGTGGAACTGCCTTTCCTCGCCTTCTCGAGCCATTTGTATCCGTGATATCCCTTGTACGCTTCGAGAAAACACTTCAACGGTATCCACACAAGGACTCTATTTTCCAATCTATCTCGTAATGGATAGCAACCTGCTGGCATGCTTTATTAAGGTCGGTGAAGTTCACACACATTCGCCACCACCGTCGCTTTTTGACCATTACCGATTAGAAAGCCATCGTGGTAATAGACTTCACGATAATTCCCGCTTTAACCACTGCATACCTCGCCAATTGCTCGCGCCTCCTCCGAGCTTGGCCTCGCTTCTTCCGCGTGATCGGTAAGTATCCTTGTCGGATTCTAAGTTTATGCTCGTGATCGAGCGTGGTACTCCCTCATGTGTTTGGGCTCCCATGCGAAAATATCCACGTTTCTTTGTAGGAGCGCGCACACGCACCGCTTTGCTTGGGTTGTCCGACAATGACCCTCCAATGGTTATCTCCGTCCGATATTCGGGTGAATCGCGACCTTAAAGTTGGGGATTTTGCCGCACCGCTTCGGATTGGTTCCATTTCGCATGTAACCGTGTTACATTCTCTCGCTTGGCACCGCGGCATTGTAAAGAGTGACAATGCCCCTTCAACTGGAATTTAAGCATCCTGCATACCTTGATTTCGCACCGCCGCATGGCCGATATCCGGGTCTCCCAATAATGCCATTATATGATGAAGGGATTTGATCACCATAAAATCCATCCGTGTTGTCGAGTGCTCATATGCAACGCTAACTAGCAATCGCAGCTGGCCCATAGGTCATATCTTCTCACCGTGAAACCGTGAGTGCGGTGTTGACTAGATTTAACCGACTACGATTTCGTGTCGTAGTCTTTAAAGCAATGCTCATACATAATATTTGTCGATGCTCGCCATCGATGTACATGCGTGTATGTCGTGACCACCCGCACTAATTTCAATGGTGAGGGTTCATGTGCGTTGTCCGCAGCTAAAGTAGGAAAGAGATTTCACTTCTTGGAAAACTCTTGGCCGACCTTCCGTCGGTGGTTCGCTGCCACGTCAGATCATATAGATTGTGTCGCCTTATCTTTGGGTGTCTCCTTCTTGTTTTCATTCTTTGCTTATCTCTTCCTCTTTAATGTTTTTAACTAAGTGGTCCACCGCCCCTTGACCATCTTGTCGATGAGTTACGCACCGACACACTCGTTAGTGGTGTGACCCTTTGCGCATGGTAGTCACAAGATCCATTCAAAGCGCCGATCTTCGGTGTACGCATCGCTGGTGGTTCGAAGTTCGCACCTTCCGCGAGTATTTCCTTGGTGTTTTGACTGCGGAGTATACCCATTATCTCTGCCTCTCGCCGCTCCTCCGCCGCGATAGCTCCTATTACGGTTATTACCTCGGTCGTTGGATTGTCTCCTGTGTTGTTCCTGTGACCGGTAACTAGAATGGTTCTTTTGCTATCCACGCCACAAGCGGCTTCTCCCTGGACAAAAGACCGAGAGCGCTTCATGAGCTCATCAAAGGTCTCGAGGATCTTGTCGCTTAACCTCTTGATGAGTTCTCGGGTTATTAATCCCATTCATGAAGCCCGAGATCTTTAAGACTTCTGTGGCATGCTTTAACCCGCATGCATTCATCTTGAAGCGTTCCATGAACGCGCGCTGGATTCTCCTCGGTTCGCTTTTACCCTAGCGAGTTCGACAGATTTTTAGCACACTTTTTGCGTTGAGTAAAATTTAGGCGAACGCCTTTCTCAACTCTTCAAACCATTCACGCCCTTCGCGGGAGTTTGTTGAACCGCCTGCGCGCCCACCAGCCGCTGAATTAAACATATGGCACCAAACCGGTTGTGGCGGCGATGGTCGCTGGTGATTCAAAATTTTAGGTGATCGCCGTGATCACCGTCCCATCATAGGTTTTAACATTTGCGGTGCATGCGCCTTTTCTTGTTCTCGTGAGAAATCACTAACGCGCCCGTGAACGATCCACTTTCTCGACGCGCCACGGGAGAGACATGTCTTCCTCTTGGCTATCGCGCTCCGCTCGATTTCAATGCCTCAGATCACTATCCTCGTTGTCCGAGGAGTTGTCAAGATGAATTTACCTTCTTACGCGCTTATACCGCCTTCCTTAATCGACCCATAGTCCGGATCCAAGGGCTCACTGGGGAATACTTTCGCCTACTATCTCAGACTTACGGCTACCCATGCAGGCGAGACACCGGTACCGCTCCTCTCTATCATTGTCACAAGTGTTGCGGTGAGATGTCTCATCACCTCGATTCTCCTCCCGATTCTCGTTGAATACCGGGGTTTATGACCGCCTTCGCGCTTTTCCTTCGTGTGGCGGTGGAGAAGTATCGATTCAATCGAAATTGAGTCGGGCTTTTAGGTTCCACCGATCTATTCTTCTTCCTCTTGCATGAGGCGCCCAATGCTTCGTAGTTTTGGGATACGAAAGCTTCGTAGACTCGCGGCGACTCCCGAGAGTGGAGCGCTTGTTTCACCACGCATTCTTATCCCGACCGTGCCTCCGGTATCTTTGTCAAGTCGGGCTAGCACCGATTGGAATGGAGTAGTAAAGACGGGTTGTTTCCGAGTCTTGCGCATGGGTGTACTCCACTCGTGGTGGTTGTAGTGACTGGGTTATTCCCGAGTGCGGTTCTACCGGAGGAAGATCAAGTCTTGACCGACCCCTCACTTTAGCAGTCACTGGTTGTCCCAGAGGTCCGCTCAGGGGTTAGTCCACTCTGTGACTTCTTCCCATAAGATCCGATCGCGATCGACGACGCCGTGTTTTGTCATTCTAGTGTCGATTCTTAGTGTAGGGTCCCACGGATGGCGCCACTTGTTGATACAAAAGTTGGACGCCTCGATTTGGAGCTCCTGCCTCGCACCAATTGAGAATTGCCGCTGAGACTCGCAAGACTAAGAGACAAGAAACACCGTTAGGCTTACCGTGGGATTGTCTCCACGATTATCCTCCAGCGTGAGAGTAAGTAATCGGCTTAGGGTTTAAGGAGTTTTAGGGTTATGAGATCGCACTTAAACGAGGGATATAATTCCTTTATATACGCACGGAATCCTTGTTGGTTCCGTGTTCCCCAACCTTCGCGTATCCCGCCTAAGTCGGTCGGGAATGATTATCTTCTTATTTTAGAAGATATCGGATATCTATTCCAGAATAGATATGGGCTTGGGCTTTCGTGAGCCCAAACACGTATTGATATTGGCCCGATTCGTACTGGGCTTGAAAGTAGTGGATCGTGGTCGGGTTCATGACCGACCTGCACTATCGTCATCAAGAACCTTGGTACAATGATAACCAAATGATTTTGAGCAAATCACCGACTTTCAACGGTTTTGATTTGTCTTTACGGAAGCAGCCGTGTACGGACTAGCCAACTCTTAGATAAAATATCTTTGGTGAGTCGATTTACCAATTATGGTTTTCCAACCGCCTTTACCACAAGCCATAAACTTGCAAGCTAGCCAACTCTTTACTAATTAAAGATATGGTGAATGAACACTATACAATTTTGGGCAAATTGCAAGGCGTCAACGGTTTGAGATATCTTTACCAAGAGCCGTTTGCTCTGGATTAGCCAATCCTTTTGTTTATTAGACATGGCGGTGATAATCAGAAGTCGAGTAAGTGCAAAACACTTACTCCAAAAAAAAATTTGGCCAAAAATGGGGGAATTGGGTGGTATAATTACATGATAAAATTCGTGAGAATTCCCCCACACTAGAAATGAATATTGCCTCAATATTCAAAGTACCGCGATTATGCCGAAACATAGAACGTAAAGGGAAATACTACGCCATTATTTTATTTTTGATATATACACATTTTTTGAACTTATATACAACATGGGGCAACTCCCCCACACTAGGGTGGTAGAAAGTAGAAAGAAATCGTAAATATGGGTGAAAACCCATATGGTGTGCATCTTTTTTGATTCCCAGTCGCTAGCTTGACTCGATCCCCGCATTCATTGGTTCATGGGGAAAGTTTGAGATCCGGGACAACCATGGATGGAATGTCCTCTCAAAATAATGTTTCAGCTCGATGACCATTCACTTTAAAATTTGGACCATCGGGTTGAGACAACTCAATGGTTCCATAAGGAAATACTTTAGTGATGGTGAATGATCCGCATCGTGAGATTTTAGTTTTCTGAGAAAATCTTCAATCTTGAATTGAAAAGAAGGACTCGATCACCGGCGTTGAAAAGCGGTTCTTGATTTTGAGTCATGAATCTTCTTTGTCTTTTCTTTGTAGATCAAAGAGTTCTCGTATGCTTGATCACGTAGTTTATTTAATTCATTCATTTGAACTTTCCGGTGATCACCAAATGTCGAATATCGGTTGGCATGTTTCAAGGCCCGGTATGCTTTGTGCTCAAGCTCAATCGGCGGATGACATGCCTTTCCGTACACTAGCTTGTATGGAGTACACCCGGGGGTGTTTATAAATTGTCACGGAAGGCCCAGAGTGCGTCATCAGTTTATCGGACCAAGAAGCCGCGGTTTTCGCCTCTTGTCCTCTCTAGAATTCTTTTAATCCCTCGGTTGAAAACTTCCACTTGCCCACTTGTTTGGGGTGATGTGATGAAGGCGGTGAGTTACACCATACTTTTGCATGACTCTATCAAATTGGTCATTGCGAAATCGTACCACGATCATTGATTATAGCTCGTGGAGTTCCAAACCTAGCAAAGAGATTTTAAGAATTTCACAACAACTCGGGCATCATTGGTGGGCAAAGCTTTCGCTTCAACCCATTTTGATAAATAGTCAACATGCCACAAGTATGTATTTGTTTCCTCGAGATGATGGAAATGGCCCGTAAAGTCAATGCCCGGATGTCAAAATCTCACACACTTGAATGGCGCTTTTGCGGCATTTCATTCTTTTCGAGATATTTCACGTGTGATGACAAGCGCCACGGTGTTTTGAAAAATGTGTGGGCATCCTTGTAAATCGTGGGCCAATAAAATCCGGAATCAAACACCTTCTTGGCGGTGTAGTTTGGACTATGATGGCCCCCGTGGGTCCGGCATGGCAAGCTTTGAGAATGTCCATAGCTTCCACGTCCATAAACACACCGTCGGATGACTTGATCCGCATGATTTTGAATAAGTAGGGTAGTCCCGAGTAATGTTTAACATCCTTGAAGAATTTGTTCTTCCGTTGGGTCGACATTCCTTTCACTATGAAGTTACCCGCATGGTAATTTCTTGGTCAAGAAACCATGGGGTAGTAGAGTTTCCACAAAAGTAACCGCATTGAGTGTCTCGAGAGGAAATGTTTCATTTATTTCCTTTTCTCGAAAACATCTTGGTGTGGGTTTTCTAATCGGAGACAGATGATCGCACCTGTGTTCTCGGCTCCTTTTTATCACGTATAATGATATCAAATTCTTGCGAGAGGAGAACCCAGCGAGCAATCTCGGCTTTTCATCTTGTTTTGCAAAGAGTTATTTGAGAGCCGAGTGATCCGTATACACCACGCATTTGGTCAAGATTAAATACGGCGAAACTTCTCAAACGCATACACCACGGCTAGTAGCTCTTTTTACGTAGTGGTGTAATGGGTTTGAGCTTGATCATAGTCTTACTCGGCGTAGTGGATAGCCGAAAATGCTTGGTTTCGTTGCCCCAGGATCGCACCGATAGCAAAATCACTTGCATCGCACATGAGTTCAAAGGGTAAATCTTACGGGGCAACGAGAATGGGTGCTTCCGTAAGCTTTTTCTTTAATGTTTCAAAAGCTTCGATGCACTCGGTGAGAAGATAAAAGGAGCATCCTTCTCAAGGAGATGAGTCATAGGCCGGCGATTTTAGAAAATCTTGTATGAATCTGCGATAAAACCGGCATGACCTAAAAACTCCTAATACCTTTGACGGTAGTAGGATGAGGCAATTAGCAATAACATTGACTTTTGCTCTATCGACCTCAATCCTGTTTTTGAAATCTTATGGCTTAGGACAATCCCTTCCTTGACCATAAATGGCTCTTTTCCAGTTTAGACAAAGATTGGTGTCTTCATCGTTTGAGCATTTTTCTAAATGGGAGAGACATGTTTGAAATGAGTCCCCAATGACCGAGAAGTCATCCATAAACACTCCATTGTTTCCTCGATCATGTCGTGGAAAATTGCCATCATACATCGTTGGAGCGTGCGGGAGCGTTACATAGGCCAAAAGGCATACGTCAGTAGGCAAAAGTTCCGTATGGGCGGTGAATGTGGTCTCTTCTTGATCCCGTGGATCAATGGGATCTGAAAATACCCCGAGAAACCATCTAGGAAACAATAGTATTTGTTCCACGCTAATCTCTCAAGCATTTGGTCCATGAAGGGTAGAGGAAAATGGTCTTTACGGGTGGCTTCGTTTAACTTGCGATAGTCAATACACACGCCATCCGTAACCAATCGAAGTTGGAATTAACTCGTTTTCTTCATTGTGACAACGATTATGCCACCCTTTTTGAACACGATGGATGGGATCGACCAAGGACTATCGAGATCGGGTAAATTAAACGGCATCAAGTTTGAGAACCTCTGTTTGATAACCTCATGAATCTTAGGATTCACCTTCTCCGATGTTGAACTATTGGTTTGAAATCATCCTCCAATAAAATCTTGTGCGTACAAAACTCGGGGTTGATACCGCAATGTCGGAGAGTTTCCAAGCAATTGCTTGCTTGTGTGACTTCAAGACCTTCATCGAGCGGTCTTTTCATCTTTACTCAAATCTCGAGCAATAATGACGGGTAATTTATCATCACCCTCAAGAAATGCATACTCGAGATGAGGTGGTAAGTCCTAAGTTCAACCTCATGAAATTCTTGAGTTTTCTCAACCGACTTGACTTCCTTGTTATGACGCTCAGCGGGAGGGAGTGGAGGAGAAGTGTCTGATTAACAACTTCTCAAGAAGAAGAATATCTCCTCCAGTTAATCTCATTGTTATTAACCCCATCCGAATTGAATCACTAGTGGGGGATTGATGATGGATCATCATTAAGCAACTTCTCAATGAGAAGTATGTCCCCTCGATGTCAATGGGCGTGATCAATTTCCCATGAAACCGAATCACTAGACAAGGATGCTTCAATCTCTTCCAAGATGAAGCCGCTTCCCTCAAGCGGAGTGAGAGAAGGAAGGATCGGAAATGATAGGTCGAGAAGATGTGGTGGATCCCACTCACGTAATTATGAGAATAACCAAGAAACTCTTGAGTACTCTTCGAAGCAACATCAATGATATCTATTCGGTTAACCGACTCGGAATCATAGTTTGCGGAGTACCTCAAGTTTGATCAAGGTTAAAGGTAACGACTTCATCACCCACAAGTAATGTGATTTCATGCTCAAATACATCAATAAGAGCATGACCGGGTCCTTAGGAATCCTCGTCCGACAATGAGAGGAACCCGTGGATCGAGATCGAAATCAACAACTATAAAGTCACCGGAAAATGGAACTTTCCTACTTTTACAATACGTCCCCGGCAATGCCAAGTGGACGGGATATCGAAACGATCCGCAAGCTCGAGAGTCATGCATGTAGGAGTAAGGTCCAGGAAGAAAGTTTCTTCCATCTTGAGTGAGGCATCGTGTTAATGCTTGCACCAAGATCGGCTAAGGTGTAACAACGCGCATTTTTGGGTTACTTTTCATATTTTGAAAATTTACTATTCACATTTACTATTCACTTTCACTATTCATCCCGTAAAATTTTAATCCACATTCTCGTAAGATAAATTATTTTAGTAATAACACGAGAGTTCGACCATCGTTAGATCATTTTCGCAAAAGTTATTAAGTAAACATCATTTTAAAGTTTCGTTTTAGACGGTCCACCGTTTAAACATCACGCCGCATAATGAAAATCAACTCGACAATTTTCCTCGCATCGGATAAATTTTAGATCACTCATGATTAATTTGAGAATTTTAAGATTTATTATTTTAATATTACCAAATAAGCCCAAATAAGAACAAAACTAAACTTACGTTTTAAACAATTTTACTTACACCCTGTGCTTAACGATTCTCTTTGTGTTTCTAATATGTTTTGACACTTTTACATTTTTAGAAAAGTCAAACATATTTCCTCCTCCTTTGACCATAAAGGAATTAACCTTATACGTTCTACATTTTTGCATAAATCGCGTAACTTTTAAACTTCACAAATAATCATTAAGTTATCCCGCGTATGAAGAAAACCACATTTTAACATCTCATATCACTTTTAGACTAATTTTAGTCTACTCTAAATAAATTCACGGTCGTTTCCACGAAATTTCGTTCTTTTCCGATAAAACCGCGAGTGCGCTGCTTTTGACCAGATTTCAGCTTTAGCGATTTTGCACCCAATAAGACTTATCACCCATTTTATATTTTTATATGGAGTATAATGATGAGTTTCATCATTCCTGCAAGTTTCATATTTTTACGATACCGGTTTTACGCTTTATGGCTTCGGTTAGCATTTAACGGAACCAAACTCACTCAGTAATCAAGATAATACCAAAACTATCCACCTAAGTCATCTTATCTCTATATGAACGAAATTAGAGGAGTCATCACCTTGGTGTCAAAATCCTAAGCATGCTTCCTTTAGATCATTTACATGTAAATTTAACCATGGTTAGTTTTAACCCAATATATAGTTAACTAAAATCTTTAGCCTATAAATACCAAGCATAAACCTTCATTTATTCTTGCACCACCCTTCTTAACATCTAAAGTCCTAAACCTAAGGCATTTCTTATAAATCTTGTAAGAACATTCATGTGTTCTTGAAGAAAAACTAGCGTTTGATCTTCGTTCTTGGAAGTTTTCAAGAAAGAGTCGTTATAATCTTCAAATAACTTCAAGTCTCCAAAAGACGTTGTTATAATCTTCATTTCTTCTTCGGTTTCTCAAGAAGGCGTTGTTATAATCTTCTAATAGCCTCGGGTTTTGAAGATTGCAAATTCTCGTCGAAGCTCCGCTTATATTTCTTTTTCCGTAATACTCAAGCATTCTATATTAAGGTAAGTATTTATAAAACTCAAACTTATATAAATACTTATAAACTTTGTTAGTTTATTTATTGTATTTATAAACTCTTAATATATCATAGAATCAAGTAATTAAAATACATGTTTTACGTATTAAGTGCTACAATAGTAGGAGCTTCATGTGAGGGTTTCATTTGAGTAAAATGTATCGACGAGTTCTCGGATTTACGACTTAAAGTGTCCTAGCTCTCTAACGCCATCTTGCATGACCTACGAATTGTGATGGCCCGAGCGGTGAGTACGAATTATACAAACTAAAACCATTTCTATAAACAAACATACAAATACTACATCACGATCAATATAGAGACGTATATAGTTTTGTTATTTCTTTCGCATCATTATTTCAAACCTAAGTCGCAACATCCTATTCTAGGTTGCTCGTAGAAGTTCTCACGGCATATCCATCATTCTCATTATACATTTGCTATCATTTACTTTGAGGTGAGTTCATAGCCCCACTTTCTATTATTTAATTGTTTTACAAACCTTGGGGAGATACATGCTTTATTTTAAACCGAACACATTGCTTTGAAACTATATGTTTATCCGAATGAATGTTTATTTATGCTAAATAATGATGTACATATCGTGAATTGCATTTATATAATTATGTGCATATATAATTGTATCAAACCAAAGCGGGCTCGAGTATCATATACTTGAGGCACCAGATCAAACAAAAGCGGGCTCGGTATCATATACTTGAGGCACCGTATCAAACAAAAGCGGGCTCAAGTATCACAACGTATTGAGGCGGCAGTATCAAACAAAAGCGGGCTCAAGTATCACAACGTATTGAGGCAGCCGTATCAAACAAAAAGCGGGCTCAAGTATCACGTATTGAGGCACCCAACATATCTTTGGGTATAGGCACCCAACATATCTTTGGGAATAGGCACCCAACATAACTTTGGGTAGTGGCACCAAGATAATTTGGTTTCATCATGAGCTTAGTGCAATAATATCTGCTTTTCAACATTATGGGTGTATAACAACGTAACCCACACAAACATTATGTGTTCAACTCGATTTCAAACAAACTCTATGAATTTCACTCAACCTTTGTGTTGTGATTTTAAGCATGTATTTCGTGTCCATAATGTCGGAAGTCGCACGGAAGAGCAAGGATACTCAAGAAGGCTATAAATTTTATTATCATTCGAAAACCCATTTAATGTATTTTGTAAACAATGGAACCATTGGGACCTCATTTTTTGTAAACTCGATATTTATATAAATCGAATGATAAATCTTTTAAAACGACTCCATTAGAGTTCGTTTTCTATTGTTATGATTGTTGTGCCATGAAGTAACACCGGTTTGAATTCATTGCGTAACACGAAATCGGGGTGTTACATAAGGCAAAGCATTCAACCATTCCCGGAAAGACACAAGGTAAGAGAAATTTTCCAGGATCTCCAAGCTTATCGGAAGCTTTTTCAAGATAGCTCACGGCGGTTCTCGTTTAGTGGAGTTTTCACCATCTCAAGCAGTTTTCCTTGTTGCTTAACATGTGTTTGAGAGTTGATGCAAACTTGGGCATCAGCATGATAGCATCCGCAAAGCTTATGTCAAAATGTAGTTCTTGGAAAATTTGAAAAAATTTGTCCATTTGATGACTAGCTTTTTCGCGGAGCTTTTGCTCATTTAAACGTGATGGGTAAGGAATAGAGGTTTTGGATTTGGGGTTTTCAACGGGAGCTACAGGAGGTTCAAAAACAACTCCTGGTTTGGATTTGGGTTTCGGGACAACTTGAGGATGGACATGTGTTGTGCTCTGTGAGCTAGTGGGTTGCACTTGGTCCTTTGTCGCCTCAGGTTCACTTTCCACTACCTTCGGGAGAGAAGAAGAAGAGGTAGTAGGAATAGCGGGTCCATCATATGAAGCACCACTTGGTTGTGATCGCTTTGCATCGCCCCCGGGTTAGCGATCGTGTTGCTTGGAAGTTTTCCGAGCCCGAGGGTTGATCATTTAAAGACTTCTTAATGTCGAATCGGCTAACCAACAACTGTTCATTTCCTCTGGGATTTCATGAATTGCTTCAAAAGCTCATCGGATGTTGATCTTGGAGGAGGTGGAGGGAAATTTTGAGGTCGTATGTTTTGATTATAACCTTGTTGTTGAAAATTCCTTGGTTAGGATTCACATTTCCTAAATTGATTCCCTCGATTGAAATTGTTTTGATTAAAGTTTCCTTGATGTTGGAAACCTTGATTTGGTCCGGATAGAAATTACCTTGGTTTTGATAACCTTGGTTCATTCTAGGTTGGTTCTCGATTCCGGTTTGCATGTTATGATTCTCGTTAAAACCGGGTGGTCCACGATAAGTATTAGCACGGTAGTTTGGTTCATTTTGAGGACGGTATTGATTACCTCCCGATGTGAAGTACCGCTATAGCATTGGCTTCAAAAGGACTACCATCGGTGGCGATCTGAGTTGTAGTATGCATGAGGGCCACCACAAGTGACATGCACCTCGACTTTCTTCACTTCACCATGTGATGGTGTCTCGTGTGAAAGTGACTTTCTTTTGGTTAGCAAGAACCAAAGCACTGAATAGCATCCGTGAGTTTGTCAATCTTAGCATCGGTGCTAGATGTACTGGCGTGAGATGAAGTAGAAGGTCTGCATTAGGCGAGACCGATATGTCTTTGTTCGCACAGGCGGACCCGGGACTTGTTTTCTATGATTTGCAAGGCTTCTTTTGTGGTCTTGCTCAGAAATTACCTCCATGGAGGCATTTAAAGAGTCTTGGTCGGTTTGGCTCAGACCATTGTAGAAAGTATCCATTTGCATTAACTCGAAAACCATGATGCGGACACTTTTGAGCAATTCTTTATAACGATCCCATGCCTCACCGAATGATTCATCAAATCTTTGAGTGAATTTCATTATCTCATTCTTAAGACTTGTAGTTCGGGATGGAGGATAGAATTGTTAACAAACTTAGTGACTAAATCCTCCCATGTCTCAATGGAACGAGGGGTTGTTTCTCAAGCCAAATCGGGCTTGTCCTCAGAGAGAATGGGAAAAGAAGCTTAATTGCTTCATGTGGGACATTCTTGTATTTGATGGTCGATGCAATCTTGTTGAACCATCGAATATGTGCATGAGGTCGTCCCGCTCAAAACCATAAAATTGGCTTTGGGTTACAAGATTAAGCAACCCGGTTTTGAGCTCGAAGGTATCACCACGATGGTGGGACAACAATGGCATCTCCGTAACCCTCGATGGGTGATTGGATAAGCTCATTCATTGGTTTTTCTTCGCCATTACGACGTGGGTGGTGGTGCTAGACGCCTCCTCACTACCGGTGAAGGAGCGTAACGCCCCTACGCTCACGTGGAATACTTACAAGCTCCGAAAGTGGACTTGTGGAGTCGGAAGAACGAGCGCATGCACTAAGTATAAAAATCCGCCAAAAACAAATGCGAGGCAACACAACAAGTGAACTTAAACCAATAATCACAAATGAACTGCTTCTTTGAAAAGGTATACCAAATCACAAGGATACAAAGGCAAGTTTTGATCTTTAAGATTGGGAACTTATTAATGTTCACACCCCGGTTGGTAGTGTTACGCCTTGGTTTGCGGTGGTTGATTTTTATGTATTTATTAAGTACCACTAAAAGACATAGATATGGATTTGTGCTAAGGGTTTTAAATACTTTTGGACAATATTTTCGTATCGTCTCGCTTAACTAAATCGCACTCTTTAAGAATCACCTTAAAGAAAATACGGGATAGAAAACGTTACGATTGTTTTGTTGTTTTATATTTTTTAGTGTTGTTAACACTTCGTGAAAAGTGTTAATGAACTTTTGATTTTGATAACTTTACAAAAAGCATTTACAAAAGGTGGTATATGTGCAAGTATTGGTCTAAATATGTTTAAAACACGCTACAGCCTCCCTGGCAGCGGCGCCAAAATTTGATTGCTTCCAAAACAGTCAAGAAATATTGACCAAAGGTTTTAGTCAACAAAAATCTACTATTATGGACTCAATACAATTTCCCTTGGAATTTAGTGGATTCCGGTCGTTAAGTCCCACGGAGGTTGAATGGTGTGAAAACGTTCGTAAGTAGAATGATCACTAATGATAATGATCCGTAAGGATTTGGGTTGATAATTACACTCTTGATTGTTTGGAATTGTATTTGGACACTGAGCTATAAAGCACAACAATCGATTAAACAAACGTGTATAGCAAGTAAATAAAATGTAAATTTAAAACTACAGGACTTAAAATGACAAGTTTAAAACTAAAGGGTATAAAATGAAAATTTTAAAACTTTTTAAACTTAAAGAAAATTAAAATCTAAAAAGAAAATATTTTATTAATATTATATTAATTTAATATTAATTAATTAATCAAAACTATTTTAAACTTATTTAAAATTTAGTTTAATTAATCTAAAAAGGATTTATAATACAAAACTAACTAAGAAAATTACAAATTTATTGTCTAAAAATCTAGAACAACTTAAAAGACTTATAAAAATTAAAAACAAATATTTTTGTCTTTTAGAGAATGTTTTATAAATTAAAAAACTTAATTAATAATTCAAATCTAATTAAACTAATTAAAGGATTAAAATTAGAAAATAAAAGGGAAAATTAAAAGATTAATTTTTATAGGTTCTAATTAAGTTAACAAAGCTAGTAAAATATAAAACATGGTTTTACTTAATAAAAATTAATTTTACTATTTAATACTTTAATATTAATTAATTATTAATTAAACTATTATTAATTATTAAAAATACTAGATGACAAAGGAAAATCTGAGAAAATTCCTAAAAATACTTTAATATGACAGAAACTTAAGAAAAATATAAAACATATAAGTGCTTAATAATAAGCTGAAAAGAAAATTAAAAAGCTAAATTATATTAAATAAATGCTATCACTATTTTTAAAGTTGGATTTTCTTGATTTTTCTTTTAAAAACCTACTTTACTACTGAAAATGAGCAACTTTTATGAAAACAACTTTTGTGGAAATGCTAAATAAGCAGATTGGAAGCTTATGAGCTTAACAGTTGAGCTTTTGAGCTTAAATTGATTTTCAAGCTCAAACAAGCTTGAATTAAGCTTCACAGTTGGAATCAAAGGTAAAATAAGATGCAAACAAGCTAAAGGTACTTAAATAAAGCTAAAAGGCACAAAGAACCACACTGATAAGCTTTAATAAGCAAATAAGCAATTCCAAAATACCCCGTGAACCAAAGCAGCTGCAAGGTTTTGAGGCTAGATTAAGCTAGGACAAAAGCTCGAAGTGAAAATGACTCTTGGAACTAACAAGTATACCAACTGAGCTTTCCAAATATCTAAATTTCAAAGATTGGCGTCCACTAATGAGCTTGTGACAAGCTTTTGAAAAAGCTTGTAAACACTGAGTGATCAGTGTACTCAATGGAATGGACAAAACAAAAAGCTATAAGCAGCCCTACGAAATAAGCTAGAAATGGAAAAATAAGCACTGTACTAAAGAGATAGCTATGAGAGCTTTCCAAAAAGCTAAGGGTCAAGCCCTGGGTCCCACAAATAAGCTCTGTGTGAGTTTGTGAAATCAAGCAGATAACACCAACTCCTCTGGCACAGGGGAGGTTTTTGGAAAATAGCTTAAAAGAAGCTAAGAAATAAGCAGTTTAACAAGCTAACTAAAAATTATGGAAAATACTATGATGAAGATGAGCAGCTAAATATTATAAACCTAAAAGCACGATCTTGAAAGCTAATATTAAGTCCTATAAAAATTATCTAGTTTATTCAAAACCGACTAAGTGAGAATTTGACTTTTGAGTTACACTAACAAGTTGACTTATATGAACATCGAGCTTAATCTATTGAATGATTATGATGTTTTAAACTATTTTAAGACTAATTTAACTAATCCTAACAACTTCTAAAGTGAAATGATGATTATGCAACTGTAATTCTCAACAATGATGAAATTAAGAGATTTTAAAGCTAAAATTGACTTTCACTTGAATAAACTCGTTTTAATGACTTGACTAAGTTAATAGGACCTAATAGAACATGTAACAACCAATAGTGATATCACAAATGCCCCGAACATCAAATAGACAAAGAACCAAACAATCAGATAGAAGGTCGTTTTGAAGCTTTAGGCACTAAAATGTATTTTTAAACCAAGAAACCATTGATTAACTTATAATGACTATATTTAGACAATTAAGCTAAAATTAATACACTTTAAACAATTAAACTAGGAAATGCAAATTTTGAAGAAATTACTTACAAATTGTGTTTATGCACATGGCGAGAACCGAGAACCAAGAACACAACCTCATGACTTCCCAAGAAGCTTCTAAACCCAAGGCAATCCGTAATTCACCTTGCTCCATGCGTTTTTTCATTTCTTTTGATTTTGATTTATAACTAATTTTTTGTATTTTGATTTTTAACTCTAAACCTGGATTTTAAAGTTTCTAAAAGCTTTTAAAATCTTTATAAGGAGCTTATATGAGCTTTTTAGTCCTTAACATCCACTACGAATAACTTTAAGCTAATATGAGGATTTTAACATGAAAATTGCACAAACTTGAAATGAAACCGAAACTTGAAATTGATTATTGGAAATAGATTCACATACACCGAAAAACACTTAAACAAAGTACTTGAAAGCTAAATTTTACACTCGAAATTGAAAACTAACTAATTCGACATAAGCTAAGTAAAATTACACTAGATATCTCCACACCGCCCCATTCTTCCTTTTAAAGATCTTTTAACTCGTCGACCTCTCTCGAATGTATCCCACTCTTTTCAACCCTCGATCCTTCAAATTCATCAAAACCGTGCACTTGGCATTTTGGCGCCAAAAGTCATTTGAGCAAGACAAGTGGTTTTGAGGCAATTAAAGAATCATGGATGTTTGTGGAGGTGTAGGACAATTTAGATAGTAGGTATGGGGTTTGGGGGTTGAGGTGGCAAAGAAACCAGAGTTTTGAGTGTAACAAAAAACTCACATGGTGGGAAGCATTAAATGCTTTGTGGGTGATGTATAGGTGGAAATATGGTGGAGAGGAGTGGTTATACAAATTGTGATGAGGTGGAGGAATAGGTGGTGGAAAACCACCACCGGTTTGGGTTTGCAGTGTGCAAAGAGGAGATGAGCAATGAGGCGGTTTTTTTTTTTTTTAAACCGTGGGTTGGGTTTGGTATTGGGCCAGCAGGTTTTGTGTTTGGGCTTGGGTTATTAAAGGGGTTTTAATAATTAAAAGGGTCTGGTTGGTTTAAGCTTATAATATCACAAGGACCAAAATTGTAATTTGTGCAAAGTTGAGGGACCTGATATGTAATTATTCCAAAGTGTCTTCAAGGACCTAACCTGCCAAATATGATAAAACAAGGACCATAAATGTAATTATTTTCCATTTTAAATTTCCAAGGACCTTTTGTGTCATTTTTGAAACTTCAGGGACCTAAGTTGCCATTTTTTCAATTTTAAACTTCAAGGACCAAGTTTGACAACTCATGAATCCCTAGGGACTTTAAATGACATTTTACATGATTTGAATATCCAAGGACTAGATTTGCCAATTTATGAAAATTTAGGGACTGAAACTGTAAATTATGTAAACTTTGTTGTTTTTCATCAGTTTTCAATCCTTTTGCACTTGTAACACATAAAAACACATTTCAATGATATTTATAGTATTTTGTGGCATTTCTGAGTGTTTTCAAATGTTTTTGCAGTTTAAATGGGAATAAAATGATGAGTATTTAGACACTCATCAAGTGTGTTTGAGTCTGGAGGCTTATATGCTGGATCAGGAATGAGCTTGTAATTACCATTACCCGTGGGTATGACTTGAGAAGCTTTGGTGGTAATTCCAACATTGGTGTAAAAGGCTGTTGAATCATTTGACGAGCTTGTTTCTCCTCGCTTAGATTTGAACTGCTCAAGAATCATTCGTTCAAACATAGCATGTCTCTCATTCAAGCAGAAGACATACTGATTGCTCATAGTTGGTGTTCTTTAATCCTTTGGTTAGCTTCACAGAGGTGACAAACTTGTGCCATTCTCGATTCATGTTGTTCACAAACTTTGAGTTCAAATTGAATATTTGGCATGGTCATTTTGATATTCCTCATGTCATTCACAAGCTTGTGGAATCTCACATAATATTCATAGACACTTTCTTACGGTTTCATCTTAAAGTGCTCAAATTCATCATACGTTGTGATTCTCTCTCTTCCTTAGTTAATTCGTAACCCGAGAGAAGCATCTTGACATTATCCCAAACAATTTGGCTTGTGTTGTGATTGATAAGCTTGTAGATATCTTTTGGAAGACCTTGAACTATGATGTTTGAAGCCCGATATCAAGATCGTGATCTCTTTTCTCCTTATCAACGAGCTCATCATACATCTTTGGTCCGTCCAAACCTAAGATCACCGCTCCATCCGCAGATGTTTCAAGTGTGTCTCTTGTAGTCTCAATCGATAAGGTCCTTCATCAATTGACTTGAGAATGTTGACCCCATTTTCCTTTCCCAAACAATACAACCTAATTCGTTGAGCCCATGAGTCATAGTCGGTTACATCAAGCATGGGTGGACGAGATCCGATCCAGCTTGCTTGAACGCCCTCAAGAATGAAGAGATGATTGCGGCACGTTGGTAGAAATGTTTACAGATATCACGGATTTTATAACTCTATGATTAAACCGGGAAATAGATTCTTTCACGGGATATTACTAAATCAAGAGAAAACAGTATTAGAAACAATAATCAACCAAGTCGCTATAATCCTTGAAGACAAGTCGCTAAATCACCAAGTTGCTAAGTAACAACTCGCTAAAGACTCAAATCGCTATGAACCAAGTAGCTAAACACAATTCGCTAAGGCAACAAATTGCTAAGCTGACAAGTCGCTAAAGAGCAACTCGCTAAGTGGGCAAGTTGCTAAGGAACAACTCGCTAAGAGATCAAGTCGCTAAAGAGCAACTCGCTAATTACAACAAAGACAAGTCGCTAGAAATAATAAAGACAAGTCGCTACGTCGAACAAGTCGCTGATCGAAGTGGTGTCTCCACTACTTTGTACTGTTTGTCGCCTTGTCTCAATAGAAAAGTCGCTAGGGCTCAAGTCGCTACCACTTCAACTACAAGTCGCTGCAAACTAATGAAGCAAGTCGCTACAAAGAAAAGTAATCCGAGAACCAAGTCGCTAGGTAGAAAAACTTAAAAACAACCCTTTTCAATCCAAAACAAGCCTAACCATAGTGATTCAAACTTTCCAACTCAAAACCCAAGCACATACAATGATTCTAAACACAAAAGTACAATCAAAATTCAACCTTTAACACAAGAAATGATCCAAATGATGCAAAAACCACTAAACGTTTTCAAACCCAAAAACCATATAAAACCACTAGAAATCCAAGGACAAGTAAGAGAGATGATCAAACCATGGCTCTTGATACCATTTGTAACATATTGGATTTCACAAACACATCAAATCATGATCAAATATGGCGTATACTATAAGGTTTTTAGAGAGAGAAAGAGTTAGAGGTTTGGGAACTTAGTGAGAGAAAGTAAAAGTATTATTATGAGCTCCAACCCTCTAACTTGGGAGGTAGAGGGTATTTATAGTTTACATAAACGCCACCCACGGGCCGGATCGTATATACAGTGGGTAAAGACCCGTCCATCCTCCACGGTGTTACTTAACTAAATACTATCTAACATAAAATAACTACGACTACGAGCTTTTAACGATTACATATACTGAGGTGACCGACACTTTAATAACCTGATTTACTAAATCCTAACACACACTCTTCAAGAAGTTGATTCTCACAAAGATTAAATGTGGTCTTCTAAAAAGATTTCAATTATTTGGGCTTATAATATGTTGCCGATTTCAAGTGTCAAAACTAGCAAGGGGAAGGAGACACATCTAAACACAAAGCGAGTAAACTTGATGAACTTAATTCTTCTAAGTGATTGAAGATATCCGGGAAGACAAATGTCATGACCGCAGAGAAATTCAAGGTTTTACTCATCAAGGATTTTAGTGTTATTATTCCAACTACGTGGGGAAGTGATGTAAGAGAAAGTTTCAAGATAAAAGAGGTACACAAGTGTGATGATTTTGATGCTATCGCAATCATCATGGAGAGAGATTGTGTACATTAGGGATGCTCATTGTTTCACTTGAGTGCTTAATCATGATTCGTAGATATAATCACTTATTCCGAGTTGACATCCGCAGAGATCGTCATCCGCAGAGATAATCGATGATTCGCCCTTCTTCAATGTTATCGGTTATTCTCTTTGGGCATTCGGGTACTTGGGTTCTTGAGGTTCATACACTTTCTTTAGGGAGAGAAAAGTATACATCGGGGTTATTCTTTGGCTATTGGTCTTAATATGCTACTTGATGGTATAAGTTTCTCCGTCTTCGAGTATATGTGATTCGGTTCGTGAGCTCTAGTCTAAGAGACCGATCGCATCAATTCATCTACTGGGGAAGTGGTCTCTTGACAACTTTTGGTATGGATCGCTTGCATCAAAGGAAAAGGAATTTGAGAAGATTATTTAAACGTGGGATGATACGTTGTTGTTCTTCTATTGGATGATATAACCTCGAACGAAGAATCACGATGACTATTCTTAAAAAGAGCAGCAAGATCGATGATAATGGTGTGCTTCTTTGTGCACCTGGCTAAGGAAAGCTTGAAATAGAGCTTCGAATCTGCTCAACATAAGGATTTTCGGTTTGGGGGGAAGCTACCAAAGTCTCACTTTCAGATGGTTCAATTTCTTTCGTCAATTCAAGAGCCTCGGAAGCTTTTGTGGTGAAAGTTTAAGAGATGATGACTTCTATCTTCTGCAACGGGGCTGTTTGATATCCTTATCTCGGTACTCGTATCATCATCATTCTTAAACTATATCATCTACTCTATCTTTGTAAATATTTATCAAAAACCAAATACAAAAATATAAAACCAACAAAAAGAAAATAGAAAAATATAAAACCAACAAAAACCCATAAAAATCAGAAAATTTGAAAAATACCAATAATATGTTTTCTCAAGACATGTCTTCTTGGTATCGATAACATCTACGGTCTTAGCAATGTCATTCAATAATGGCACGTGACCATAGATGAAGTTCGAGCAGAGGTGTAAATATTCTTTTCCAAAACATGTCTCAAAATATGGCTTGCGTTATTTCAGCATCAGAACCAGCGCTAAAACCATGGTTTGCTATAATTTCGATAGCAACCCGTTCTTCAAGGAAGGAAAGTCACGCTAAACCAATTTTCAAAAATTTCGCACTTATCCTATAACATATTGAGGAATGTATGTCAAGGATCGTTGTTCCTACACAAATGTTTTTCCGTCTAAAATTCTTCAAAAAAAGATTTGTTGTATTTCAAAATGGTGGAAAATGAGTTGCTTGAAAAATCAATCAGAATCAGAGTTTTTATAAAATTTGCAAACTCAATCAATGACTTCAGCTTTTAAAATTTTCGTAAAATGAGTCATTGATTGAGGTGGAGAATGTTTTCTAATTTATATCATCTATCTCGCTTATCTAATTATCCTATATGCTTAACTGAAAATGATGTTAACCTACGCAAGGACTAGCTGCCTAGGATATGATTGTTAGAATTAGATGATTAGAGTTTGATGAACACATTATTCCCATGCCATTACATGATCTGATTGATATGTTGGATTGACTTTTATTAGTCGATTACTGTTTGGGTGATGTCGACCACCATATATTTGTTTGTGTGTCCACTAACGTATGCAGATATCATGGTTCATAAGAATGTTCCCGATCCGGATCCCACTAATGAAGAAGATTGGATGCCGAATGGAAAGGGTAACTATTTCTTGGGTCGACAAATGAAGAAACAGAGCTTAATTAGATCTCTCCATGGATAGTTGGCACATTGATGCAACTTCAGAGGTCTCACTACATCTACAGATGGTTTTCTTCCAACCCTCAGCAACAACAACAAAAGCAGCTCAACCACCAAACGTATCTTTGTGCAGGACAAGTAGTGAATAATACCATTTTCAACAAATTTGATAAAATTGTTTTGAAAATGGGAAAACTATTGTTTTGAAAATAAATTGAACTCAAACTTTGGAAATCACCGGACTTCATTTTTTTAAAACTTAAGTCACTCAATCATCGACTACGGTCATCGATTGAGGGGGAGAGTGATTTAAAATAAAATATTTTCAAACAATATTTCTTCATAAAAAGTTCCGATTTGTACGAAACAATGTGGTGATCTAAAAATTTAATGTTATGTCATGGTATGATTTTCTTTAAAACTCAAAGATCTTTCAAAATGAAATTTTTTCTGTTCTTGTTTGATTGTGAAATTATTTTCTTTTACTTAAAGTCTCTTAAAAACTATCATACCTAACACTAACAATCTTTAATGTCTAAAATTGATCCTCTTCAGTCATTTTTCAAAAGTAAATCTTGCCACGTCTTTCCCCAAAATTTTCTAAATGATTTAAATCAATCGGGATCCAAAATCTCAATTGGATTGAAATTTTTGATCGTGGGAGAGATCGTGATTTAAATCTCAAATCGGTTTTAAAGGGTGATTGTTTCAAAAGCACTCATTCCTTCATGTGCCAAACGATTTTGAAATACATAATGCACACGATTGTGGAGGAGCATTTAACTATAAACCAGAAGAGCTTTTAAATCATGCACATTTTCTCCCATGTTTTCTAAACCTTATTAAATCACTTGGGATCCAAAATCTCAAAGGATTTGATATTTTTGATCGGGGGAGAATTTGTGATTTAATTATGAAATCTGATTAACGATGATCGTTTTGATTCAAAGTGTTAGTTCTCTCTAATATGTGCGAAACTCTTTCATTTATCAATGCACATATTGAGGGGGAGCAAATGGTTTCTTAATGGCTTTTGTGATCGTGGATGTACTTCAAAAATATCTCTTTCCTCTATGTGATAAAATGATTTCAAATATCCTACGCACATATTGAGGGGGAGAATATACCAAAGGAATTCAAATGGCTTTTTCTAAGAAAATTGTGATCAAGAAATCATTTCAATGAACTCTTGCCTCCATGTGCTAAACAATTTCAAAATCATATGCACATGTTGAGGGGGAGCATTTCTAAAATGATCAAAACAATTAAGGTACAAAATGTTTTGATTTTATATCATAAGTACCTTGATTGATTTTCCAAATGATTTTTCAATTGGTTTCATAAAGGAATGAACAATACCAAAAGACCCACCAATTTACTTTATGCATGGTGTTATAAGGATGGTTAGGTTAGGTATTCGTTCCCACGATCCCGCCAGAGCGGAGGGATCTACCAGGACAATCCACTAGATAGTGTAGAGTCCTTAGGTATATTGAAAAAGGAGAAAATGAGAATATGGGAAGAGTGTCGATCGAGACAGAGCCGAACCGGAATAAACCCAACAAGGTTCTAGTAATGAAGTCTCGTAAGTAATCAAGGGGTTGAAGAATGAAAAGAAATGAATGTGAAAAAGGTGAAAAGAAATAGCCCTCCAATAATTCAACCTTAGGCGTAAACCGGGTTCAAGATATATGCTACTTGTGGTTACTAAGGTAACACGGTATTGAAGGCAAGACGTCATGGACCCAAAGGACGCCCGCACCTAACTTCCCAAGCTACTCAAGTTCCTCTTAAAGGGCTTGTTTCATTCTCACGGGAACCTACATAATCTATCAACTTTTCTTAGAGATTGTTGATATTGAAGAAGGAGACCCTCCCTAGTCTCCGCATAGGAAACCAAAGTGCACAATTGAGTCTAGAGCCAAGAGATCATCCACAATATCTCATTAGGACACAAAATTAATGAAGACTTGTTGTTTCACACAATGTGGAAAGTAAGAATATATTAAGAGTCCCACGATTATCCTTGTGGTATTGCCGTAACATCCGAAAGTGATATGTAAAAGTATTCACGATGAAGATGGAAATCCTTCTAGAGCCAACATCAAACAAGCTCTTGGTGGGTGACATGAGATCTTTTCTAAAGATCAAGCTTGTGACAAGCGGATGTAAACGATGGGGTAATTCACTTGAATCAACCTTGGTCCAGAAAAGAATTGACGAATAGTTTTGGAAAAACCGTTCGATGTGCAAATCTTCTTTTTCTAGCACATCTAATGTGTATTCATGTTTTCAAACACAAAAGTATCTCGATTGAAAAAAACTTTTGGAAAAACCGCTCATGTGCGAATCTCTTCTTTCTCTAACACATCGAATGTGTATTCTCTTTCAAATACAAAAGTATTTTAAATTGAAAATTGATCTTTCTCATAAAACCTTCGTCAGATTGCAAAACTCTTTCTTCTAAGCAATATGCGATTGTTTTCAAATCAATTTTTCATCAATCGATGAATCTCAATTCATTTGGTTCACTCACTCCGTGTTGTCTTCTTTGAGACGTTCGGTTTGAGAACGGCTAGAGCAATGCGAAACCCCGTCAAGGAGATTCTTCGAATTATACTTGATCACGTGCAAGATTTGTATCGATCAACGGGAACCGTGGGTCAGTACTCAATTCAACGAAGTGATCAAAGACACTTTCGTGTGTTTTATTGCTAACGGTTGTTTGCAGATACATTTGACGGTCGCACCGATCGTAATCGAGAAGTCAATCCAAAGCCGCATGCTCACATCATCCACACTTAATTGAAGAAATCATGACTAGTGCATATCTACATAACCCGGCTCGATATTTTTATACTATGCTTCACTACGCCGCAAATATCATGAACCAAGAAAGCTTCCGCCACTACGATGGAAAGATGTCATGATCCGTAGTGTGAGCATGTCGGTCCAAAAGTCACAACATCACATGAAGGCAACGCTACAAAGGGTGATCCAGAGATTTCTTGTGGTCGATGATCTCAATGAAAGCTCAAGATCGCCAAAGATGTGGATCGCTTAAAGGCCTCCACTAAAAGTACAAAACTACGCGGACTTTGAAGAATCGCTACTAAAGCACAAAGATTGCGATGTGAAGAATTAAAGTCTAAGAGCTCAAACTCGAAGATTAAATAGAATGCTAGGATTCAAAATGTAAAACATGGGGTGACCTCCTTAGGGGAGATTGTTAGAATTGGAAATTCCACAGAAGTGTCGGTCACCCCAAATATAGACTAGCACAAGTTAGCTCGTAGACATATCGTTATTTATCGTTTATTAGATTAGTTTTAGCGAGATTAGTTTAGAGCAACACCGTGGAGGAAGGACGGGTCTTTACCCATCGTATGCCCGATCCACATCCGGCAGAGCACGACACTTGTAATTATAAATACCCTTCCATCCTTGGAAGGGTGTTGCTTCTTGAATCTAACCTTTCATTTGTTGTTTTACAACTCTCTTTCAAGAACATCCTCTCTACTCTCTTCTTCTCTCTAAACATGGCTTTCTTATATCATCATAATCCTAGACCACCCGAATCATCTAAACAACATAAATATACGATCCTAACACTATGGTTTCTGAAAACCATAAAGAGGGAATATAGAAAAGGTATGTTCTCTTAGTTACTATTAGCTGGTCAAAAACGTGCTAATTGCTTATGGTTAAAATGATGATATATGCTTCTCTCTTATAATAAGAATCTTCAAAATACTTTATGATATTAAATGCCATGTGTATATATACGTGGATTATGTGTTTGACATCAAGTCATAATTTTCTAAAAGTCTCTTCACTACTTTTGTGACAACTGGCAATTAGGGAGCCCTTTTAGGTAACCAAATTACGCTAAGTTAGACCGAGTAGTTGCCTTTAGGAGCTATTCCGGCTAACCATGACTTGTTTTGATACTGTTATTGGTTTTTATGATTTATTTTATTATCGTATGAGTCGTCGTATGAGTTATAGCCTGTTACGATAGGCACTATTTGATTCGGCACAATAAAATCCTATAACGAGAGATAACGTAACTTTTAAACCGTAACAAGAAACGTGACACATAAATAATAAAAATTCATGGAAAAACATAAATAAAAACAATAGGCAATAAATGAATGTCGTTAGACACTGAGGGTAAAATATGAGCTCGGAAAGGAAAACGAGATAGTTTATGAAAATTATGGAATGGCCCTCTTGTTTACCTAGGCCGCCCCTCCCTCATTTTCTTTTATTATTTGGTCCTCATCCTACCTATATATACCCATCACCCTACACACACTCACCCTTTAGTTTCTCTCTCTAAAAACACACACACACACACTCTTTCTCTCTCACTTCTTTCTCTCTGTAAACCAAAACCCTAACCCTATATATACCACCTAGCTGTCGCCACCACTGCCGGCCATATTCCGGCCACACCGCCGCGCGTCACCACCCACCACCACCACCATATTGTAGATCTTTCTTTCCTCTTTCCATCCATATAGGGCACGCGTCCCATAGCCTTCGTATAACCTTCCAAAACGTCCTAAAACGCCACGCAAATCTAGGGTTTCGTGGTATTTTTGTAGACCGGGTTTGATAAAGGTAAAAGAAGCTTGGTAACGACTCATATGCGTCTTGGAGAGCCACATACGTGACCATTATGGCACGTATACGTGGTTACCATGAATAGGTTTTGATGAACACAGGTCTAAAACGAGTTTAAAACTAATAAAACATGTAAACTAGTGTGTTGGTATCGTGTGTTGTGTCATGTTCTTATGTTTTTACATTTTTATCATTTTTAGATGTTCTTGGTCATAACTAGTTGATGGGTTTTGATGTTTGATGGTGTTTGGATGTTGTTTGGTTGTGTTTGGGCATTGAAAGAGCCATTTGTGAGTGTTTGGATGGAGTTGGATAGGAGAACGAGCCACTAGGGCCATGCTCGTGGTGTTGGGATTTGTGAACGAGATCCATATGGACCAAGGGTCCGGGCCGGGTCGTTGTGGTAACATATTGGTAGTTGTTGTTGGAGTTTGGATGAGACGCGTGGATCCGAAGAGCTTATAGAGCTTGTTTGGTTCACGTGGTCTTAACCGGGACCAATGTAGCACGCTATAACTGGGAGTGTAGCTCTCGTAATAGATTACGTAACCAAGCAGTCTCGGCAACAACATTAGCAACACCACGATACTCGGCCTCTGAACTGGAACAAGAAAGAGTAGCCTGGCGCTTAGATGACCAGGACAATAAGTTGTTGCCAAGAAAGACACAATAGCCAGAGGTGGATCGACGAGTGGTGGGGCAACCAGCCCAATCAACAGCCGAATAGCCAATCAAAGAAAGGGTTGAAGCGTAAAACAACTAAAGTCCATAATCAAGTGTACCTCGAACATATCGTAAAATCCTCTTAACTCTTAAGAGTTGTCTGGTGTGGTTCCCAAGGGTCATGCATAAATAAAAAAATCTGTTGGACTGCATATGATAAATCAGGACACGTGAAAGTAAGGTACTGAAGTGCACCCGCAAGACTCCAATAAACCGCTTGATCGTAAATCGAGGGCCATCGGCACCGAACTTAGACTCGGTGTCAACAAGTGTATGACATGACTGACAATTGAGCATACATGCGCGCTCTAAAATCTCTAGGGCATACTTCCTTTGACAAAGGACATACCTGTAGCATCACGAGTAACAGAAATGTCCAAAAAATAATGGAGAGGGCCAAGATCAGCCATCGAAAACTCACTGTGAAGATAAGCAATAATCCATCAGAATAATGTCAGTAGATGAAGCAGTCAAAATAATATCATCAACATAAATCAACAAATAAGCAATATCAGAACCTTGATGGTAAGTGAAGTGCAACGACTATGACTAAATCTAACTCGGGTAACGTATCTTGCAAATCGCTGAAACCAGGCCCTAGGAGCCTGTTTAAGCCCATAAAGAGACTTCTGAAGAAGACACACGTGGTTGGGACATTGTGGATCCCAAAAACCAGGTGGCTGATGCATATACACAGTCATGAAGAAAGACATTCTTGACATCGTCGATGAACCGCCAATGTCGAGATGCCGCGAGATCGAGCACAATGCGAATGGTTGCGGCTTAACTACCGGACTAAAGTCTCATCGCAATCAACCCCAATTTGTTGATCGCTACCATTAGCAACTAGGCGAGCCTTGTATCTGCTAAGGATCCATCGCGCAGTACTTGTGCTTAAACAACCACATAGAGCTTAACAATGTTCGTGTCGTGGGTCGGGCACAAGAATCCAAGTGTTATTTTTAATGAGTGCATTATATTCATCACACATAGCATTTTGCCAATTAGGGTCAATGAAGGCAATATTGTAGGATTTTGGTATTGGCAAACGTTGAGACATGACAATTATATTTAGGATTCGTTGACGGATACCAAGATGAAGCCGGTTGACCATGGGATGAGTTGAAGTAGGATGAGGTTGTTATGATTTTGAGTTGGTTGGGTTGTGGCTAGTGTGGGTTCCTCAGTCGTGGTAGAGGGTGTTTCTGGTTGGGTTGAGGAGGGGCTTGGGGAAGAGGGTTGTTGGGGGGAATGAGCTGGTGGATTAGGGGGTGGGTTTGGGATAGTAGGCTCGCTGATAGTAGGCCCAGCAAGAGGGGGCGCGGGTATGAAAGTCGGTTCGTCATCCAAAAAGGTGTACGAGGGAGCGGCATTTGGTGTAACCGAGCCATATGGAAATACAGTCTCGTCAAAAATGACATTACGGGAAATGATAATTTTGTCAGTTGCAAGATCGAGGCACCGGTACCCACGATGGTTTGAAGGGTAATCGAGAAAAATACAAGGTGTAGATCGAGGTCCAAGTTTGTGGTTGGTGTCGACATGAGGGTAGCAAAGGCAACCAAAAACACGTAGAAATGTGTAGTTGGGTTTGGTGTTGTAAAGGCGAGTGTGGGGAGTGTCATTGTTTATTGCGGTTGAAGGAAGGATATTAAGTAAGTGAGTGGCCATATAAAGTGCCTCAACCAAAAAATGAGGGGGTTGGTGTGCCTGAAACAAAAGAGTACGGATTTGGTTATTGATAGTACGAATCATGCTCTCAGACTTCCCATTTTGTTGAGAAGTACGAGGGCATGAGAAACGAATATGAATGCCATTTTTTTATCAAAATACGGTGAAAGATATGATTATCAAATTCACCACTATGGTCACATTGGAATGCCTTGATATCGGTTTTAAACTGATTTTTAACAAATGTACGAAATTGAGCAAATTTACTAAACGTGTCTGATTTATGACGCAATGGATAAACCCATACGTAATGAGAAAAATGATCTAAAAACAAAACATAATATTTTATGCCACTAATACTTGGAAGTGGAGAAGTCCACAAGTCTGAGTGCACAATATCAAAAGGAGAGTTAACAACAGAATCCGAACTCATAAATGGAAGTTTCACATGTTTGCGAAGCTGACAAACATGACAAAGCACAGGAGACTTCACTTTATTACACAAAATACTATTACTAGAAATAAAAGAACGTAGCACGCCACTGATGGCCTAGTCGTTGGTGCCACGATGTTGACTTGTGATAAAAGCTTTGGGGAGGTGGTGGGCTTGGTGACGGATATAGGTCGCCAAGATCGCCACATCGGAGAAGAGTTTGACGAGTCAAATAATCCTTCACAGAAAAACCAAATTCACAAATTCAATGGGTTATTTATTGTCGCGAGTAAATTTACTTAATGTGAATAAGACTTTTGACAACGTGGGGTGTGACAAGTACGTGATTAAGATGTAATGGTCGGTAGGGGTTTGACAAAATGCTATGGCCGGTGTTGGTGACGGGTATCGAGGCACCGTCATCAATAATGATAGATGGATAAATTCACTCATTAAAAATAGAACTTAAATTATTTGCATTGGAATTTAAATGTAGAGATGCACCCGTACCCATATTCCAGCCTTCGTTCCCAAACTCCTGTAGAGTGAGTGTACTGAAAGCTTGAGGGAGTGCGGTTTCTTGAGTATCAACACGGGCCCTGTCGATGGTAGACCGAGGACCGGGCCCACGATTGTTAACAGTAACCACGTAGACCGCTGAGCCGGCGGGTTCGTGAGTGGCCCGTGCTTGCACGCTGGGTAGAGCCTGTTTGTTGTAGCAATGTCTCGATGGGCTTGTAATAGTTGGGAGTAAGCATTAAGTAATGGGCGATGACCCAAAACCGATGGATTGGATGTTGATAAGAATTTGACGAGTCCCATTGTTGTTCCAAGAAGCATTGTTGGAGTTAACATGCGACGAGAATTATTCACATGAACATAGCGACACCGATCCCATAAGAAGTAACCCACGAGAAAAGTTACTAAGTCAAGTAGCTTTAGGTTGCCGGAACGCATGTTTGTACCTTGTGAGCGAGCCGAACTAGACCGAGTAACAAGAATGTTGGGAGGACGAAGATATGCGAGAAGACGAAGTTGATGAGGTCTTCCTGTTCATGCGAGTCTCGGAAAGGGACAAAATGGAACGAGTCTCCTCCAAGTTCGGGAAGGGCTCCTTGTTGAGGATGACATGTACTAAGTGTTCGTAGTTATCATTGAGGCCATTGATAGCATATGTCACTAAGTCATCTTCGGTGATGTTAGACCCAAGATTATCTAAACGTGAAGCAAGGGAATCGATCTTTCGAAAATATGCATCCACACTTAGATCTCCAATGTCCAATTTTCGTAACTCACCAACGAGTTCCACAGTTTTCGAACGCTTGTTATATGTCAAAATCTTCTCCAGAACGTCCCGAATATCTTTCGCAGTTTTGGGTTTGGTTTTGAGGATGCGTTCCATGAGAGGTTCGGAGATGGTAGTAAGAATCCACGACTGAATGATGGAGTCCACGGTTAACCATTCATCCAAAGGAGGCTGCGGGGGTGCGGTGCCTGACGCAGGAGATTGGATGAATTCGAGGGCATTGCAACCTCGAATATGGATCTTAAATAGGGCGCTCCAATTCGAATAGTTCAATTTGTCGGCGTGTAGGGTTACAGCCATAAGGTTTTTGAAGTTGTGAACGGTGAGGAGCTTTGCATACTTGGGTGGTGTTGTTGTATCGTTAACCATGGTGTTGTATTGTCAATTCACAGGCTTGTATTTGGCAAGGTAAAAGAATTAACAGGCAACTGCTTGGACAAAATAGTCGAATTAGATATTATGTAACTGCATGAGAATTCACTATATAAGAATATAATAAATTCAATCACCACAAAAGTTATGCATGGGATTTCTTGTAATTGTATGGGATTTCTTTATGGTGTAAAGGTTCTCTGAATCAACGAAGCACAACAATAGAACTTTGGTGGTGGAAAAACTAACGGCGGCTGCTTTTGTTATTAGGGTTTTTTGGGATCATTCCTGCCTTCCTGGTAAGCTGCTAATACCATGTAGAATTATATTGTTCTATTTCATTTATGAATAACCAAATGTGTATAAATACATCATAATACATGAGATAAACGGGCTAGACACAATAATAACTAAATACATACATGGGCCTAATAATACATGCTACTCACAACTAGATCATTTACCGGTCCTTGTAACCCCAGTAAGTTCCTCCATTCATCGCACTCTAGTGAGTATTAAAATTGACTTATTGAAACCGGGTCGTGGTCGATTGAAGTAGCTTGGGAATTATATCAATTGGCATCATTGCAGCCACACGAAAGAAGGTTTGAAGGGTGGGACCGGTGGAAAAGATAAGATCCCGACAACATTTGCACAATGGTATGTGTTTGTGGTCTCTAGATAGCAATAGGTGTGAGCAAGCTAACCCTAATAACAATAGTCGCTGGGCCTCCTCTTTGTCATAATCATCTTGAATCTGCTCATCAACTACATCCAAGATACGCCCTTCTGCATAACGACCATACATAGTCAACCATTAATTCGAACCCGTTGATTATATTTTTGTTCCGTATGCTACTGTAAACAACCTCAATCAAGAATGCACCAAAGGCATAGATATCCGAATATCTTGGGTGGCTTTTCCGTGAGGAAGTCATGAGTTTATGATATATAAAATACAATAAAACATAAAGACATCAAGAGTACACAATGAAGACTTAAAGATCATAACAAATAAATAATTAATTGAAAGTATGCGTAACGACATCTTGCGAATGTCGATCCTTTGAGCAAAACAAAGAAGTGGTTTGAAGAGTTGTCCTCACCGCTCTACAACTCAAACCAATATGGTGTAAGAATAGTGTCTTACTACCACGCTCTTGTACACACGAATTAACCAACGAATCAAGCGATTGCTAGATCTAACACAAGTCCTCGCTAAGAAAAACGAAACCAAACTCCCTAACAATGGGGTGTTCGGCCGATTGGGACAAGAGAGAGGAGAGGAGAGATCTAGGGTTAATTCAATGCACAAAGTGTGAGAAACCCTAGAACCTAACCTTGTTTATATAGTGAATAGAAAACTTTTGGAACAAGTTATGGATTTGGGTTGGGATAACCCTATGGCCGGCCATGAGACAAGCCCAAAGAAAACCCATAACTTTTCCTTTTCAATATTTTCCATTACTAGTCCTTCTCTTTTCATTTAACGGCCGTTAGTCATTTTTCCGTTAAATACTTAACGATCGTTAACCGGACTTAATGTGCAATAATTAATCGTAAACATAAACATTAATTATTAACTTTAATTCTCATTCGCTAATGTGTGCAATCCCGTGGTCACGAGTTCGAATCCGGACATTCACATGTTTGTAAATATATACATTTCCAACAGAAGCATTCAGGGGCAATGTAACCGATGGTTCCAAGCACGCCTCCGGCTTCGGCATAGGATGTTTTCTCAATGTCGAGGGCACGTGCAAGGCCGAAATCACCAAGACGGGCATTGAAATGAGAATCAAGCATGATGTTGCTCGCTTTGATGTCACGATGAACAACTTTTTGGTCATATTCGTAGTGGAGGTAGTTTAGGCAGGCGACACCGCTAATATTTGGCAACGGTGTCCAACTTAAGATGTCACCCGTCCTCGTGAATAAGTGCATGTCGAGACTTCCTTTTGCATGTACTGTACACTGTAAGGAGCTTGCCGTTCTTGTGACACCATCCCGCACCAATTTAATAGACGTTCTACCAAGATCATAAATTAAACGTAATTATAAACGAAGTAGGATAATACATGATCTAAGAAAGGTGACAATATGAGCATGTTGAGTATCATCTAAATGGATTGTATTGAAACAAGTCAACTTGGCTTAATATATATTCTTTTTCAAGTAATTAAAATTACTTTAATCATGGAACAAACTAATATTATTACATCAATAACCCAATGCCCCCGGTACAACTCGTGTATGGTTTTCTGGAGAAAAACCAAGTTTGATGATTCATCATCATATTCATCCTTTGTTTCTAATACCATGTTAATAAGAATATGGATCTCACTCATTTCTTAATTAACTATTCTGCTTTCGCTTTATGTGATTGATTAAGACTACCAATTCTTCCGAACATATTCCGAAGACCTTGGGCATGGCCATGCAAACATCTTAACAACCCTACGAGGGTCCAAAGAAGATTATACTTCAAAATAAATTTGAAGGAAACAAATCCTATTTTGACTACAAGCAGATTCACAGATTTCGCAACACTTCGAAAACAACCCTTATAACTACCGCCACGATAGCGTTAGATTGTTTCACGTAAATGCACTACATCCATGACATATCTCCGGTATCTCAAGTCGAGGATAAATATTCATGATATACTTAATTACAAAGATCCATAAAGTATCATCATGGGTGGGATAAGTCCTATACTCAATCCATTGAATATCATCTCGAATTAGTCATGCTACGCATCAATATACTTTCAAGTATATTCTAACTAATACTCGATTTGTCTTAATTCAATATCATTCCCATGTTATTGATCGACAACGGACTATTTAGAATAACTTAAGTTATTCAAGGATTTAAACATGCAACACAGGACACAATATTATAAATGAAATTAAACGTAGTACTTTAATTCATTAATAATAATTGTTCAACATCCTTTATCCAAATACTAAATAGATCAATGCATGATAATACTAGTTAATGAATTTTGCCACAAGTCATGAAAATCATACTTATTGACAAGGCATAATTTCAATTAACTTTGATCTATAGGAATTTTGAGAATACTTATTTCAAGAATTCAATAAGTGAATTTCTTGTATATGTTTACACATATCTTGATATTGTCATATCATTCCATAAGGTGCGTGATAACCTGAACCACCCTTTTATGACAATTATCTTTCAAAACTTTAAAGTTTTAAAGTATTCTTTATTCTTTAATGTATAATGCAACTATGCTCTTAGATGAGCATAACTAGTCAACATGGTCATCACCAACGATACCATGACTAGAATCGAGTGTCATCTCAATTATACTAGCATCATTATGTATAACAATATGCTCTTTAAACATCCAGAACTTCAACGCTTATAGTGTAATGTTGGTGCTCGCCAAAACTCAAGTTTGTTGGCAATGACAATTATGAAACAATTGCCATATTTTCATCCATAGAATCTTGGAGCATCTCCAGATCGTGGAATGTGATTCTAAATCCAAACATATTCCTTTTAAAATATTTATTACACTAACAACTTTCAATGTTGTCAAATCATCTTGTAATCAAGCATGACACAACAATCTTACAACATGATGTACATGATGAATCTTCAAGTTAGACTTTAAGATCTCATTATATATCCATCATGTTCTATTAGACTCATTTATTTACCGCATATGTTTATAGTAATAAACATATATTCCAAGGTTGTATGTCTTATTTCCAAATCTTACAAACTAAGTTTCATTCCCAACTAAAACTTAATTTAGGTGGAATGTAGTTGCCCATACAACATATAAGATTTAAGAAAATAAAATAATACTCCCACTAGCTTTTCAGAATACTTATGAGCTATCTTATTTTAATTATTAAATCAAACTTGATTTAATATTAAACATAAGAATCATCTCATAGATGCATGCATATATCCATTCATGGATTCTTGCGCTTGTACATATTCAAAGATTATTTGAATTCATAAAACTACTTTGTATTACTTATCGCCCTCGCAAAAGTAATTCCACAACAAAGAGTTTTGATATTCATTGTCAAAATTTCATATCAATGAAAGTAAGTATGACAATTATAATCTTTATAATTTTATTTAATGTATCTAGAAAAGAATATTTAGTCATAGTTAATTGCTTAATTATGATTAATATTATTATCACTAGACATGCATTAAATATGTGTATAATATTGTCCATATGATTTCTACACAAAGATTTAAACCACTAGTGGTTTTCATCATTCAAGAAACTCATAATAACTATTAAGATAAACCAAGTATCTAAAGTTGATTATCTTTATGGACACCATCTCAACATTCATAGTATGATTGATTTACCACAATTCAACATTTGGTAAATTTATCATTATGATTTGATGAAAGGTGTAAATACTCATCATTTTGGTCAATCGAATCGCAAAACACTTAAAAACGCCGTAAATGCATCAAAATATCGAAAATATCTCAAAATATCATTTTATATGTTTCGATGTAAAATGTTTAAAATCGATGAAAACGAGCAAAGTTTGCATAATTGGCGCTTTCGGTCCTCAACTTTCAAAATTTGTCAAATTCATCCCTAGGCACTTATTTTAAAGAAAAGTCACCAAAGGTCCTTTTGGAATCATAAATTGTCATAATTAGTCCTTTGGTGAAAAGTTCCAAAATTTGAGAAATTACAAGTTTAGTCCCTGAGTTTCAAATTGGGCAAATTCATTCCTTTGGAAAATTAAGTTTTAGAAGTTTGGCCCTTGGATTTTGGAGAGTGTCAATAATAGCCCTTGGATTACATTTGCAGAAGTTACATGAATGGTCCCTGGAGTTTCGAATTTTACACGTTTGGTCCTTGAAATCTAATTTGGCTTCACTACTAATCCTAAGTCTTAATAACTACCAAAACCCAAAAAAATAAAAAACCCAATCTACCCCAAGCCCAACCCAGTCCAACCTTTTTACCCGGTCCAATTCCCTTAACCCGAATCCAAAACACCCACGTTTAAAATAATTAAAACACTCACGGGTTCCCTTCTCCCTTCCCCCTCATCATCACCTGCAACTCCTATCCCTACTCCATCATCATCACTCCCACCTTACTCCTACCCTCCAAACACCCCAAGCCAAGATGCATTAAATGCTCCTTCCACTCACAAGTTATCAGTCCAACTGGCAAAAAAAAGAGGTTTCCCGCCAAAAGCCATCAATGGCTAAAAACCAATCAAGTGATCCAATGGCTCAGATTAGTGGTGGGATTTACTCAAAGGACACGTGGGAAGACCTTTTGATGTATAAATAGAGAGGAGAAGGCAGAGAGTGGGGGTTAGTTAGTTTTTAAGTTTTAAGCATTTTCTTATTTGTTTAACTAATTGTATCTTTCATTTCAGTAGTGAACTCAGTTATTGTATTTTCAGTATTTTTTATAATTCTTACATTGTACTCAGTTTTACACTTTAATCAAATTCAGTTTTTGGTGAATTTCCAAATCCCAATCTCATTTCTGTATTCAAGACTTCTTACTAGCTTATTGAGCACTCAAGACACAATTTCAGCTTATTTCACCAGTATTTTCAGCTTGAGCATCTTATAAACAAATACCAAAAAAATAAATAAATGGAAATCTCTTGAAAATAAAAAAAAAAACAAAAAAATATAGTCAAGCAGTGTTAAGACTAACCTTAGTTGTTCACATTGCTTTCATAAGCTGTTATAAGCTCTTCAATAGCTTATGAGTTGCTTATACAGGCCTTTACTCAGATTTCACTCAAAGTTCTCACATTGGTCAACAAAAGTCCACCTGCAGTTACAAAGGTGTAACTGACCTGAATTGCTGCTAATGATGGTGAAAATGGGGTTGAATTGTGTGCAACCAGGGGTGATATCAGTTCTGGGTAGTGGTAATTTGATCTAAAATAGCATGCCATTGTCACAGGAGTCTTGTAAGTCCTAATCTGCTTTCATATTCTAAATCAGTGTTATAACTTTAGTGATGATTGATTGTTGATGTTTCATGTAGCAGTAGTTGTTGATCTTAGCTTGTTTGTTAAGTAGATATCATCATTTGGTCATTAGCAGTCACTGCTTCATTTCTATTTTTCTTACTTGCATTCTTTAATTTAGGATTGCATTAGTACTGTTTATTTAGCATTATTAAGATCATGTTAGTTCATTGAGATTTAGCTGTACCATATGATCTATTTAGTGGTAATTAGCACACTTAGATCCGCTTTCAAGATCGTAAGCTTGGATTTGAGATTAGACTTAGGAGTTGCATTTTAGTTAAGTAAAGTAGTGTTTGGATTAAGGGTCATTTAGGTGTTATAAGTTAGCATGGAGGGTAAGCTCAGAATCCCACTACCCTAGGTTCAATACATCATTGCGACTTAGTTGTGCACTCTTTTCCTCTTAAAGTCAAAATGATAATCTCATCATTGTAATTTCCATTTCAATTAAAGTTTGAATTAGAAAGTCCAGATACTAGGTACGTAATCATATAGGTCGTTGTAATTAGGTCTCACTACATCTTAAAACATCACTAATAACCTGCTTTTTTTTAATCAAAGTCCATTTAAGTCAAACTACAAAGAATTTCAAAAGTCAAAAGTCATAACAAGTTAGCTTTCATCAAACTTTCTTGGATCATCACTAGTTAATCCTTGGTCAAAAGTTTTTGGTATTTTGGATTTGAGAAGTTGAGTCGGTCTAGTGTTTAAAACTGATTTTTGCAAAATTTTACAACATCTCCTTAAGCTTCAAAGAAGCTTGTCAATTGCCATATGCCCCGTGACAGGCATAGTCACAAAGGCAATTTTCTCGCTCTTGCAGAGCTTGTCAAGAGCTCGCTTTAGCTCATCTCAGCTTATCTTTGGTTTATAGGTAGCTAGCCAGTGTCTAGTTTAGGTTCCAACTTGTGTTTTGATTTCCACTTATTGGGTAGCTTAATTTCAAGTCGCAGCAAAGACCTCAAACTGCTTAAGCACTTAGATTTCAAACACATCAAATCTTTGTATTTTGCATTTCAGTGGTATAGAGTAGTTGTATTTAGTTCATTTCTAGTAGTTTAAGCTTATTATAGCTTCTGTGAAAGTTTGGTGCTCATTTGTAGCCTTTGGCTTATTTCAAGTGCTTATTACTTAAGCAGTTTTACTGCAGCTTCATTTTCTCACACACAAGCTACTGTTTTCATATTTTTCTTAGATTCAGTATATTATTTTAGACTTTTCCTGAATTTTTCATATTTTTCTAGCACTGTTTGCTATTTTTCTCATTTAAAACAGTTTTTAGGTAATTTTAATTAGCTTTTAATACAATTAAATCAGAAAAACTTCAAAAAAATAAGTTTTAATTTTTCCTAGGTTAAGATAAATATAAAAAGTCAAAAAATTATTTTTCCGATTTTCATAGTTTAATTTGTAATTTTTAGCAATTTAAGTAGTTTCAAATAGTTTTTAATTCATAGAAAATAGAAAATAATCGTAAAAATATAAATTAGTTTTGAAAAATCTATTTAGTTATTTTAGATTTTTCTAAGTCATAATTTCATTTTTCTAGCTTTATTTCATATTTTCTTGTATTTTAGGGTATAATTAAATAAGTAAAATTAGCTTTTAATTAATAATAATTAATTAAATAGTTATAAAAATAATTTTCTTTTTCTAAAAATTTTCTCTTATCATTAGGTTTGTAAAAATGTCATTTTCATATTTTTAGGATTAATATTGTTTCATTTTCACATTTTCTTTTGTACGTTACGTAGTTTTTAATTTAGATTTATAAAAGAAAATCAAAACATCGCTTTAAAAATAGTGATAGCGTTTATTTAATATAATTTATCTTTTTATTTCTCTTTAATTTGCATTTAAGCCCTGTAATTTATAAACTTTTTCTTTAGGTATAATCAATCATATCTCTTTTCCGCTCAAATTCTCTTGATCACTATTCGTTTGATTATTCTCATGACACGTTGGGACATAACAACCTGGGAAACACTATACCTCCTCGACTTCATTGCATTGGTGTCCGAACTGCTTTAAGTTTCTTACGGTTAGCCATTCACAAGTGGCTAGCTTGTGTGAGATAACTTGACTGCTTAGCACTAATCATGATTAAAAGCTTACCATGATCCCAGAATTCATATTCCTCAAAGATATTAAATATCCGAGATATCCTTACGGATCTATGAATGATAATTCCATCATATTGAGGTCTATCATTTACATGTTTAGCCTCATCATGATATTTGCTAGTGTATTTTTAAGATTATGTATTTTGTAATTCAACCTTTCAAGATCTAAATAAAACTCTCACTTGCCTTTTAAAAATTTAAAGATTACCTTTAAATAGTTTAGTAAGTAGAGCAACAATACATTGTTCTCTTTGGGATATTACAAAGAACATTGATGCTTCCTAACATTAGTTTGTTACAACTCACTCTATAAGTAGTTTAACAAATTCAACTTCATTTATAAGACTTAATGTGATTCATCACATTCCATAAACAAATGGTGTCTTATCAATCTTCTAGGTTGCAGCCTTATTGAGTATATTCAATCTATACTCAATCTATTAACCTTGATAACTTTTGAAGAAACTATAGTTATCTTGAATCAAACATGCCAATAGATTTTGATTCTTCTAACCGACATACCATAAAACTATGATATTTCATTAGAATTAATATTGTAAGATAAATCTAATAATATTTAAGATAACCATCTACTCTTTGGTTTATCCTATTTACCAACAAAGTAAAACTTAATGGTACAATAGAATTACCAAATCAATTGCATGCATTATAACTCAAGTATTTTCACCAAGTCAAAAGACATAATGCTTATAATCCCACTATACGTTATAAGTCATTGATCAACTCATCGACTTTATGCATATGTCTTAAAACATAGCAAGTTAACGCCTTACTTTATATTGTAAGTCTTGTATTAAAAGACTTCATGTTTGTGACTTTACAAAATCATAAACATTTATAATTAAAGTAATTATGAACACCACCTCGGTTTCAATTTAATATTTCAAGTTAATATTTACTACATATATTTAAGTCATTCAATGAATACTTAAAATCAAAGTAGTATTAGATTACTTAATTTAATTATGTCATTCCATGAAATGTTCAACATAAGAAACCGCAAAATCATCCATGCTCGCTCTCACGACACGCGGATATTTTACCTTGGTCTATAATCTAGTTCACGCTCACGTAACATAAATTGTAACAACAAGTGTTTCTTAAATATTGAATGACATAAATATTTAAAATAAAGTAGTCTTTGTTATCATCTTGACACATATTCTTAATAGGGTAATCTTACATATTAAATGTACAAGTCCTATTAGAACGTTATTTTCTTACTTTATAGTCAAGAGAATCCATTTAAATCATATTAATATGTGTTGTACCTTGCACACAATAAAGATTTCTCCCACTTGTGCATGGAACAACATCATGTAGCATATAAACAACACGATACACATTCGTTTATTTGACTAATATGATTTGTGTCATAGATATAACTAGTAGATATAAGACTATATTGATTTGTAAGGAAACGCACATGACAATCCTTAAAAAAATATAAGTGCCTACAATTGGAAAGTAATTATCTACATGATATTCAAGAGATAATTTGGATTACTACGCAAAGAAATAAGGCTTGTAGCTCCCATTGAATTAGAAATCATTATAACAACTCTTATTCAAGAATGCAACACAAATGCTCCCACCGAATCGACAACATTGTAAGTGTTGCATAACCAAAGGAAAACAACTTGCTTGCTTTTTACTTTCCTACACCTTTGAAGAACCATACGTAATCAATACTTAGGTATTAAAAGGTGTATTCTACTCGTGAATGATGGGTTATCCATCAATGTTATTAACTTAAAAATTGGGTATGCAATTTCTTCCTTAACAGTCTACCATGCCCATATCGGTATGTAGCACCTTTAAAGGCTAAAGCAAAACAACTAGATAAAATATGCTAGTTTGCCTTTTACCAATTTTCGGTAATTAGTCTAGCTTCTAATTTAGTAACTCATATACATGTTTTCCAGCTAACCAACATTCATGTTTATTACAAAAGGATTCATTCACCAAATGAGGGTAATGAAATCTTTATGGAAAATAAGATGCAATTCATTGCTATGAGTTACATTAGAATTTAGACAATTCAAATGTTCCTATTATACCTTTCTCATTCATGAAAAGGAATAGGATTGAGTCTCATGCTTCTCCCATGGAAAAGAGACTTCGCTTGTCTTTTCGGTAAATTATTCTCGATCAAACATTTGTTTAAAAGCGTAATGGATCAATTTATCGATCAAAGACTAAACCTCGCTTACTAAGTTAAATGTTGCATTTATACATTCAAAAGAATTACAAAATTCAATTTTAGTATTTTCGATAATTAACATTTTCAAGAAAATTAAATACCCATGGTTCATAATCATATAACCATTTAATTTTCACCGAAAAACTAGGATCCAATTGACATAGTTTCATCACATCGCTTGATCCGCTAGTAATGAAATTATTCAAGATGGTACGAGTCGAACCTCAATTGCCAATTTTCAAATTGCAATTCCTAGATTTATGGGATTTACATTTAGCCAATTTCAATTGCCATGTAAACATGTTTTATCCCCATCTAATGCCATGAGTTGCCGCTCACTACAAAACTCAATTAAGTTGTCCAACTTAAGAAACCGCAAAATCATCCATGCCCGCTCTCACGTCACGTGGATATTTTACCCTTTAATTACGATCTAAATCACGCTTCACGCAAATAAAAGGTAATCTCGGTGTTTCCGCTTCGCTGGATGGCATACAACTTAAATTAAAGGGTAATAATTTTGATGTCAATCAAATATGTACAAAGATGTCATGCATTCATCTTCGTAATATAGGTTTTATTAAAACATTTATATCTTGTTTTAATGTATGCTTTTCATCATCAAACTTTAATTGAGGTATTGATTCACCAATCAAGGAATTTAGTGTTAATCATCATCCATTATACCGCACTTTTGCATAAGTGTAAACACTTAGTGTTTCGGATAATTACCACCAAGTGGCGATGAATTAACACTAATTTGCCCTTAAGATGAGCTTGCACATTTAATGGCTTACTAAGTAGCTCCATTCGAACTTACAGAGGGCGAGGACTGTGCACGCGCTAAAGCACAACCTTAGACATCCTTTCAGCGATTGCATGCACTTCTTTTAATAACCCCTTTATAGTTCATTCTCATGGGTGAGCTGCTCAAATATTTGTACCAAAGTCATCAATCAATTAAACGATTATGATTACTATTCTTAAAATACATGTTTCACCATTGTTTAGGTCAGTTTATTTTTCTTGTAAAATACCCTTGTTACACATAACAAACAAGCAAGTATTTGTAAAATAAACAAATAAACAATGAATGCATAACAAAAATAAGTCATGCATATCAAATAGCCACATGCAAACGTTTTGATAAATCCTATTAATAACCAATTCTAGATCTGTCAATATGCATATATTTAATTAAGACTTTCACCCGCTTTTCACCTATGTACAAGGTGAGCCACATGCATCGATTCATCGATTGCGTGAGTCAAAATTAAATATATACCACATAGCACATAATTGATTAAATTAATAATGATTGAGGTCTTCCCAATTTTAGATCTATCATAAATTAGTGTATATCACTTAAACAAGTAGAACATACAATAAAAGTAGATCCATGATAAAACATGCGATAATTATCATGGACATAAAATTACACTTAACAATTAATGCAATTAAAAGAGTTACGATATACACATAAAGTTGCATGCATCTTAGGGTTTCTAATCCAATTAAAACTTTAGTTTACAAAACCCTAATTAGGGCACCAAAATAAACGCCCCTAAAAATTAGGGTTTAGGTTTTGCAAACCCTAGATCTCCGCATACAAATAATAACACAACATGTTTATTTTATTTATGTGTTTAAGTAATTAATTACTTGTTATACAAGGCTCGTGATGCCACCGTTGAGTTTATGATATATAAAATACAATAAAACATAAAGACATCAAGAGTACACAATGGAAGACTTAAAGATCATAACAAATAAATAATTAACTCGAAAGTATGCGTAACGCACTCTTGCGAATGTCGATCCTTTGAGCAAAACAAAGAAGTGGTTTCAAGAGTTGTCCTCACCGCTCTACAACTCAAACCAATATGGTGTAAGAATAGTGTCTTACTACCACGCTCTTGTACACACGAATTAACCAACGAATCAAGCGATTGCTAGATCTAACACAAGTCCTCGCTTAAGAAAAACGAAACCAAACTCCCCAACAATGGGGTGTTCGCCGATTGGGACAAGAGAGAGAGAGAGAGATCTAGGGTTAATTCAATGCACAAAGTGTGAGAAACCCTAGAACCTAACCTTGTTTATATAGTGAATAGAAAACTTTGGGAACAAGTTATGGATTTGGGTTGGGATAACCCTATGGCCGGCCATGAGACAAGCCCAAAGAAAACCCATAACTTTTCCTTTTCAATATTTTCCATTACTAGTCCTTCTCTTTTCATTTAACGGTCGTTAGTCATTTTTCCCGTTAAATACTTAACGATCGTTAACCGGACTTAATGTGCAATAATTAATCGTAAACATAAACATTAATTATTAACTTTAATTCTCATTCGCTAATGTGTGCAATCCCGTGGTCACGAGTTCGAATCCGGACATTCACATGTTTGTAAATATATACATTTCCAATGTATATTCAGGGCAATGTAACCGATGGTTCCAAGCACGCCGGGCCGGCAGATAGGATTTTTCTCATTGTCGAGGGCATGTGCAGGCCGAAATCACCAAGACGGGCATTGAAATGAGAATCAAGCATGATGTTGCTCGCTTTGATGTCACGATGAACAACTTTTTGGTCATATTCGTAGTGGAGGTAGTTTAGGCGGAGGCAACACCGCTAATATTTGGCAACGGTGTCCAACTTAAGATGTCACCCGTCCTCGTGAATAAGTGCATGTCGAGACTTCCTTTTGCATGTACTCGACACTGAAGAGCTTGCCGTTCTTGTGACACCATCCCGCACCAATTTAATAGACGCTCCTACCGGCATCATAAATTAAACGTAATTATAAACGAAGTAGGATAATACATGATCTAAGAAAGGTGACAATATGAGCATGTTGAGTATCATCTAAATGGATTGTATTGAAACAAGTCAACTTGGCTTAATATATATTCTTTTTCAAGTAATTAAAATTACTTTAATCATGGAACAAACTAATATTATTACATCAATAACCCATATTTTCAAGCAACATATTAATTAGAAGTTTTATCATGTTATATTGCTTTTATATTTTGCTTGAAATAGTTTAGACATCTAATTTTTTAAATCATGTTATATTTTGCTTCAAAGTATATCATTTTGTATTGTGATACTTTTGTAGTGTTTGGTATGTAAGAAGCAAAGCGGTAAAGAAAAGGATGTTTACAACTGAATGATTTTTTTATTTTTATTTTTTTTATATTTATTTTTTACATTTATAGAATATAATAATTCATTACAAAGAATGACCTATTACACTAACGTAATGTTTGATATATTGTAATCAAAATGAGAATAAAAATGATTATTACTGTACAATGAAATGAAAAAAAATCTAATTTGTTTACAATAATATAATGTAATGATTTATTACAATGAATAACCCATTACACAAAGAACTATTATTACACAAAAAATCTAGTTTATTACAAGGAATAAAAAACTACCATTTTGATTTCCTAAGGGCCTTTTTTTTTTAAATTATTTTTATACCTTGTAATGGAACCAAAATTAATAAAAGTTTATCATTAACTACTCACATTAAATAACCTTACTATTATTATAGGGTATTTTAGTCTTTTTCTTATCGATTTAATTTCGTCTGATCATACAAACCAAACATGATTAATAACAGTTACATTATATTATTGATTACATTACGTCGTTTATTCGATTCATTTGACATATTATTTCATCCTACCAAACGAATGTTTTATGTATCGAATAAAAATTAGTGTGTGATGAGACACTTAGCTATATTAAGTTTTAAACCCTAAAGAAACTTGTGTGTTTTATGTTTATGAATGCATTTTTTTAGTTCGTTTGTCAAATCATCAAAAGGAACTCAGGACAATAATCTACAAATTAAAAAGATGAAAGATAATAAGTTTAATTTAAGTAGAACCCCGTAAAACATTTTGTAATTGACTTTAAAGAATAAAATAAACATGTAAGAGGTGGAAGATTCCTAGATAAAAAGTCAAGGTATATAAAAGAGAATAGTTATTGTATTCACTAATGAAAACAATTATTGTTGTCCAAGGCGGAAAATAAAATTAATCTAATCTTGTAGATAATGATGTAAGAATGTCAACTAGCATGATATCCAATCTATATTACTTATAATGGAGGAATGACCCTCTCTCTTAAATTTTTTTAAAATGCCATTAATGTGTTTTTTAAGCATTACAAATTTTAATGCATAATGTACACAATAAATAGCTTTTACTAATTTATCTTCCACAACATTTTAATGCTTCATTTATTATTTCTTTTGAATTAGTTTAGTTTTAATGCAAAATGCACATATAAATGAATATGATTTTAAATGAATGCAAAACTACAAAGTTCCAAAACTATTATTATATCTTAAGAGTGTTTGAGAACCAATCTAAATAAATTTTGAATTATTTTAAATAAAATTAACCACAAAAGTAAAAACGGTTTTTGTAAAAGTCGGGACAATTTTTTAAGACAAATGATGCAAAGATGTAAATTCACAAGTGACAATTTATTTGATTTTATACATATTACACATATCTATACTACTTATAATGGAGGATGACAATCTCCCTAAATTTTTTAAAATGTCATTAATGTGTTTTTAAGCATTACAAATTTTAATGCATAATGTACACAATAAATAGCTTTTACTAATTTATCTTCCACAACATTTTAATGCTTCATTTATTATTTCTTTTTGAATTAGTTTAGTTTTAATGCAAAAATGCACATATAAATGAATATAATTTTAAAATGAATGCAAAACTACAAAGTTCAAAAACTATTATTATATCGTAAGAGTGTTTCGAGAACCAATCTAAATAAATTTTAAATTATTTTAAATAAAATTAACCACAAAAGTAAAACGGTTTTTTGTAAAAGTCGGGACAATTTTTTTTAAGACAAATGATGCAAATGTGCAAAGTGCTAAGTGCTAATTTAATGATTAATATATTAGTATATTAATTATTATAATTTTCATGGATAACTCTAAATGATTGCTTAAACATGTAAGTTTTCTTTACATTATAAGCATTCTTTTATTTATATCTTCTATCTATGTGGGACAAGTGTTATAAACAATATTAATGATTCAAACATTTTTTCATAAATATATACTTTACAAGATGTATACATTATAAGTACTCTTTTATTTATATCTTTTATCTGTATGTGACAAATGTAATAAACAATATTAATGATACAAACATGTTCAAATATATATATATATATTTCATAAACAAATGTTCCTACTTACTTGTGACTACGGACCACTATCAAATAATTTGACCATAATCCCATAACATTATTGACTACCGCAACGCAAAATCACACCACTTTCAATTGTTTTTATATGAATTAGTTTGATATTATCCATCACTTTTTTTAAAGTTACTCAAACTTATTATGTTTTCGCTATTGGTAAAGTTATTGTAAGAGAAAACATAAAATTGAAAACATTTTTTGCCGAAAATTTTATTACTTGATACCCGCTATCGCAACGCGCGGGTACCCTACTATAATATTCTAAAGAGTTGAAATATGCGACATGAAACTTTTGGCATCCGCAAATTTATCGGACATAAAACGCTTCGATTATAAAACATGATTTATTGAAATTTTTTATTTCGCAGTATCCGCCACCGCATCGCTACGGCACTCGCTAGTTAACATTAACATACGTAGTCCATCAGTAATTATAATAAATGAGTAGAGAATAAGCATGTTTTTTTAATCGTAGTGGTTTTTTTTGTAAGGTAGTTTCTTCTATACTTGCTAGTTGATCTAGTAGACCTCGATATAAATTTGTCCTTGCTTGTTAGGTACCTCGTTAGTAAAGAACCCGACGGCAGAACACCGCCTCAAAGGTCGGGTAGCAGAATCGGGTATCGATCGGGCTTAGAAGCCGATCGGTGCGAGGCATGATTTTTGAATATTTGAACGTTAGGGAAGCCTAACGGCTAGTGTCAATAAAAATATATAAAAAAAAAAAAATTACCCCTCCTTTTAAAAACCCACATTCACATTTTAAAATCACAACCCATTTTCACAAAATCATCACAACCCATCTTTCAATTTCTCATAAAATCCCAACCTTTATCATCAAATGTCTTCCGATTCTCACCGAATTCGAATACGTTATTCCGTCTTCGTCCGACGATCTATCCACGGGTAGCTCGATGCAAGTTATGCTTCAAGCGGCTCAGTTTCTTGAAGACACGGCAAGCTCTAGCCGTACTAGCATAAAAAGAGTGTTTTGCACAATATGGTTATAAAAGCCGACGGGAGGGCAATCTCACCGGTTCATATAATGGATGAGCCGGTCCAAAGGTTCGATAACAAGATGGTAGCGGAGTTACTAGACTAAGTTCTCCATGACCGCTGATATGATCTCACGGAAGACGAAGACGTCAATACTTGCCGATCTCGATGATTAGTGGGTTTTTTTTAATCTAGTTTTTTCAAGATTATGTAATGTTTCTTTTTAAGTATTATGTAATGTTTTTTTTAAGATTATGTAATGTTTTTATTTTGAATGAAATGGTATGTTTTTATTTTAATATTGTATGTGATTTTATATATTAAAATATATGAAAAAAAAAAAAAAATTGGGTAGGATAGCGACCACCCTCCACTTTGGGTAGTGTTAGCAGAAATGGGTAGCTTGAAATGAAGGCTTTTTATTAGGGAGAGGTGATGCAGAACTGCAGACCACCGTCCCCAAAGAATAAAATAAACATGTAAGTGGTGGAAGAGTCCTAGATAAAAAGTCAAGGTATATAAAAGAGAATAGTTATTGTATTCACTAATGAAAACAATTATTGTTGTCCAAGGCAGAAAATAAAATTAATCTAATCTTGTAGATAATGATGTAAGAATGTCAACTATCATGATATCCAATTAACATTAACATACGTAGTCCACTGTAATTATAATAAATGAGGAGAGAATAAGCATGTTTTTTTTTAACTGTAGTGGTTTTTTGTTGTAAGGTAGTTTCTTCTATACTTGCTAGGTGATCTAGTAGACCCTCGTATATAAATTTGTCCTTGCTTGTTAGGTACCTCGTTGGGGTAAAGAACTAAAGATTCATTGATATTCTTATCCACAAGTTTTGCTGCAACCCTTATGCATAAATTTTATATATACGCTTCAATGCGCATTTATCTTCCCAAGCTTACTGAACTAACGTTGGAAAGTATACATTATATAATGTTCTGCTAACATGGGCTATATACACCATTACATATTTCATAAATATGATTAGATTCAAAATTTTGTTTGTTGAAACTTAACTTCTTGTTTACTGAGTTCAAAGTTTATTATATAGGGAGTATTAATTAATTAATTAACTAACATGTAAATTAAAGAGTATGCACTCATTAGTAGAACATTTTCTTAAACCAATTTTTATTGGTGTTTGCAGAGATAAGAATAGTACGACTAAATAAAGACATAGCAACACGTATAGAACTCACCTAATAATCGAACAAGATGTTTATGCCTCAAACGATTGATGATCGTAAGTTCAGCCAAAAAATCATATTCCCCTTTTAAACTTTCCCTCGAAAACCATTTTACAGCCACCTCTCCATTATCCTCCGACAACGACCCACGGTACACCACACCGTAACCACCTTGTCCCAACTTTCTTTTATCATCGAAATTGTTTGTTGCTTTCTTCAGTTCCTTAAACCGAAATTCCTTAGGCATTCCAGGCAGTGTCCTCAACTGGTTCAATATATATGAGTTTGACCTATCCACCAATCTCCTCTTATACCAATAATAACCGAAATACGCCCCTAACCCCAACACGATAACCAACGGTATCCCAACAATAAGTAATGGCTTCATTAACGGACTCTTTGTAGAGTCGGATCCCGTGATATGTTGTACCGTTATGTTCCACCGTAGAACACAGTTTAGCTCAGCAAACGTCCCAGTAGAAGCAGCAAAACCGAAGTAGGAATACTCCTGAACGGTTTCTTGTAAATTAAGTTCGTATTCAATGATTGGGGTGTTTGGCCTAGTTGGGTATACATATCTCTTATCGGTTTGGTTGGCAATGTAAACACGTATAAACTTCTCGAGACCATTGTACTCGATCCAAACGTTGTGAAACACTACTTGTGGGGGTGCTAGAGTAATATTTAGCGGTGTTAATGATTTAGATACGACAGAATCGATAGAATGGATGTTGAGACCAATATGGTTATTATCAGGATCGAAAGATTGTTTGACTGTGTCCAGCTCGACAGCTACGATGTCATTTGTTGTCTGGTTGTCCGTATCAGGGTTTGTAAGTCCAAGGTATTGACCATAACTATTATTTGGTATGCCAAGAGTTGGAGATATTACGAAGGCTAACCCTTCACCAGGTGTACTACTGTTGTTGGGGGATGGATACATGTTGACAAGAAAGTAGGTGCTAAAGGAGGCAACTGAGTTGTCGTTGTCCCATAGTTTGAACCTTTGCAGTAACATGAACAGACCGGATTGGTTATGGAGGTTGAATATGTCTGGGTTGCTGGTGTCCGGTGTTATTTGGAGGGCGTCATTGTGTATGGTCGCGTAGTTTTCTGGCTTTTAGTTCTGGGTCTATCATGGATACGTTAAAAGTGAGGTAGCTACGGGTGAATGTTTCGAACTTCGCTGCCGCGCTGGCTAAGCAAAGAAAGATCACGGTAGTTCTTAGGGTTGCCTGCGGTACTGCCGCCATCTCATATGGTGGTTAATAACGGTGATCCGGGTGGGTTTGAGGGGAAGAGAGGACTAGAAATGGTGGGAATATTTTAGGTTATAAATGGGTGAAGGAAGAGGTTGTGTAGTTGCTTGGAAAGTGTCATAGTAATATATTATCAATGTTTTAAAATTTGTGTTTTTAGTCGACTCGGTCGAGATCATCGATTCAACCGGTTGGGGTGCCGGGTCAAACCGGTTTTATGTCAAAAAGAAATAAAAGTTACCATAATAGAAGTTTTACATATAAAAACTGTAATGCACTTTTAGTTTATAAGATGAAAACAATACATTTTTTTTATAGTTATGCCTAATATCAAACCAATCTTCATTGTTTTTTGACATTAAAGAAGGAAAATCATGTAACGTACTTACGGTATATGTTTAAAAAGTAAATATTCATTTCAAGTCAAAAGGCAAGAGTATCTATTAGAAAAGTCATAAAATTATTACTTCTAACATTTGCTTGATTCACAGTCATCACTCATCTCCCCTACACGGACTTTTAAATATTTCTTTGTCCCATTCCCCCTTTATATTAACAACACAAAGGCTCATAAAACATAAAACCCCCATAGACCGATCCCCATTTTCAACCTCTCTCAGTTTGTCACTTTACTCTGCGTACACAAATTAAAACCACAACAGTTGAGCACTAACAAGATTAGAATGTGTATGGTTCAATTACACACTCAACATGTCCGATTACATCGTCTACTGTCATATTTGTCTCTTCACTTTCCTTTGATATAGATTTGAAACCTTAAATGGAAACTGTGCTTTTGCTAAAATTACGTAAATGGTCGCTAAACTTGACTGAATCTATAATGATTTAAAACCTTAATGACTGAACTTGTCAAAAACAGTTTAGAGACTAAATGTGAAAAAATCGACAAACCATAATGACCACTTATGTAATTTACTCAAAAATTTCTTCAAGCTATAATCAACCTCTTTTCTAAAGTTAAGATAAAAACCAAAATATTTTAAAATTTTAGTAATACAATTAAAGCATATGGCATTTAATTGTCCTCTACAATAGATCATTTTAATATAATACAAATATTGAAAGTTGTAAATCGTTTTTCTTATTATAGTGCTGCAAAATAACTCAACTCCACATTAACAATCAGCAAAATGTAACTCAAATCTTGTCATGGAAAAATTATAAAAAAATGTTTGTGAACCATAAAAAGTAATTGCCTATTGTACAATCAAATGTAACCAATTATATATTAGTACTAGTTTCTTTATATTGAATTAACATCGACGAACACTCAACAATGTTATATGAATTAGACTAATAATACGTAAACTTAATATAAAAAGTATCATAGCAATTCATAATGTTATTGTAAAGGAAAATATGAAATGAAAAAATTTATCGCAAAATATTTTATTACCGGGTACCCTGCTAGTTCTTAACGATGTGCTTGATATAAATTTGTTCATGATTTTAGCAAACAATAATAATCATGTATATTCCTCTTTCTAGGATGTAAGGATCAGTAACCACCGTGTCTTGACTAACAAATCCAACCCGCTGATTACTTATTATGTAATAAACCTCACTATCATATCTACCAATGGTGATTGAAGGATTTGGGGGTGAGTGGTGTATGCCAGTCGCTAGTAACCTGAAAATAAGAACTACCAAGACACTACGTTAAGTGATGTGCATGGGTTGAGTCCTGTGAATCACCTCTAGCGTGAGAGTAAGTATGTGATTATGGGTATGTAAATGAAAATGTATGAATTTGTGGTAGAAAATGACTTATCTAAACTTGAATAATTTCCATATGTAGAATTGTAGAGGGGGAGGGGGTAAATACATTCTTTTATACTTATTTTAAGTTTGAGTAATTTAAGTCTTAAGTTCATATATGATGGTGTAAGCAATAAGTAAAGAGGTTAAGAGAAGAGAGACAAACACTAAGATTTATACTGGTTCGGGATGAGGGGTTTAGATCATTCGTTCGTTCGGTTGAGAATCCATGACACATATACTATTACTACTACACTATCCTTGTGGCGGAGAAACCATTACAATCTTTACTCCACCGATATGTACAACGATCCGTGCTCACTAAGAAAGAGCTACTAACCAACGGAGTTCCGCCCTCGGAACCACACACAAGAACCTCACGATTCTCCCTACCACTAAGACTAAAATGTGACAACTGGCATTTTGAGGGTAATACTTAATCATAAACTTGAACGTTTTATTCTAAACACGAGAATATTCAGCTTTACGTATAACCGTTAGGTTATTTCGCGCATAACGATATACAACTTTAAACGCATTCCGGCACTAGACTAAGTCTAGTCTATGTTAACTAAGTATATTATTACTCTCATAAGCATGTTTTATAAGCCATACGTATTCGATTTTATTAGTTTTACATAAATCATCCAAAACTTGCATCAAGTCTCTTGCATGCATGCAATACCTAACCAACACACCACCTTTGCATTATATATCAACATATATACATATACACATTCAAAAATCAAATTCCCACCCCCCTCCCTTTTATCCATTGAAAACCGGCCATACACCATAGGATACACCAACATAAACTTTTCACTTTATAACTCTCATTTTCCTTAATCATGTCTAACATAAAAGCCACAAGAAAAGACCACATTTCCCCCACCCCTAGGCATCACCATGAATGGCTCCATGCCCTATACTAAGCCCTCATCTGACTCATTTCCTGATTAGAACTTACAAGCACTTGTGACGCTTGAAACCTTCTTTTGAATTTACCAAAAGTTTTACTATATAATGAGGCAACTAGCTATCATTTGTCACACACATTAAACACTTTCAAACACATCAACTTGATAAGGATTTAAAACGTAAATTTTTAGGGGGTCATTTAGGCCCTAAACTCGTGTATTTATGATCAAATATTTCTTAAATTTGTTCTTTTTCACTTTTTAGGTACTTTGAAAGCAAAAGCTGAAAATCATGCATATTTATAAGAAAAGGGGTGAAAATGTAACGAAAACGACCAAGTCATGAAAAAGTCTGGAAAAGAGCTCCAGACGGCGTCATAACCTATAAGGTGACGCCGTCACTTGCAAACGAAGATACCAAGACAGCCCAGATTTTACTAGATACGGCTCAGTGAAAAAGTAAAAAAGTAACAAGTGACGCCGTCACTTGTTAGAAGAGCTGGAAGTTTCTGCTAAATTTATAACGTGACGGTTCACGAAAATTAAAGAGGGACAGCGTCAGAGATTTCTTGACGGCGTCTGAGACATAAAGCAACCCCGTCACAATGTTGACTTGGAAAAGACGAAACCTAAGGGGCGGCGATCTGACAGTGTCACAACTATAAAGTGACGCCGTCGCAACTGTAATTCTATATATAGTTTTAGAATATTTTGCATTAGTATGTAACATTGGAGAGTAACTTTGGTGTACGAATCTTATTCTTTTTTCACAGTATTTTTAGGCTTTTAACACCCTCTATCAATAAGAGATAAGTATCTTAATCTATTTTATATTATGTCTACTTGTTTCGCTATCTTTAACATGTCCAGCTAAATCAACATAGTGTTTGTTTAGATGTAATGAAACCGAGTTGTTAACTATTAATTTTCGTCTCTTATTTAAGTGGTTGTTACATGTTAGGTTAGGAAAACTTGCTTCTTCCTTTAGTGTTGCGAGCTTGAACGTCCTAAAACACGTAATTATGTCCTAGAGTGCACTAGTAGACTTTTTGTTATGTTTATTGCGTGAATTGCGATTGTTGATAATAGGAGATTTGGGGGGAGATAACTTAGGTTACTTGGTGATCCCGGTTTTCTAAATGAGATCAATACATTCATAGAGTTAGGGCATTAGGCACCTCCCTACAATTAATAATGGAATACAACGCGCCAATTAAACAAGGATGTAACAATTCGACTAATCAATAGGAAATAACTAGAGAGTAGTGAAATCTAAGTAAACACACCTTTACCTATCATTCGAATCCCTCATTCACTTTATTTGCAATTTAGTTTGAGTGATATCTTAGTTATAAAGTAAAAATACATCTAGCTGATCTTTTTATAAAAATTCTCGAGCTTTCTCTTTTACTGTTTCATCTATTGTATCAATACTATAACATTCTTCATTAGCAGCAGAAGTGTTTTTCATAGATTGTTCCATGTCAAAAATAACTTTATCATCTCCAACTTGTAGTGTTTTTGTTGTTCCCCGTTCACTATCGTTTAAAACAACTTAAGTTTATAAAACAAGTTAATAGTGAACTATGACTGAAATTAACATAAGAAAACACACTAAGTAATTTTCAACATCATATTCTTATTAGAAATAAATCAACAAAGAACACGTTACCCAAGTACTTGAATAGTACTTGGGATTGAAATGACAAAGTTTGGTGACTCATCTCTAAGCTCGGGCTAAGTCCGAGCACAACTCTTAGAGCTCACCGAGCTATCTCGGGAACTAAGTTAGAGTTGGAGGAGTGAAAAGATGGCTTGCGTGTATGTGTGTTTTACAATTCACAAGCTTAATCTTTCCACTCCATCTCTTATGCTATTTATACATGTATGATATTTGACTCTTTCCTAAGTGACAATCGACATCATACGAGAAGACAAAACATCGATGCAATTTGTCTCTGTTTACAAAGACTATTCTAGGTAAGAGACAAGACTACTTTCTTAAGTTCGGTGATGACACCGAGCCCGATCTTTGCCATTCGTGGAAAGTTGACTTTGGTTGATAAGGACTTTATCTTATCGCTTCAATCTTTTCCCGCCTTGTCCCGCTCTTTCTTCGCCTTTCATCCTTCGCCTTCTACTTCAGTTTGTCTTGATGTAAGAGTTGGAGAGTAGTCTTAGGGATTCGGTGAGTTATTGTCATCACTCACCGAATCCATCATCTTCTTCTTGACTCCGCCTTCACCCTTTAAGTTCCGCCCATCGAGTGGAGAGACTTCTTCTTCACTCCTCGATCGAGTATCCCGAAGATGACTCACCGAGTGGCTATGCACTCAATGACCGATTAGTGTTTAACGGGCTAAACACTTGGGCTATTTTCTATTCAAATCCTAGACAAAGGGATTGGGTATTTATTGAACCCAACAGTCTCCCCTATTTGGATATACAAATAGCCTAAGTGATTGATCGGTGTAAGTGAGCAAATGGCTTCTTCCTACACCGAATGTACTAATGAATACAATAAGGAACACCGAATATTTTAACAAAGCATACATCTTTTATTGATCAAATTACAAAAGGTTCCTATCACTAGTACAAAAGATAAATCAAAATGATGTCGATTGAGATGGATCCCCATGCTTCAAGCTTAGCTTCTTTGTGAGGAGTGTTTCTTTGTCGGGGTGCTCTCTTATCTTGGCATTCGTGTCTTGGCGTAACTCGATATTAGGGGTTTGATTTGAGAGGCCATCGGTATGTAGCTCAACATTGTTGCCACACCACCGATCAATGTCACTCCATCTTTGAAAAGGTGGTTTCCATAGACATCAATGTGGAATAGCCCTCTTCGTGCTTCTCAATCACTAGACAGTTCATAAATTTCACACCTAGGCGGCTCCTGTTGCATTCTAATCTAGGCACTTTGATTTCGTGTTGGAACTCAACTCTATTTCTTTTGCCGGTGGATGATTGTGGTTGAGTTCCTTGAGGTTGTTAAAGGCCTGAATTCCCAGTTGAAATGGACAATCCTCGCCTTTCATATCTTTATTGAGCATTTTCATCGTGTCCTTAACCACCTCATTTTTCTTCTTTTCAATAATTGGACCAAGTTCATCTAGTTCGGTGATCCCAAAGTCGGTGAATTTGAGAGGATCATGAACTCGAAGTGTCTTTACCATCCCTCTCAGACGTTCATGGCCGAGGTTTGGTATTAGGGATGATTCGACATCCGTGATCTTTTCAGAGCCTTCGCTTGTCATTGTCCCATTGTACTCCTCAATTACGCTTTGCTCGAGAGCAGATTTTTCTTCTTTTCTTCCAACTGCTTTTTCATTTCAACCTATCCGAGCACTGAGCTTCCTTGAACTTTTCATGCCTCGACCCTTTTCAAGCTTGCTTGGATTTAGTCCCATATTTTCGACTTCTTCACGACAACCTTTGCCGGTGCTTCTCTGCTCTTTCTTTGATCTTGACTAGTTTCAATCTTCTTTCTTCTTTAGCAAGATGTTTACTTAATTGTTGTGGTGTTAGCATGTACTCGGTGTCGCCGATTTTATAGGGAATCTTCTCGTGCTCGTGGTGTTGCCATTTTGCCTTTTCCTTTGTCCCGGCACGAGGAAGATGAAGTTGCTACCGAGGTGGTGGTGTTGTTGTTATTAGAGTGATTCTTGTCGGTGTTGTTGTTGATGATGTTGTTGGTGGGATTGATGAGATAGGTGTTCTTTGAGACCGGTGGGGATGATGAGTTGGTGCCATCGATGATGATCGTGTTGGCTCCCCTAAGTGTAAGAAGGAGGTTCTTGAAGATTCTCCCCTCAACTGTTGCCGTGAGCTTCAGTGAGGCAAGAGTTGAGTTGGCCGAGGGGACGGAGGTGCTTGACCTTTGAAAGCTTGATAAATTTCGGTGATCATGGCCTTAATCATAAGTATCTTTGAATACCAGTGACCTTTGCATCTAGATTAGCATGAGAGATCTCTAATGCGTCATCCGGGACCAAGATTCCAAGCCATAGAAGATGAGGCCTGGTCGATTAGCCACCGAGTGTTCAAAGAGTCCACCGAGGTTGAAGAGTCCGAATCAAGATTGGAGACCACGAACATTGGTAGTCGAGCATTTCAATTAGTTCATGATTGAGATGAGTTTTTCACATACACTTGATGGCCTCCAAAGACTTTGGTATTGAGGTCGGGTCTTCTTTAACGTCATCCTTGATTTCATCAATTGTAACCCGCAAGTATGAAGATGCTCGAGGAACTTAACCGTGTTTTCATCCAACCGATAAGGTGTTGGTACATAAGATCTCGGTGCTCATGAACATTTTCATTGAAGATGAGCACATCGGATCGGAGATTAGCATAATGGCGGCGGCTTTAGTGTGTTGATCCCAAAATTTTTGGTAACCCGAATATCTGATACGCTGGATGCTTTTGTGATCCACCGAACCAACTATCTTTCGGTGATTGGAAGAATATTGTCAAAACGGTTGAATTCCCGAGTTGGATGAAGATGAGTCCGAGTCATTATCTTCGTGGTGAAATGGTGACTCGGTATGCTCCTTTAGATCGCCGAGGCTCTTGTTCAAATTGAACCTAAGCGTCCATTTCTTCTCCCGGTGATAAGATTTCATCATCACCTCAAGAAGCTCATCTTCGTAAAATAATATCTCAATGACATCGACCTTGCTAACAAGGGTTGGTGATGGGTTCCATATCGTGGTGGTATGTTTCCTCGAGTCTTTGTCCCCGTTGACCCCTCGACATCGGTGGAGTTTCCAGTGCCTTCTCCCGAGTCGATTGGTTTTTCGGCGGGTTGTTTCGCCCTCCGAGTCTTTGTCCCCAGTGACCCCTCGAGACACCGTGGGTGTTTCCAAGCCTTTGGCGGAGTCGTGATTGTTGTATCCCTATCGGTGGGTTGTTTGTTTCCCGAGTCTTTGGGATCGATCGGTGTGCCCTCGCACAAAGGCTTGTGATTTGCTAATGTCATCTTGGGTGATGTGGAAGGCGCCCCTACCGGTGGGTTGTATGTTTCCTCGGATCTTGGGAGTAGTAGTTGTGACCAAGGGCACCGATTGTGATGTATCGGTGTCCTTCATTGTCACTAGGGTGGTTGTTGCTTGGGCTCGGTGGGTGTCTTTTTGGTCTCGGGCTTTTGTGACTCTTGGTCAGTGTTCTCAAGCCTCGGGGCCCCGAGACTTAGGTTTAGTCTTAGTCCCGACCGAGACTTCCCTTTTTCTTTTAGGAGCAGGGTTTGAGACACGGATCCACTTTGATTGTTTACAACAATCATATGGGCCGTCAATTCAATGGGAGTGACGAGGATGGGTCCTTTGAAAATTTGATGGGCTCGGGATGCCGTGTAAATTTCCAAAATTTTCATCCCGAGTATAATTTGAACCCAAGAACGACTTGCAGAGCACAAGAGACAAACCTAGGATACGAAACGTATTTCGTCCTAGTTTTGCTCAGAGCTTGTTACGAGATCACCGTAAATGATCTCCCTATGTCGACAAGTGACCCCATTCATCAGCAAGTATGCCATCATCAACCGAATAGAGTTAACTTGTTCGGTGGATGAGTGGTTCCGCCGAGGACCGAATCACAAAAGTGAAGAGGATCCTCCAAGCCACGGGAATGAGCTTTTAGTGACGGGGTCTTGTCCAAAAAGTTGGATCTAAAACGATTTGTTTTAACCCATCCTTCACTGTGGAGGGTTCGGGATGGGCGACATAAGTGCCTTTCTTATAATCTAACCTCGTTGTAGTGCAAAACGTTTTGTAATCCGGTGTATTGTTTCCCCATTTAGATCGAACTCGATGAGATACTCCACGAGAGGTCTAAGGTTATTCTCATCAGAAGGTGTCGGGTCAAAGGCTCTAGAAGAGCCCAAAACTCCCCGAGGAGGTTTGGGTATACAATGGAGGACATTTTACAAAGGCCTTTTGAGTGGGCATTTGAATAAAAATTTTATAATGTCTTTATAGGTTGGGACATTTTGAGGATATTCAAAATTTCCTATGACATTATTTGTTTTAAATTCAACGTTAGTAAGATCCCTACCCATTGAGAAGCAAAGCGAAGAGATTGTGTTCTAGCCATTTCCATTAACGAAGATTTTAGGGTTTTAAAAAATGTTTTGACTAGAACAATCAAAGTATTTAGATCTCTTCAAGTTTGTGATGAAAAACTTTGTAAATGTTTACAAGGAGGGTTTTTCCAAAAGAGGTTTTGAAGATATTGAGAACACAAAAATATTTCGATTTGAGAAAGAATTTTGATGAGTTTAGTTGCGTAAAATAATTTGTGTGTGTTTGTTTGTGTTGGAAGAGGTATTTATAGAGTGATAAGAGGGTTTTTGTGCACAAATGGGAATATTAAGAGTCGATTTTTGAAAGACGTTTGAATTTCCACATTAATGCTACCCTCCATTACCCGCGAAGAAAATCCCGTTTTCAAGGAATAGATTGCGGTGCATGATAAAAGTGCACTTTGCGTAATAAAATATCAATTTGATATTTTTGTGAGAGGCATTAAATGCCAAGTGGGATGTGAGAAGACAAAGAGACATATATTCCTTTATTAAATTGGCATAGTTGCCAACCTAGGACATTTAAGTAAGCGATGCTTGGATCATTTAGTTACTCATTCAATGCTCTTTGTCAAGTGTCGGGGACCCCGAATGAGTTTTACTTATTCAGAGAGGTTGGTTTTGATGTTCGGGGAGAATGAACCATTTCGGGAGAACTTATCGAGATTGGTTTTCGGATACTTGACTTTCAATGTCAAGCATTCCTAATTCAAATTTTCGAGTCTCTCAAGGTAGGTTCATCCAAGGGTTTGGTGAAGATATCAAGTTGATATTTAGTAGGGATGAAATGAAGTTCAATATCTCCTTTCATTATGTGATCCCTAATGAAGTGATATCCGATGTCAATGTGTTTGGTTCTTTGGTGGAGGACATGGTTGTTGGAGATTGCAATTGCACTAGTGTTATCACGTAAGATGGGCACCATTTTGTAATGGATGTCATAGTCACCGAGTTGACTTTTCATCCATAATACATTGGCACAACATCCTGCATAGACTACATATTCGACTTCGGTGAGGACATAGCCACCGATTGTTGCTTTTTGCACTCCAACAAACCGTTTTCCTCTAAGAAATTGACAGACCTTGAGGCACTTTTACGTCCATGTTGCTGACCCAACATAATCAAAATCGAGTAACCTTTGAGATCAAACCCTAAGCATTTTGGATAATAGAGTCCAAGGCTTGGGGTTCCCTTCGTACCGAGTATTCTTTTGGCTGCAGTGAGGTGAGATTCTTTGGGATTGGATTGATATCTTGCTATTAAACAGATCGAAAATTGTATGTCCGGTCTAGTAGCGTTAGATACATCGGTGAGCCAACAATCCCTCCGAAATGAGTTTGATTGATCGATTTGCCGGTGAGATCGGGTCCAAGGTTGTTAGGTGGGACCATTGGTGTCTTCACCGAGGCATAGTCAAATATCTCATATTTCTTCAAAAGATTTGTGTATTTCTCTTGATCGATGGATATTACTTTATAAGTTTGCTCGATTTGTAGTCCAAGAAAGTATGTAAGTTCACCCATCATTCTCATTTCAAACTTCTTTGTCATTAGTTTTTCAAACTGTTTGCAAAGTTTGTAGTTTGTTGAGCCAAAGATGATATCATCAACATACACTTGGACTAGTATCACATCTTGTTGGGTTCTATAGACAAACGATGTGTTGTCTATCTTTCCTCCGACAAACTTGTTTTGTATCGGGAAGGCCGAGAGTTTCATACCATGCCGTGGGAGCTTGTTTAAGTCCATAAAGGGCTTTGTCAATCTTGCGACATAGTCGTGAATTCACTACTCTCAAAGCCCGGAGGTTGCCGAACATACACATCTTCCTTGAGATCACCATTTAAGAATGCACTTTTAACATCCATTTGGTAGACCTTGAAGTTCATGTATGTTGCATATGCAAGGAAGATTTCGATGGCTTCCATTCTTGCAACAGAGCAAATGTCTCATCATAGTCAATGCCTTCTTGTTGAATGTAACCTTTGGCTACCAAGTCCGCTTTGTTTTTAATGACGGTGCTGTTTTCATCGGTTTTGTTTATGAAAACCCACTTCATTCCTATGACTACTACATCCCGAGGACATTTGATCAAGGTCATGACCTTGTTTTTATCAAACTGCTGCAGTTCTTCTTGCATAGCTTCGAACCCAACTTGGGTATTTTAGAGCCTCGGTGACACTTTTGGGTTCTATATCCGATAGGTAATCGGCATAGAGACATTCATTGGTCAAGTCATGCAGTTAGACTAGCGACCATGCTTCTAGTGAGTATGCCCTCGATGGGTTCACCAATGATGTTTACAAGCTCAATATCCCGAGTTCTTGTCCACTTACTTTGTGGCCTAGGATCCGAGCTTGATGATGTCACCTGGGTGTTGGAGTGAGTTCGGTGCAAGAGTCACATAATCAATTAGATCATCTGTAGAGATGTCTAGTTCGGTCGAGGTTCATGTGTTGCGTGTTCCCGATTATTTGGATCGATGTTTCTTATCCCAAAGAGGACCGAATGATTATCAATGAACTCACCGATAGTTGGTTGGGGTAGGTTGTGAGGTAAGACATAATATGAGATGTCAAGATCACCGATATGAGGAATTGAATTGATGTTGTACTCATCGTGAGGATATCTTGATGAGTCATCAATTCCTATTTCCTCCACCGAGGTGTTGGTGAATCGATGCTTTCAACACTTTCATCAAAGGTGACATGAAAGGTTTCCTCAACTTGTTGTCTCCTTGTGTTAAAAACCTCAAGGCTTTGGAGATCGGTGAGTAGCCTAGGAAGTATCCATCATCGACTTTTGCATCAAACTTTCCTAGATGATCCTTGTGGTTATGAATAAACACATGACATCCAAATACATGAAAATAGGCGATGTCGAAGTCTACATTTGAAGATCTCATATGGGGTTTTATTATGTCTTTTGACAATGATTGACCTATTTTGAGTGTAACAGCGGTTTTGATCGCTTCATCCGAAATGCTTTGAGAGGGTGAGCCATTTAACATAGTTCTAGCGACCTCAATGAGAGTTCTGCTTTTCCTTTCAAAGAACCCCATTTTGTTCGGGGTATAAGGAGATGAGAAATTTTGAGAAATTACTTTTCCATCACGTAAACTCTCAAGTTCTTGATTTCGAACTCGTACCATTGTCGATTCGATTTGTTTAACGTAATGTCATTCTAGTTTTCTATCTTCCCGATGAATGACATTATTGTATCGATGCCCGACTCTTTTGGAAAGAAAGTATACCCAAGTGTTTTGAGAACTCATCAACAATGACAAGTGTATACTTCTCATGTTGGATTGATCCGACCGACAGTCCAAAGAGATCCATCAGGAGGTGAAGGCGCTTTTGATGGAGAAATTTTGTTTGGTTTTGAATGATGCTCGTGGTGTTTACCCTTTTCACAGCAGAGCATGGTTTGTCTTTGCAAAACCAATGATGGTAAGGATAAGGTTTTAAAAGGTACCATTTTGAGGGTCGTTTAAGTCCTTATTTGATCACTTTTGTATCCGTTATTGCTTAATATCGTTCCTTTTCACTTTTAGGTCTCGTGAAGGCAAAATGTTGGAATGGCACTTATTTGGACGAAAAGGCGAATATATGAAGAAAATGGCCAAAGTCAAAATCGAGACACTCACGATTCTTTGAAACTAGAAGGCGACGGTGTCGGTGCTAATGGCGACGCCGTCCCAAGATTTTTGTGACGGTCCGTAACCCAAAACTCGTATTTTCAAGCGACGACGTCCGGTTGTGAAAGAGTAGGCCGTCGCTACTCGGGCGGCCTAGATGCAATCCGACGACGCCGAGAAGAAGAGGACGGCGTCACGGACATAAGGTGGCGCCGTCGCAAGGTTAACGTGGCAAGACGAAACCCTAATGGCGGCGACACGACGGCGTCACTAAACATAAGGTGACGCCGCGCAATTGTAATCTTATATATAGAATCCGAATTTTTCGGTCTTTGTGTGGAGAGTCTTTGGAGTAAAACCTAAAACCGAACCTAAGGTGTCTTGTACAAGATTTTAGGGTTTTAAACCCTATCTTACATCAAGATAAGTCTTTACTTCATTAATTCAATTATGTCTTTGATTATTTGTGTGTATGCTTGCATGTTCTCCATGTCCGGCTAATTTATTTGTGTGTTTGCTTAGAAAGTATGAAACTTAATTATTGAATATTGATTGTTTGTTTCTTATCTTAGTTGATTAATGATATAGTAATGCGATAGGTCATTCGTTGTGTACTTAATGCTTGATTCATCTTTGTGAACCTTAGAATATAATTACCTGAGTAGTTGTAGGCTAAACCATCCAAAGAGCGCCTTAGAGTAGGAGTTTATCATCCCTAGTGGGTTTGTAGACGAGACCCTTTGGTAAGTTCAAAGAGTTAGGGAGAAACGCATACCCTACAACTTTAGACACACAACGCAACTAGGAATAAGGACGTGACAACTCAACCATCAATAGGAGATAATTAAGGAGTAGTACAACCTAAGTAAACACATCTTTAAACTATCATACGAGCACACATTAATTAGACATAGACTCCCACAACCTTAGTTTAGATAATTAGATAATAGTAGAGTAATCGGTAGAAATACCAACCCCCCACCCAAATCCAATACCCGAGATTCGTACCTTTCCATTTCATAAAATATAAAAAGATATAAAAATAATCTTCCTCAACCTTAACCTTAGCGTAGTAACTCCTTACTAGCATTCCTATTCCCTAGAGAACGATATCAATACCGTGGCTTACCCTAATTACTACACTACAACGATTAGGTTCACCGCCTGGGGTGTTATAAAACTTGCTCAAGAAAAGGAAGTTCCCTTGACCCCGAACGACGCGTGTAGCGTTATCAAGTTTTTGGCCGCTGTCGGGAATAGAATAGCTAGTTAGTAGTCCACCTCGTTTAGGTTCTTTGCTTGATTCCTATCAAGTAAATTTTTTTTCTCATTTTTTAGCTTCCTCTTAGTCTATCCCCCTTCTTCGTGACCTTTGTTCGTAATCTTATCACTTTTCATCATGGAAGGTGATAACCCACTACCATTCATCAACCCACCACCAAATGACCCGCCAAGAGCCCGTACTCTTGGTGAATACTCGAGACCAAGCCACCTAGGCTATAGGAACACCATTGAGCTTCCCGACCAAGCCCAAACTACGGCCCTGCGATCCGACACCATCCGGTTGGTGCAAACGGATGTGCATTCCATGGACTTCGTTCAAGATCCAAATCGACATCGAGGATTCCTCAAAATCGTCGATTCCATCGACCTTGATGCTACTACTCGGGAGACCACGCGCTGCGTCTCTTCCAATTCTCTACGGGACCAAGCTAGTAATTGGCTTGAGCGACTTCCCGCCGGCTCCATCTCAAGTTGGGATGATCTTACTTCGCTTCCTTGCTCAATTTTTCCCACCGGGAGAACCACTAAGCTTAAGCGAGACATCTTGACATTCCAAGATCCCCAAGGTGAGTCTCTTTACAAAGCATGGACTCGATTGAAGGAACTACTCCGTGAGACTTCCACACCATGGCATTGATCTTTGGCTTCAAATCCAAATCTTCTATGATCATACCGATTTCATCACTCGACGATCCATTGATCGAGAGCGGTGGAAGACTCAAGAACTTTAATGCAGAGAAATCATGGGATATTATAGAGGAGCTTGCCGATCAAAGCTACGAAGATTGGAGTGAATCTCCGAAACTCCGATTAACGTGGTTAATGCCATATCCACTCCTTCCGAATCCTCCGATACACTCAAGAGCAATTGAGTGCCATCGAGAGAGGAATTGATTATCTTATGGAAAGGCGAAAAGAGCACCCGTACAAATTCCTCGAGAGGTCGTCAAATCCGCCCACTCCACCAACCGCTCCACACCTCTTTCGGAATCCCAAGTTGCGAGCAAAACCCAAGTTCAAAGGCGCTGTTCTACTTCCCAATACCACTTTCACCAAGCTTCAAGGATCAAATGTGGGAGTACATGGTAGCTCATACAGAGAGATTAGCCAGATTTGAAGAGGAGGTTTATAGGCGAGAGAGGAAATGCAAGCAAAATGAAAGAAATGATGGATTTGGTAATTGAATTTACCAAAACAAAGGCTCCCGAAAAAGTGCTTGTAAGAAGCAATGATTGCCCTCCCACTTCATTTGTAAACGCCTGTTTCCATTATGCCCGAGAATGCAAGGGTGAGATGTGGAAAACCGAGGAAAGCACGAAGGATGAGTCATGCCTAATGATGAACCCGAGACCATTGAGTATTACCTTAAGCACGAAATTAACAAGAAAACCATTGCAAACCAAGTAAACAACTTTAGGTACAATGAAGTTCTTAGGAAGCTCTTGAAGGAAAATGACGGAAGAAGAATACGACGCCTTACCTATGGAACCTCTGTATGAGTTGGTTATAAAAACCGTTAACAAGAAAACGAGACACCATAGGGAATTTCGTGATACCGTTAGTGTCGGTGGCATGGACAATATAAATGCCTTGGCCGATCAAGGGACCGATGTGAACATAATGCCATTGTCAATCTATAATAAGTTAACTAAAGAGAAACCGGCAAAACCGACCTTAGACTTTCCTTAGCTAATCATACTTATGTCCACCCCATAGGAATCATTGTTGATGTTCTAATTGAGGTGGCTAACATCGTTTATCCGTGGATTTCGTGATCATTGATGTTGAGGAAGATAAAACGCACCGCTCATTCTTGGGACACCGCTCACGGCCGCCAAGGCAACCATCAAATGCGGAGAAGGCATCATGATACTCAAAGCGGGAAGGGTACGCTAGGATACCCATCATCCCAAGATACCCTCTTAAGATCATGGAAATGATTACGGTGGAAATCGAAAACCCGGCAACAATGTTAAGAAGAAGATGAATGATCGGGAAAAAGGGCTTAGAGACTTTATGGTTCAAGGATTGTATGCGACATTGTGGAAACCCGATAAAAGTTAGGAAGCAATCCCACCTCAATACCTAAGGTACAAAAGGACCCTAAGGAATTTCTAAAGGAGAAAAAGTGCTCTTATATAGATCTCGGATAAGGGCATTACGAGGAAGAAACAAACCAAGATGGTTTGGGCCTTTCACGATTAAGGAGACCAATTTAAAAGATAAAACCGTCGCCATAATTGGCGTTGGCAAGGAATCCACGGTGAGCATACAGCGTCTACACCCTTTCGATGAAGGAAAACAAAGGATGAAGAGGGCGGTAATGAGAAAACGTAGAGCACGACTATGAGTCTAGCTACAAGACTCTTAAATAAAGAAAAGCGCTTCGTGGGAGGCAACCCATGTTTAATTGTTTGCTTGTTAGTGTCTTATATCTTTTATTAATTGTTTATCCTCATGTTTAAATTTGTAAAATGCTTTATTTTGTTTTTAACCTCGTCTTAATTGCATATAAAGGTATTTTACATAAGGGATAAGTGTAGGGAGGATTACACACGTTTTCAAAAGAAACGTAAACATGAGAATAACAATTAACTAAAAGATATTTATGTTTGTTTGTTCGAGTCAAATGCTTGTATCGAGTCATAATGGATGTTTTGCGATATTTTTCCGATTCTAAAGATGTAAATTTTCCAATTTTTTCGTAAAATCGCACCGCGGTTTTGTCGGGATAACCGACGGCGTCGAGATTGCAACTGACGGCGTCGAGAAGGAGTAAAACATCGATTACTTTTTCTTGTTTTTCGAGCTACTTATAAATTTTTGGAATTTTCCGTGTCTTAATTTTCTTAGAAATTCAGTAAACATCCATTCCACAAGCATTATATCCTAGTTTAAATCGAGTCTTCTATATATTATTACCGCCGATTTTACGCGAAGGTTTCGTTTGTTTTCTTCAAGTGTGCAGTTTAGTTTGTCAAGAAGAAGTTACATAAGATTGGAAGGAGCTTTTCACGCATAATTCTTCTTGGAAAGGATTTAACCACCACTTTACACGGATCCTACCGAGCTAATCGGGGAGTATTAGTTTCTTTCGTTTTTAATTACCTTCTTTTATCATAACTTTGATATTTTGGGAACATTGGGGACAATGTTCGGTTTAAGTGTAGGAGGGAAAATAAAACGGAACTTTGAAACTATGCTTATCCTTGACTATTTGCTTTGTCCAATTGTGATTGTGTAATAAACCATGAGAAAATGTCGGTTAGGGTAATTTTGGCACCAAATTTAAAATTTTTCATGACATATAGGAGTGGGCCATTAGTCTTAACAAAAGCGTCTAATGGATAGGAAGTTATATGACTAGCACAAAACCCTTTACCACCCAAATTCCACCAAAATGTGAGGATTGCCCTTAGATTAGTAGGAATTAAAGCATTCATCTTTAATGCTTAGAGTGTGAACCGGTAGTATATTAGATTCTAGAACTTGTTTTGTGATGCATTCCGAGATCGCAAGTGAGGCTACACTTGTGTAGTTAGGAATAACTAAATGATAAGAGGCATTAGGATAAACCCTTGTTTGATACCCGTAATATAATTACTTCTTCCACATCGGTTGAGTAATTCCCCACACCCTTTGCGTTGTACTCATCTTTAGTACACGATACCCTTAGTTAACCCCTCGAGCCTATCCTTTTCGCGGTTCTCGTGATGTTTCGGTTTTTCCGAATATCAATGAAGAGCATTGTTTACACTCCACCCCAAATATACACCCAAATCGCCTTAGCCTACCCCTTATGCACTCACTTTTAGTGCAATTGTTTGTTATCACCCTAAACCCTTAGTTCAATTATCTAGTTGCTTGCATAAGTTGCTAAGTCGAGTCATATCCTTTGTATACGCTTTTGGGACGATTGGGATTCATGGGAAAAGTTAAAGTTTATGAAATGACGGAAGGAACGTTAAATTCAAATTCCCTTTGTTTGCATAATAATGTACCCCAAGTGTTTTGATCTTTTCAAATCGGGTCAAATTAGTGTTAGAGTAATAAAACTCAAGTGTAGGGATATGCTGTAAATCCCTAGTATTTTGATGTTATCATAGAGGATGGTAGAGTAAAAGTGTATGAAAAAAAAAAAAAAAAATAGAGTGAAAAAAAAAATAATAAAAAAAAACATACGGGCTACCATCCTACATCTATCTTTGAATTTATGTTTGTTTATTTCAGGTTATCTAGAGTTTAGAGTGTCGAGTCTTGGCTTAGCAACGCCATTCTTCATATGCATTTAACATAAAGATTTTGACTTACCACCACTAAATAGCCTATCCCACCAAACCCTTATTTCCTACCGTAAGCCTAACATTACAACCCTTTAAAGACCTCTTTGATAGTCTTTCCTAGGTGCTTACGCCAAAGCGATGAAGGTTTGATCTATTCTCAAGCCTATGGTAATCTATGTACTAGGACCGGTTAATGAGTGTTTATCTTCCATTTCCTATTTGTTATATTTCATATATACACCCGAGAGAGATGTGAGTATCCAAACACCCCATGTGAGGTGCTAGTATGTAATTCCGTGCTTGTTATGACTTTATGGGCTTATATGTGTTGTGGACCGTTTTGAATTAATGCTTTATGACCCCTAACTTATAAATTAATTGGCTAAAAGCACATTTGCTTGAGGACAAGCAAATAACAAGTGTAGGGATATTTGATAAGGTTTTAAAAGGTACCATTTTGAGGGTCGTTTAAGTCCTTATTTGATCACTTTTGTATCCGTTATTGCTTAATATCGCTCCTTTTCACTTTTTAGGTCTCGTGAAGGCAAAATCTTGGAATGGCACTTATTTGGACGAAAAGCGCGAATATATGAAGAAAATGGCCAAAGTCAAAATCGAGACACTCACGCTTTGAAACTAGAAGGCGACGTCGGTGCTAATGGCGCGCCGTCCCAAGATTTTTGTGACGATCCGAACCCAATACTCGTATTTTCAAGCGACGACGTCTAGTTGTGAAAGAGTAGGCCGTCGCTACTCGGGACGGCCTAGATGCAATCCGACGACGCCGAAGTCGAAGAGGACGGCCACGGACATAAGGTGACGCCGCCGCAAGGTTAACGTGGCCAAGACGAAACCCTAATGATGGCGAACGACGGCGTCACTAAACATAAGGTGACGCCGTCGCAATTGTAATCTTATATATAGAATCCGAATTTTTCGTCTTTGTGTGGAGAGTCTTTTGGAGTAAAACCTAAAACCGAACCTAAGGTGTCTTGTACAAGATTTTAGGGTTTTAAACCCTATCTTACATCAATATAAGTCTTTACTTCATTAATTCAATTATGTCTTTGATTATTTGTGTGTATGCTTGCATGTTCTCCATGTCCCGCTAATTTATTTGTGTGTTTGCTTAGAAAGTATGAAACTTAATTATTGAATATTGATTGGTTGTTTCTTATCTTAGTTGATTAATGATCTAGTAATGCGATAGGTCATTCGTTGTGTACTTAATGCTTGATTCATCTTTGTGAACCTTAGAATATAATTACCGAGTAGTTGTAGGCTAAACCATCCAAAGAGCGCCTTAGAGTAGGAGTTTATCATCCCTAGTGGGTTTGTAGACAAGACCCTTTGGTAAGTTCAAAGAGTTGGGAGAAACGCATACCCTACAACTTTAGACACACAACGCAACTAGGAATAAGGACGTGACAACTCAACCATCAATAGGAGATAATTAAGGAGTAGTACAACCTAAGTAAACACATCTTTAAACTATCATACGAGCACACATTAATTAGACATAGACTCCCACAACCTTAGTTTAGATAATTAGATAATAGTAGAGTAATCGGTAGAAATACCAACCCCCAATCCAATACCGAGATTCGTACCTTTCCATTTCATAAAATATAAAAGATACAAAAAATAATCTTCCTCAACCTTAACCTTAGCGTAGTAACTCCTTACTAGCATTCCTATTCCCCAGAGAACGATATCAATACCGTGGCTTACCCTAATTACTACACTACAACGATTAGGTTCATTGCCTGGGTGCCTAGGGTGTTATAAAACTTGCTCGAAGAAAAGGAATTTTCCTTGACCCGAACGACGTTTGGGTATGCGTTATCATAAGCCAAGGACCTTGTTTTGTTTTGCCAAGTTGTTGAGGTTTTTGAAGTTTAAGTGTGAGAGTCTCTTATGCCACAGCCAATTGATAGTTTCAGTTGCTTTAGCAAAGAGACACGTTCCATCTTGGGAGAGTGTTGACATGTCTAGCACATAAACATCATCTCTCCTAGGAGCTATCAACACAACTTCCTTGTTGGCATTGAAAATGGTACCTTGTTTATCATTGAATTGTACAATGTATTTAGCATCACATAGTTGGTGACATCGATGAGATTGTATTTGAGACCATTGACATAGGCTATTCTAGAAAACTATTCCATTGCATTTTCTTGAACCATAACCTTGAGTGGGACATGATGAGTTATCACCAAATACTACCTTGGGTCTGGTTCCTTTACATACTTGTGCAGATATTCCTTCACACCACCATGCTTCTTGAGCATCCACCGTCTAGATGCCAAATATGCTCCACGGCATGTCTCGCACAAGTAGTAAACCTAATTAGTTTCTCTTAGTGACCCACTTACTAGTGGGCTTGGGTCTCAAGGTCTCTTTGAAATTTGCAATTGACTCATGGTCGGTGGTTGAGTGCATAGTGCTACCACGGGTTTTGCATTTAGAGGCCGAGGATGACTCGGTGACTCGGGTTGTTTGAATTTCTCCTTGCATGAATGACATCGTCATGTTGGGATGTCTCATGAGTGGATTACCGCATATATCACAAAGATGTATTCATGAGACAATCATCATGATGATGATCATTAAACCCATAGTGAGGGCACAGAGGAAAAGGTTTTGCTCTATTCTTTGGAGCAACTTTGGAGGATGAAGCATACCGATGACCAACTTTGGTATAGTTTGCTTCGACCGACATATTGTAGATGATCACCGTCTATGATCATCCTTTTGCGATCATGCAAAAAGGATTCTATAGCGATTGTCGTGGTATGGTCGGTATAATGACATAACTCACACTTTTGTTTGTTTTAGAGGTTGACTTAGACTTTGAGGAAGCGGAGGAAGTCGACTTTGTCTCCTTGATTGGTTCAGGACCTTTTCAATGGATTCCATTTTTCAAGAAGCTTCCTCACAAGTTCGCTTAGATTCTTGAATTTGGTCGATTCGATGGGGACAGAGGATGTTGAAGTCTCGGAGGAGTAGACTCTTGTTGGATTAGTTTTGCTTGTCTTTGTAGGATGGTTCTACCAAGTCCGGACCTTTCCTTTGGTGAGTGAGGATTGGATTTTAGAGGAGTAAGCTCGAGCTTGATCAAGACCTAAAGAGGTTTCGGGGTGGAAGCGGTGTTTCAGATTCGCTCTGCACTCGGAGATGTGTTCAATACCACCGGTCATCTCAGAAGTCCTAGCATGCTCTTAAGAGCTTGGCTCTCGTGCTCAAGAATCCTTCTAGAATCAAAGTTTGGAAGCTTACTCTCGTGATTAACTCGCTCAATCCAATCACCGGAATTGGGAGTTGTCAACATGTTGGTAATCATACCACCGACACAAATGGTTTTGAACTTTGGTCTTTGTTGCGAGAGTCGTGAGATGATCTTCACCTATGACTCTCTTTTTGCTACCTTGGGGCACCTACAACATCAAAGACCTTGGGATTCTTAGCAGATCCAACTATCAAGAATATCTTGTTCCTTTTAAGTTCATCTTGAAGAGCTGATTTCTTTTAACTAGTTCGGTGTTTTGAATTTGCAAAGTGATGACCTCAAGCTTGGCTTGTTTTAAAATAAGTAGTTCATCTCTACACTTGTTTAATTCAAAACTTAACTTGTTGTATTTTGAAAAAGATTTAATCTTTGCTCTTCTACGAACTTAAGGTCAACATTAAGATAATTCATATAAGATCGCCAATCGAGTCATCATCCATAGATAGTAAGATGTTTACCTTCTTCATAGTGATGTTGACCCATTCCCGCTTCTCGCATGATTCTTTCCAACGCTAGCTTGTCCTCTTCTCGAGAGGGCCATCGGTCACCGACATGCACCATTTCATCATCCGATGACACCGGCTCTTCATCGATCAAAGGTCTCAAAGAACAAGGCCTTTGTTTTTACCCCGCACGTATTGAACACTTTTTGTTGTTTCGAGGGACGGCCTCGAGCAATGCAAGCTTAGATTTGACTTTCTTATACTTAGCTTCAAAATCATTGCTTTGTTTTGATCGATTTGTTTTGAAAATTTTGATGAGGCTGATAGATTTTGGTTGAAATTTGCTAAAGCCCGAGGACCGATTTGACCACGATGGTTTATAAGAGGGTTCGAAATTGTTTTGAAAAAATGTCTTTTGCAAATGACCCTTTTGTGACACTTAAAGCATTCATGTCCTCATTTGCTTTAGCATTTGAAAACTTTTGTTTCTTTTTATAAACCTTCGAGAGTTAGCAAGGAGTGCCCTTTCCCGAAATTTAGTGTTCATGTCATTTAGGTACTCCTCACTTGATCTCTCGTCAAGCTCATCATTTGAATTTTCTTGAAAATCTTGAACAACATTGTTAGAATAGAAAGCGGTTGATATTGGTGATGAAGTGGTGGTGGTGGGGACTTCTTGACTTTCCCGAGACTTCTTTAAGTCGGGTATCGTCTGCTGATGAGATTTTCCTCATAGACAAATTTCCCATAAATTTCGTGAAGCTCAAGATTTTGGATATGATTAGCATTCCTAAGTCCCCGAGAGAAATTCAACCACTTCGTGGAGACTATTGAAAACCAACATTGATTTCATGTTTGGACAACTTAACACCATCATTTGAAAGATCATTTAAAAGAGTTTTGTACCGTGTAAGTTTGAGAGAGTTTCGAGTCCTTAGCCTCAAGGTGTTATACTCAAGTTTCGTGTCCATTATCCTATTTTCCTTGGTATCGATGGTCCTTCATGACTATGAACTAGGTCATCCAGTTTGCTTAGGTGTACTACGACTTATACTGCGACTCCATAATATCATCGGGAAGACAAGATATTATGATACTTTTGAGTCTTTGGTCCTGGTTGACCACTCTCCTTTCATCCTGGTCCACCGAGCTTGTGTTTGGGCAAACCTTCATGAGTCTTTGGGACAAATGGACCTTCATTTATACACTTGATATAATAAGGTTCTATCCCAATCAAATAGCAAAGCATTCGCTTTTCCATTTGTTGAATTTGCCAACTTCAAGTCTAGGGCAACAATTGAATAAGCTCCACCCTTTTATCGACTAGTTGGTGTACATCAATTTCAACCATTTAGGATCCTAATTTAAAACTTTTAGAGGCCTAAAAACGAGTTTTATAATTAGCCTTGCTCGATACCACTTGTTGTTCCCCGCTCACTATCGTTTAAAAGCAGTTTAAGTTTATAAAACAAGTTAATAGTGAACTATGGTAAATTAACATAAGTAAACACACTAAGTAATTTTCAACATCATATTCTTATTAGAAATAAATCAACAAGAACACGCTACCCAAGTACTTCATGAATAGTACTTGGGATTGAAATGACAAAGTTTGGTGACTCTCTAAGCTCAAGCTAAGTCCGAGCACAACTCTAGAGCTCACCGAGCTATCTCGTGAACTAAGTTGTATTTGGAGGAGTGAAAAGATGGCTCATGTGTATGTGTGTTTTACAATTCACAAGCTTAATCTTTCCACTCCATCTCTTATGCTATTTATACATGTATGATATTTGACACTTTCTTAAGTGACAACCGACATCATACGTAAGACAAAATATCGATGTAATTTGTCTCGTTTACAAAGACTATTCTAGGGAAGAGACAAGACTACTTTCTTAAGTTCGGTGATGACACCGAGCCCGATCTTTGCCATTCAGTGGAAAGTTGACTTTGGTTGATAAGGACTTCGCCTTATCCGCTTCAATCTTTTCCGCCTTGTCCCGCTGCTTCTTCCGCCTTTTCATCATTCGTCTTCTACTTCAGTTTGTCTTGATGTAAGAGTTGGAGAGAGTCTTAGGGATTCAGTGAGTTATTGTCATCACCACCGAATCCATCATCTTCTTCTTGACTCCGCCTTCACCCTTTAAGTTCCGCCTCATCGAGTGGAGAGACTTTTCTACGCCCTCACCGAGTATCCCGAAGATGACTCACCGAGAGGCTATGCACTCGGTGACTCGATTAGTGTTTAACGGGCTAAACACTTGGGCTATTTTCTATTCAAATCCTAGACAAAGGGGATTGGGTATTTATTGAACCCAATGCTTTATTTTTCTTAAAACATTTATCATAGCACGAAAGCAAGAGCTAAAAATGGTCTTCCTAGGATTATGGGAACCCTAGAGTCTTCGTGCATATCTAGATTCACAAAGTCGATGGTAAACAAATTTATCAATTTTATAAGCACATTTTCAACTATTCCTCTAGGATATTAAATAGATCTATTAGCAAGTTCAAGACTCATTCTAGTTGGTTTTGGTTTCCTAAGCCTAGTCTTTCATACATAGTGAAATGCATCAAAATTATACTAGCTCCTAGATCTCGCTAATGCATTATTAATAGATAAATTATTAATTTGAAAAGGTATAGTAAACTCCTCGGTCCTTTTCCTGTAGGAAGCCTATTAATTACGAAGTCGGGCATCTTTCATTCATCATTACCAAGCATGCTTATTCAAGCTTAGATTTATTTGTCAATAAATCATTGTTTAGCGTATTTAGGCATTTGGACAAGGACTTCGATAAACGGGGATGTTGATGTGAAGTTGACGTAAGTTTTCCAAAAATTCCCTTTGCTGAGCTTCTTCTTTCTCTTTTCTTAACCGACTAGGGAATGGTATTGGTGGTCTATAGGGTTCCACAAATGGTGGTTTCTTGTTTTGTTCTTGAATAACAGGTGTTTCACTTTCCATAATAATCTCTGGTGGTTTATCCATGTCATTGTTTTGAGGTTCTTCATGTTTCTCAATATCAATGTCACTTTGTACCTCCTTTGTAGTAGTCACCTCATTAGTTGTTTTTCCACTTCTTGTTGTTACTGCCATTATATCATTTTTCGTGGTTAGCGCATTACACAAAGCTCCTAATAACTAGCTCACCTCATCTTTTAACCCCACTCATAAAATTACTTTGTTCCTTCAATAATAGCTCATTGCAAGTTCTAAATTCATTAAGGAACACTTCGAATTCAACATGTTCCTTCTGACTTTCATCAATGAACTTAACTATTATTTCATAAATGCTTGGCCTATAATCTTGATACCCTAACTCAAATCCTGATATTGTATATGAAAATCAAAACATAAATTTGTAAAGTAAATTGAAGTGTGAATAAGAAATTTCAGTTGTTACAGAGTATCGATACGTCGTATTCAGGATAATGAATACCGTATTGCTATTTTATTTTAAATATGCTGTTGTAATCTGTTTAAAAATCGATACGCAGTATTGAATAAATTCAATACGCTATATTTATATTAAATACCCAGTTCTATTTTAAAATTGTGAATACACTGTATTCACAAAAGTGGTACGTCGTATATGTATTAATTTGAAAATTAAGTTTGAAAATAGGATACCGTATTCAATAAACCGGATATGCCGATATGAATAACTAATTGAATACGCATTCAAGTCTGTAAATCAATACCATATTTGGATGAGGAATACGCCATATCGGGTAATTTTGATGATATCATACAACAGACAAAGAATGAAATAGTAGAATCAAACAAACAAAAAGCAAACAACACACTCAAAAACGAAAAAAAAAAAAAAAACACGGAAAACAAAACACAAACTAACTAAAACACAAAAATACCAATTAAAACTAGTAAAATATTAAAATCACTCCATGGCAATGGAGCCAAAAACTTGATGTGTTATTTGTAGGTATATATATATATATTTTACCAAGTTTTAATATTTATTTTATTTTCGAACTAACCTATAGATTAACACTAACGAGCAGTGTACCCGATCAATGTAGCTAGTTGGATAAATACGAGTGTCAAGAGTGATTTACTAATTAACTAATCCTAAAGTTATTCTACCTATCTAATTAAATTGAAATAACGAAAAAGCGGGGAGGTTTAGCCTGAGAGACTAGCACAAGTTTTGTATTTTAATTAAACTACTAAAGCAATTAAATAAACTAAATAATGCAAAACAAAAAAAATAAAAATAAAGAAGTACTAAATCAATAATAGGGAGAACGTGCTAGCCAAGTCTATTCCAGTTATGTGTTCTTAACATGTTTTACTAGTGAAATAATTACTACCTATCCTCGTTGGTGATTTACTAATGTAAATAAGGTGGATTCTTCTCCTGTTATTCTAGACTCTCACGAGGGTTAATGTTGTTACCATTAACGAAGCTCACATAATGAACTTCAAATACTAATAATAATGTATCTATAGTGATCTATTTTACCAACTTATTTCCCTTATTCACTTGTTAACTACCTAATGGTATTGATCTCATTAGTCACAATAAATAAACCTCCCTAGGGCTCTTTCAGACTTAGACATCCTAGATCATAATCGAATAAGATTCAAACATTTACTATCGTGATTCGAATCTAGGTTTTATAATTCAACTAACCAGTTAAAGTTACAGGATTTAATGGCATATTCCAAAGATCTAGTTACAAGATAACAAGCAATCAAGCATATAAACGAGTAAGGTGATAAACATAAAAATATCCAACGAGGTAAATAAGAAATCGATGTAAAACAACTGAAAAACACATAATCTTCATAAACTTGGCTAATACCTAAAGATGTTAGCCCATAATCTCAGTAACTACAACAACAAACATAACCAAAGAGTATAGAGTTTGAAACATTATGAATACGATATGCTAATCGAATGATTATACGATGAAACTACGTTACAAATAGTTCTCCTAATCAATGATTGAGTTTCCAGAACCTTCTTGCCTTCAAAATTCATTTGTAAACCGAGCTTTGTGGTATAAATTTGTGTAGAATTCGTAAAAATAGGGTTTCTTTATATAGTCTCTGGAATTCAGTTGATACGGCGTATCGATCTCCTTTGATACAGCGTATTGGGCAATATTGGCGTAGGCCCCACGATTAATATATTCTAGAATCTGTATGAACCGCCAGTGAATATGGCATATATAACATTCTGGATACGCAATATTAGTGCCTACACAATATTGTGGTTTTGATGAAGTCTTGAATGAATACGCCGTATCCTTGGTGATGAATATGACGTATTGGGTCTCTGTAATGTGGACTTAGCTTGATTTCTTCATTTTAGCTCCAAATCACGTCCTTTTCCTTAACTTACATCAATTGTTCCTGTTAATACAAATAAATCATATAAACGTTTATTTATATTTTACGATCTTCTAATGTTTTGTCGATAACATTTGTAAAATCATTTTAACGAAATAAATAAAATACGTAAAAGCTTTGAGCCAATAGTTTACTAACACAGTTTTACTAAACATATAAAATCATCAAAACATGTTTAGTTGAATAAGTTATATAAAAGCAAAACCATTTTTATAAAACACTTACAAAGTAATTTTATTTACTTATATTTTATAAAAGTTCATATGTGCTTAGTATAACTTGTAATGGGTAAATGATGGGTAAAAACCAAAGTCCATAACCCATACCCATGGAGCATGAACCATGACTCATGATCCATTGCATGACATCATGCATAAAATCATGTTGGATATTATCCATAATCCATGACCCAAAGTACCCATGACCCAAGACCCATGACCCATTGACTAGGTACAATGTATCTAGTTGTGTGTTCATGATTCAAAGTCTATGACCCATGGTCCATAAACCATAGCCCATAATCCGGTTTGCAACCCAAAATTCGGACTAGCTCGACTCATTGCGGATCCTTGGATTACAACCGGCGGATCCTCAGGTGAGGATCCGCTGATCCCGTGCTAGCTGTAGGCGCTTACCTATTAATAGCGAGTCATTTCTCTCTTGCTCACAACCCCTTTTTGACATATCTTCTCTCAATGTTCTAACCTCTCTAACCTCATATCCAAAGGATCATTCTATGTATTTTTCTCTTTGTGTGATTCTCTAGGTTCCTTTTAAAGGCAAGATCACAACCTTTTGAAGACGTGCAAGCTCAAGGTCATGAGTTGCTAAGCTTCATCATCATCAAGACTACTGAAGTGCATCTTGTTGATAGTTCTTCTCTCCCTCCATTAGTGTGTCAACTTGAAGGCATTGGTGTATTGTGCCAAAGGTGTACATTCGATATGGGGCATCCATGTATATTTGTGTAGTTTAGGTTAAACGGTATTGATATCCTTTGAAGTGTTGTAAAAAGGAGTTTTTCTCCTTTGGGTGTAGTGTTGGCTAGTAGTTCCCCCTTTGTAATGGAACTCGGTATCTAGCCTAGTACCGGATAAAGTGTAAGAGATGTTGTGATAGGTTTGGTTCTACCCGTGGAAGAACTCGGTGTCTAGCCTTGTACCAGATAAAGTGTAGGCGACGTTGTGAAGGATTCTCCACCATATTAAGGAGCTTGTTTTGTGCAGTGCATAGAAACTCTCAAGTTGGGTACTTGGGGAGTGGAGTATGGCAAGGAATGAGTGCTTGTAGCCGAACCACAATAAATACTTGTATCGTGGTTTTGTGTTCCTTTACTCTTTATCTCTTTGCATTATTTATGTATATGTCTATCTATCAATATCTAACACACGATCTAAATGGATTGACATAAGTCGATCTAAATACTTTAAAACAAAGTTTTAATCGGCAAAACTATTCAACCCCCTCTAGTTTTCCACAATTGGCATCATAGCTTCGTTACCAAGTTTCTTAGAGTATATCGTACTTTAAAAAGTTGATATGATCCGTGTAAGTTTGAAAACTACAAAGAAGGAAATTTCTTAAAACAAAAATCATGTTTTAAAGATCTTTTTTTAACTTTTAACAAATGTTGGATATTGATAAATCATTCTAACATTTTCTTTTGATAAATCTTCCTGCTAGGATTCTTCCAATGACTTTGTTTTATTCGAAAAAAATGAAGTCAACACCCAAAGAAGAATCCAAAGTTATGTCAACATGTTTTTCCAAAATACGATTAAGTTTTTTAAAAGTTCATGAAGTATTTCGCGTCTATGGTTTTTAAAAACCATAAAAAGGGAATATAGCAAAGGTATGTTCTCTTAGTTACTATTAGCTGGTCAAAAACGTGCTAATTGCTTATGGTTAAAATGATGATATATGTTTCTCTTATAATAAGCATCTTCAAAAATACTGCGTGATATTAAATGCCATGTGTATATATACGTGGATTATGTGTTTGACATCAAGTCATCGGTTTCTAAAAGTCTCTTCACTACTTTTGTGACAACTGGCAATTAGGGAGCCTTTTTAGGTAACCGCATTACGCTAAGTTATACCGAGTAGTTGCCTTTAGGAGCTATTCCGGCTAACGATGACATGTTTTGATATCGTTATTGGTTTTTATGATTTATTTTATTATCGTATGAGTCGTCGTATGAGTTATAGCCCGTTACGAAAGGCTCTATTTGATTCGGCACAATAAAATCCTAGAACGAGAGATAACGTAACTTTTAAACCGTAACAAGAAACGTGACACATAAATAATCAAAATTCGTGAAAAAACATAAATAAAAACAATAGAAAGTCAAATGAAAGTCGTTAGACACTCGTAGGGTAAAATATGAGCTCGGGAAAGGGAAAACGAGATAGTTTATGAAAAATTGCGGGAATGGCCCCTCTTGTTTACCTAGGTCGCCCCCTCCCTCATTTTCTTTTATTATTTGGTCCCTCATCCCACCTATATATACCCATCACCCTACATACACTCACCCTTTAGTTTCTCTCTCTAAAAACACACACACACACACTTTCTCTCTCTAAACCAAAACCCTAACCCTAAATATACCACCTAGCCGCCGCCACCACTGCCGGCCATATTCCGGCCACACCGCCGCACGTCACCCCCCACCACCACCACCATATTGTAGATTTTTCTTTCCTCTTTCCATCCATATAGGGAACGCGCCCCATAGCCTTCGTATAACCTTCCAAAACATCCTAAAACGCCATGCAAATTTAGGGTTTCGTGGTATTTTTGTAGACCGGGTTTGATAAAGGTAAAGAAGCTTGGTAACGAATCATATGCGTCTTGGAGAGCCACGTACGTGACCATTATGGCACGTATACATGGTTACCATGAATGGGTTTTGATGAACACAGGTCTAAAACGAGTTTAAAACTAATAAAACATGTAAACTAGTGTGTTGGTATCGTGTTTTGTGTCATGTTCTTATGTTTTTGCATTTTTATCATTTTTACATGTTCTTGGTAATAACTAGTTGATGGGTTTTGATGTTTGATGGTGTTTGTATGTTGTTTGGTTGTGTTTGGGCATTGAAAGAGCCATTTGGGAGTGTTTGGTTGGAGTTGGATAGGGGAACGAGCCACTAGGGCCACGTTCGTGGTGTTGGGATTTGTGAACGAGATCCATATGGACCAAGGGTCCGGGTCGGGTCGTTGTGGTAACATATTGGTAGTTGTTGTTGGAGTTTGGATGAGACGCGTGGAGCCGAAGAGCTTATAGAGCTTGTTTGGTTCACGTGGTCTTAACCGGGACCAATGTAGCACGCTATAACGGGGAGTGTAGCTCTCGTAATAGATTACGTAACCAAGCAGTCTCGGCAACAACATTAGCAACACCACGATACTCCGCCTCGAATCGAACGAAAGAGTAGCTCGGCGCTTAGATGACCGAGACAATAAGTTGTTGCCAAGAAAGACACAATAGCGAGGTGGATCGACGAGTGGCGGGCAACCAACCCAATCAACATCCGAATAGCCAATCAAAGAAAGGGTTGAAGCGTAGAACAACTAAAGTCCATAATCAAGTATACCGCTGGACATATCGTAAAATCCTCTTAAGAGTCGTCGGTGTGGTTCCCGAGGGTCATGCATAAATTAACAAATCTATTGGACTGCATATGATAAATAAGGACGCGTGAAAGTAAGGTAGTGAAGTGCACCCGCAAGACTCCAATAAACTGTCGGATCATAAATCAGAGGGCCATCGGCACCGAACTTAGACTCGGTGTCAACAAGTGTATGACATGACTGACAATTGAGCATACATGCGCGCTCTAAAATCTCTAGGGCATACTTCCTTTGACAAAGGACATACCTGTAGCATCACGAGTAACAGAAATGCCCAAAAAATAATGGAGAGGGCCAAGATCAGTCATCGAAAACTCACTGTGAAGAGAATCAATAATCCGATGTAACAATGTTGTAGATGAAGCAGTCAAAATAATATCATCAACATAAATCAGCAAATAAGCAATATCGGAACCTTGATGGTAAGTGAAGCGCAACGACTATGACTAAATCCAACTCGGGTAACGTATCTTGCAAATCGCTGAAACCAGGCCCTAGGAGCATGTTTAAGCCCATAAAGAGACTTCTAAAGAAGACACACGTGGTTGGGACGTTGTGGATCCCAAAAACCAGGTCGCTGATGCATATATACAGTCTCAGAAAGATGGTCATGAAGAAAGACATTCGTGACATCAAGCTGATGAACTGGCCAATGTCGAGATGCCGCGAGACTGAGCATAGTGCGAATGGTTTCCGCTAACTACCGGACTAAAAGTCTCATCGCATCAACCCCAATTTGTTGAGTGCTACCATTAGCAACTAGCGAGCCTTGTATCCGCTAAGGGATCCATCGCAGTACTTGTGTTAAACAACCACGTAGCTTAACAATGTTCGGTGTCGTGGTCGGGGCACAAGATCCAAGTGTTGTTTTTAATGAGTGCATTATATTCATCACACATAGCATTTTGCCAATTAGGGTCAATGAAGGAAATATTGTAGGATTTTGGTATTGGCGAAACGGTGGAGACATGACAATTATATTTAGGATTCGGTTGACGGATATCAAGATGAAGCCGAGTGACCATGGGATGAGTTGAAGTAGGATGAGGTTGTTATGATTTTGAGTTGGTTGGGTTGTGGCTGGTGTGGGTTGCTCAATCGTGGTAGAGGGTGTTTCTGGTTGGGTTGAGGAGGGGCTTGGGGAAGAGGGTTGTTGGGGGGAATGAGCTGGTGGATTAGGGGGTAGGTTTGGGATAGCAGGCTCGGTGATAGTGGGCCCAGTAATAGGGGGCGCGGGTATGAAAGTCGGTTCGTCATCCAAAAAGGTGTACGAGGGAGCGGCATTTGGTGTAACCGAGCCATATGGAAATACAGTCTCGTCAAAAATGACATTACGGGAAATGATAATTTTGTCGGTTGCAAGATCGAGGCACCGGTACCCACGATGGTTTGAAGGGTAACCGAGAAAGATACAAGGTGTAGAGCGAGGTCCAAGTTTGTGTTTGGTGTCGACATGAGGGTAGCAAAGGCAACCAAAAATACGTAGAAATGTGTAGTTGGGTTCGGTGTTGTAAAGGCGAGTGTGGGGAGTGTCATTGTTTATTGTGGTTGAAGGAAGGATATTAAGTAAGTGAGTGGCCATGTAAAGTGCCTCAACCCAAAAATGAGGGGGTAAGTGTGCTTGAAACAAAAGACTACGGATTTGGTTATTGATGGTATGAATCATCCTCTCAGAATTCCCATTTTGTTGAGAAGTACGAGGGCATGAGAAACGAATATGAATGCCATTTTATCAAAAATACGGTGAAAGATATGATTATCAAATTCACCACCATGGTCACATTGAATGCCTTGATATCGCTTTTAAACCGATTTTTAACAAATGTACGAAATTGAGCAAATTTACTAAACGTAATCGATTTATGACGCAAAGGATAAACCCATACGTAATGAGAAAATGATCAAAAAACAAAACATAATATTTTATGCCACTAATACTTGGAAGTGGAGAAGTCCACAAGTCTGAGTGCACAATATCAAAAGGAGAGTTAACAACAGAATCCGAACTCATAAATGGAAGTTTCACATGTTTGCCAAGCTGACAAGCATGACAAAGCACACGAGACTTCACTTTATTACACAAAATACTATTACTAGAAACAAGAGAACGTAGCACGTTACTTCCAGGATGGCCTAGTCGTTGGTGCCACGTATGCTAACTTGTGATAAAAGCTTTGGGGGAGGTGGTGGGCTTGGTGACGGGATATAGGTCGCCAGTACTGTCACATCGGAGAAGAGTTTGACGAGTCAAATAATCCTTCACAGAAAAACCAAATTCGTCAAATTCAATAGGTTATTTATTGTCGCGAGTAAATTTACGAACAAAAATAAGATTTTTTACAACGTGGGGTGTGACAAGTACGTGATTAAGATGTAATGGTCGGTAGGGGTTTGGCAAAATGCTATGGCCGGTGTTGGTGACGTGTATCGAGGCACCGTCACCAATAATGACAGATGGATAAATACACTCATTAAAAATAGAAATTAAATTATTTGCATTGGAATTTAAATGTAGAGACGCACCCGTACCCATATTCCGACCTTCGTTCCCAAAATCCTGTAGAGTGAGTGTACTGAAAGCTTGAGGGAGTGCGGTTTCTTGAGTATCAACATGGGCCTGAAGCTGATGGTAGACCGAGGAGCTGGGCCCACGATTGTTAACACAACTACGTGTAGACTGTTGAGCCGAAGGGGTTCGTGAGTGGCCTGTGCTTGCACGTTGGGTAGAGCCTGTTTGTTGTAGCAATGTATGATGGGCTTGTAATAGTTGGGAGTAAGCATTAAGTAATGGGCCATGACCCAAAACCGATGGATTGGATGTTGATAAGAATTTGGATGAGTCCCATTGTTGTTCCAAAGAAGCATTGTTGGATTTAACATGCGACGAGAATTATTCACATGAACATAGCGACACCGATCCCATAAGAACAGTAACCCACGAGAAAAGTTACTGCAAGTCAAGTAGATTTAGGTTCTTGGAACGCATGTTTGTACCTTGTGAGCGAGCGAACTAGACCGAGTAACAAGAGCCGTTGGGAGGACGAAGATATGCGAGAAGACGAAGTTGATGAGGTCTTCCTGTTCATGCGAGTCTCAGAAAGGGACAAAATGGAACGAGTCTCCTCCAAGTTCGGGAAGGGCTCCTTGTTGAGGATGACATGTACTATGTGTTCGTACTTATCATTGAGGCCATTGATAGCATATGTCACTAAGTCATCTTCGGTGATGTTAGACCCAAGATTATCTAAACGTGAAGCAAGGGAATCGATCTTTCAAAAATGTGCATCCACACTTAGATCTCTGATAACATCAAATTAGCCTGATATTTTTATATCAAATTCTCGTGTTTATTGCCTCATTTGCATTAATATGGTACTTAATTATTTTATATTCGTTCATATTTGCATTTCAGGATAAGTGAGGCGTTGGAGCGGAAAAGAAGTGATAAAAGGCCAAATATATGATTTACGAGGGCCTTTGGATTTTATGTGAAGATTACGCTGTAACTAGCTAATAAGGTTATGGCGTAAATATGAGCTTTGAAGGATACGGCGTAACCAATTCTTGTGGTTACGTCGTAATTATTATCTTGAAGGTTACGGCGTAACATGGCAATTTAGTTACGCCGTAGAGATTATTTCGGAGGATAAGTATGAGATGAAGAAGGATTACGGCGTAACTCGGATAATTAGTTACGCCTGTAATTAATTACTGGGCGCAAAGTTTCGAGGTCCGAGGATTAGAAGTTGCAAGTTAATATTTATTTTATTCACTTCGAGGACCAAGTATAAATATATCAAGAACGGCGAGGGGCTAAAACCGTAAGTATTATTAAGGCTTTTGGACTTAATTTGAATCAACACGCTACTTCAAGGACTAAAAGTGTCAACCAAGTGCAATAAAGTTTCAAGTTAAAGAATGGATGACAAAAACTACGAAGTTGTGATTTACTACTAATAGTTACGGCGTAACATAGTTACGACATAAATATTTATTTTAGTTACGACGTAACTATTCGAGATCCCGATTTTATTTGCACCGACTTTAGTTACGGCATAATTTATCCTTAAGGTTACGCCGTAACCATGTCGGGGCCTATAAATACAACCCCAAATCTGTATTTTCCAATATCTCTCTTCACCCCTCTCTTAGGGGTCGATTAGGCACCACTGTGGCATTTTCCGAAGTCGAAGCCGGTTTGAAGGAAGAATTCACCGCAATCATCATCATTATTAGCTCTACATCAAGTAATTTGTATCAAACATTATGTTCAATTCAATTTATGATTTATTCATTTTGTTGGTATGATTTATTATATGTTTGGCTAAGCACCACAGTCGCCTAGTTATGATTCTTTAATTGTTTTGTTTGCATTTACTTTACTTCCGCATAATTATTTCTAAGTGTATGCATGCATAGTTTATTGGTAGCCACCCTTGGTTTGGTAGTTTTGAATGGCGGTAGAGGCCAATTGCCTAGGAGATATGACCAAGCCCGACCCTAGGTGAGCGGACCGAGACGGAAGGGTAAGATATGACCAACCTGACGACCACTTTCTACTTGTGCTATATGACCAACCGATCACCATCGTTTGGATGAACTTAAGAATTAGGGGTGAGTGTCTAAGTTCCTAACGGCGGGCACTCACTATTATAAATCTAGCATGTAGCAAGATTTAATGACTCGGCTTAGGGAACCAGAACAACGGGACTTATGACCAGTGACTTTGATTTCTCTGTGGTGGCATCTTTGCCGATAGGTTAGGGGCGAATTGACCAAATGCCGTCCTCTCGAATTTGACCCCACCAAGTAATTGGAAGTAAGTAGACGTAGACATCACTATCTAGGAGGATTAACTAGGTTAGCACCACTCTCTTTCATTGATCACATCTCTTGCCTTTATCTGCTTTCTTGTCTTATTAGTTAATTTATTATTTCCATCTTAAAAGCAATTAAAATCGTGACATAGACTTAATTTAATTTCCAATCCACGTAGCTCTTGGGACGACCTCGGTTTTACCGAATACTACACCACACACCTACCCGCACACCGCCCGTAATGTATTAGGGTAGACCATAGGTATAGCGAGACACTATAAATATTAAGACACCGGTCAATTAAAACCGCATCAAGTTTTTAGGCGCTTGGGAGCTATTTAGGATTTTAATTTAAGTTTTTCTTTTATTTTATTTTATTTTTAGTTTTCTTTTTTCTTCTTTTCGCTTTTGTTTGTTTTTGATATTTCGGGATATGGAAGATTGATTTTGACATGCTCACTATGGAAGAATATATTGCGTTGACTCGAGATAACCAAAGATCGGGTGTGGTATGCCCGAATTGAATGATGACATCGAGTTTGAGATCACCGCCGGTTCATAAGTGGAACTTAGGCGAAGCTTTTCGCAGGAACTAACGATGATGATGCCCACCGCACGCGTCAAGAGTATTGGAGATCACGGATCTTTTCCACACTCGTGAGTTTCTCAAGATGCATTAATGCTTAGAGTGTTCCTATTACACTCATTGGTGCAGCCGTAAGATGGATGAAGATGCTTCTGAGGTCAATCAACACGTGGAATCTTTGAAGAAAGCGTTCATTCGGAGATATTGTCCTCCTTCAAAGATTACCAAGAAGATGGAAGAGATAAGGAGTTTCAGACAGAAAATGGATGAAACGCTTGATGAAGCTTGGGAAAGATATAATGACCTTCTCTACAGATGCCCAACGCATGATATCAGCAACCATCAGATGGTCCTTATTTTCTACAAAGGTTTAAACATCTCGTCCCGCCAAATGCTCGACTCTCAAGGACCTATTCCTATAATGCCACCTGCACAAGCCCTTAGATCAATTGAAATGATGGCTGGCCATTCACGTAATTGGTATGATGGAGCAACCACTTGGGCCACAAATAGCAACAACTTGGATGACATTGGCGACATCACCAAGCAGCTTGATAGACTTGGATGTGATATGAAAATGGTCAAGGAGAGCATTCATACTATACAAGAGCATTCTCTCCGAGAAGAACGCAAAGAATATGAGCAGGTCAAGTACGTTGAGTCATTGGAGGAAGCTGTCAATAAATTCTCGGATAATCTTAAAATGATGCACGACTCGAATGACGAAATGATTAGGAAATTCAAGAAGGGCGCAGACTTGAATTTAGAGAAGCTTGATGCTAAGAGGAAAAGCTTGGAGGCTATGCTTGATAAATTAAACCAAAAGGTCCTGGAAATTAAAAAGAATGTGGTTGGAGCTATCAAAGCAACTGTGGGAAAGATGAAAGAAGTCAACAACGAGGAGCCGGTTCCTCATATCAGACCTTATGTCCCACCTATCCCATTTCCAGGACGTTTAAAGGTCGCGAAAGATGAAGAAACAGGCAATGACCAATCAAAGAAAATGGAAGCAAAGAGCTTACAGGGTGATGAAGCAATTCCGAAAGCTAATGCGGAATCAACCACAAAACAAAACGGTATGACTTCTAGCTCTTCTTTTATTCCTAAAAATCTTGCTTGTTGTTCTATGCAGGTTGCTGAAATTATGGATGAAATCGTGCAACCCGTCACATCTCCCGATGATGGTTATGTAGCTCCGGCTACTGAACCAATTTTAGTTGATCTTGCAAAAGAATTAGAGGACAAGATTTTGGACACTTGATGATTAACGAGAAGACATATGAGCCGATAAATCGGCCACGCCACGAAGTGAACCAATCATCAATTCCATCAACTAAAGCGGGTAAGGTATGGAGGAAATGACATATCCTTCGTGTATGATCATAACTTATCATTTCCCATCCCATAGCAAATTCACACCTCATGGTGTTTATTGTTATTTTCACCCACACTTGATTTCAAGTGAGGGGATGAACACCCTTTACGTAGTAAATAAGGGTGGAGTCAAGCTCGTGACTCGAACAAAACAAGCGCTCGTGGGAGGCACCCCATGCCTATCTTTTCTTTTTCATTTTATTAGTATTGTTGGGTTTGTGTTTTCTAACCATTTTGCAGGAAACGAGGAAGTAATTCTTGCTGCGGTTCTTGATTCGACGAGTTACGCCAGTAACTCATCTTAGTGATTACGCCTGTAACCAACTTTTTAGCGAGGATTCTTGACGCATTAATAATTACGGCATAATACCATCTCCGTGGTTACGCCAGAACCACTCGCTTTTGTGACTTATGTCGGGTTTTGCTAGTTACAACAGAACTCCCCAAAAGAGTTACAACATAACTTTCTCTGCTCTAATTTTTTCATTTTAAAACACAATAACCTTGTATTAGTATTTTAAATGAACTTTGTGGTGTGTTCACAGCAAACCCTCACGAGACTTCACTCGTCCACTGGGACACCAAGTGGTTTAAAAACTTGTTGCATACGCTAAATGCAACCGTGATTCCTCTGAAAGTGAGTTAGGTTTTCATTTTCTTTTTGTACTTGTTGTTTTCTAGTATGATGTGTTTGGTTGTCTTAAGTGAATTCAGTTATTAAAGTTTGCTCATGAATCTCAAAGCGGGACACATTTGTTCGTGTGTCTTCGATCATGCCGAGCAAATCCAGGAGTTTCGCTCCAATTCTAACCCTTCTTATCTTTCATTTATATGCTTAAGTATGACCCAGTGGGGAATGGATTAGACATAGACACTCACTTGATTTTATTTGCCCTTATTTTTCTAGTTTTGATGAAAAGTGTTTCATTAATAAAATTTTGACATGTTTTCATTACTTAACCGGATTAATCTAGACCGAGCACACCTACCCTATATTTCCATTGTGTGAGGATAAGTTTTCCGTTTTCCCTTATACATAATACCACAAAATGAGTGTGTCGGTAGTTGTAGTAGACTTTAGGACTTGGCCTTGTATATCTTTTCGAGACCATTAATTATCATGAGCATTACACTGAGGTAACTTGGTGTGATCGGTGTAGCTAGGATATAAGGCAATTTTAGGATTAAACCCAAATAGCCCATATATGTATTGTGTATATTGACTTTTCACATCGATTAGTCAATCCCACTGTTAAACCCTTTTTGTTGCACTCTCCATTAGTGCAGATACCCTAGATACACCTTCGAGCCTTTCCTTTCATTTGTTCACCCAATATTATTGTTTGTTACACCCATCGCCTAGCCTACCCATGTAGTTTCCTTATGTCCATAGTCCGGCACCGTTGGTTAATTTTGGTTCCACTAGTGAAAGTCAGCGGGTTTGAATAAAGGGTTGTGGAAGAAAATCGGGTTTAGATGATAGTTGATCTCAAGTGGGGATACTTTTTATGTTCGTATCGTTTATCCATGTATACCTTGTCTTGCATCCAAAAAAGCATGCTGACAAGTGTTTTGTCTATAATTAGTGTTTTCGCCTTGTTCAACTAGCAAGAATTTTTACAAACCGTTTTGTCTTACGGATAAAATTAGAAACCCGAACATTTCTATCTAGCCTTTCAAATTTTAATCAATATTCGTATAATGAGGACATTGTACATTTCAAGTGGGGGGATGGGAGATAGAAATGGTCGATTTTGATCGAAATATGTGCTAAATTGACCCAAATTTTAATTTTTTTTATATAGCACATTGTTTTTTCATTGATGATGAAGGCCGAGTTAATGCATCTTATTTGCCTAGATTATGGATTTTATGAGGCACCACATTACATTTCTTATGCATTAACTCGTGTATTGGATTATCAAGACCCCGACTCTCGACCTCGATTTTTGCTACGGATTGAATGCGACTAGTGGTGGGGTGTTGTGGACTTAGGAATCTATTTGTTTCGTGTCTTTTATTTACACCAATTAAAATTTCCATGCCTTATCCTACCCTTAGTCATGAATCTAGTTTAGGTGAGGAAGTGAGCAATCATTGGTGTCTTGGCCATGGATTGGACATGTATCATTGGTTTTGTCCCTCACCGTAACTCGTTAGTAATGAAAAATAACCCCATAAGCCTATGTTGTGTCAACCCATTGCCTTTTAGAATAGTTGCATCTATAGACTCTAGTGGTGGAGATTAGTATCTTTGCCAAGCCTATGATAGAATACTCGCCATGACCGAGCGGAAAGTGATCACCCCAAATATAAACACGTGAATTATGAGAGAGTGTGATTTCAATTCCCTTTCTGGGAGGTGCTCGGTTTGGAATTTTCTAGCTTAGGTGATTTTAGACTCATAACTTCCAATTAATCCCGGAGATATCTTTTAAGAATTATTTAAAGTGGTCACTTGAGGACAAGTATGATTCAAGTGGGGATATTTGATAACATCAAATTAGCTTCGATCTTTTATATATCAAATTCCGTGTTTATGGCCTCATTTGCATTAATGTGGTACTTAATTCTTTCATATTCGCTCATATTTGCATTTCAAGATAAATGAGGCGTTGGAGCGGAAAGAAGTGATAAAAGGCAAAAATATGATTTACGAGGGCCTTTGATTTTATGTGAAGATTACCGTAACTAGCTAATAAGGTTACGGCGTAAATATGAGCTTTTATGATACGCGTAACCAATTCTTATGGTTACGCCGTAATTATTATCTTGAAGGTTACGCGTAACATGGCAATTTAGTTACGTAGTAGAGATTATTTCGGAGGATAAGTATGAGATGAAGAAGGATTACGGCAGAACTCGGATAATTAGTTACGCCCGTAGTTGATTACTTGGGCGCAAAGTTTCGAGGTCCAGGGATTAGAAGCGGCAAGTTAATATTTATTTTATTAACTTCGAGGATCAAGTATAAATATATCAAGAACGGTGAGGGGCTGAAACCGTAAGTATTATTAAGGCTTTTGGACTTAATTTGAATCAACACGCTACTTCAGGGACTAAAAGTGTCAACCAAGTGCAATAAAGTTTCAAGTTAAAGAATGGATGACAAAAACTACGAAGTTGTGATTTACTACTAATAGTTACGGCGTAACATAGTTACGACGTAACTATTTATTTTATTTATGACGTAACTATTCGAGATCCCGATTTTATTTGCACCGACTTTAGTTACAGCGTAATTTGTCTTTAAGGTTACGCCATAACCATGTCGGGGTCTATAAATACAGCCCAAACTGCATTTTCCAATATCTCTTCACCCTCTCTTGGGGTCGATTAGGCACCACTCCAAGGCATTTTCCAAAGAGTCCGAAGCCGGGCCAGGAAGAATTCACCGAATCATCATCATTATTAGCTCTACATCAAGTAATTTGTATCGAACATTATGTTCAATTCAATTTATGATTTATTCATTTTGTTGGTATGATTTATTATATGTTTGGCTAGCACCGGTGCCGCCTAGTTATGATTCTTTAATTGTTTTGTTTGCATTTACTTTACTTCCGCATAATTATTTCTAAGTGTATGCATGCATAGTTTATTGGTAGCCACCCTGGTTCGGTAGTTTTGAATGGCGGTAGAGGCCAATTGCCTAGGAGATATGACCAACTCGACCCTAGTGTGAGTGGATCGAGACAGGAAGGGTAAGATATGACCAATCAAGACCCTTTCTACTAGTGCTGCTTTGACCAACCGATCACCCATCGTTTGGATGAACTTAAGAATTAGAGGGTAGTGTCTAAGTTCCAACGGCGGGCACTCACTATTATAAATCTAGCATGTAGCGGTACTTAATGACTCGGCTAGGGACCAGAACAACAGACTTATGATGGTACGCTGATTTCTCGTGGTGGCATCTTTGCCGATAGGTTAGGCGAATTGACCAAATGTCGCCCTCTCGAATTTGACCCCACCAAGTAATTGAAGTAAGTAGACGAGACATCACTATCTAGAGGATTAACTAGGTTAGCACCACTCTCCTTCATTGATCACATCTCTTGCCTTTATCCGCTTTCTTGTCTTATTAGTTAATTTATTATTTCAATCTTAAAAGCAATTAAAATCGTGACATAGACTTAATTTAATTTCCAACCACGTAGCTCTTGGGACGCCTCGGTTTTACCGAATACTACACACACACGACCCGGGTACATCGCCTGCTTAGTGCATTAGGGTAGACCATAGGTATAGCGAGACACTATAAATATAAAGACCTTGTCAAGAAACCCGCATCAATCTCCAATGTCCAAGTTTCGTAACTCACCAACGAGTACCACAATTTTCGAACGCTTGTTATTGTGAAAATCTTCTCGAACGTCCCAAATATCTTTCGCAGGTTGGGGTTTGGTTTTGAGGACGCGCTCCATGAGAGGTTCGAGATGGTAGTAAGAATCCACGCATCGAACGATGGAGTCCACTGTTAACCATTCATCCGAGGGAGGCGGCGTAGGTGCGGTGCCCGACGCAGAGATTGGATGAATTCGAGGCATTGCAACCTCGAATATGGATCTTAAATAGGGCGCCCAATTTGAATAGTTCAATATGTCGCTGCTCAGGGTTACGCCATAAGGTTTTGAAGTTGTGAATGGTGAGGAGCTTTGCATACTTGGGTGGTGTTGTATCGTTAACCATGGTGTTGTATTGTCAATTCACAGTGTTTGTATTTGGCAAGGTAAAGAATTAACAGTAACCGCTTGAGACAAAATAGTCGAATTAGATATTTTGTAACTGCATGAGAATTCACTATATAAGAATATAATAAATTCAATCACCACAAAAGTTATGCATGGGATTTCTTGTAATTGTATGGGATTTCTTTATGGTGTAAAGGTTCTCTGAATCAACGAAGCACAACAATAGAACTTTGGTGGTGGAAACTAACGGCGGCTGCTTTTGTTATTAGGGTTTTTTGGGATCATTCCTGGTAACATGCTAATACCATGTAGAATTATATTGTTCCCGTATTTCATTTATGAATAACCAAATGTGTATAAATACACTAGCTTATAAACCCGTGATAAATCACGGGTAGCTTATATTAAGTTCCATGACAAAAAAGAAACTTAAAAGAAAAAAATAAAAAGGTAAAGTTCGCCGATCCTTGCAAAGAAAGTCTACCAAAAAAAAAGAAAATAAATAAAAATAAATAAATAAAATAACCTTCAAGTAGTTGTTTGCAATCAATTTTCTAAACATTTTTAATGTCTAATGAGGAAAGGTACCTAAAGATACGTTTAAAATGAAGAGATAACGAAAGAATTATTTAGGATTTGTTGTACACTATATAACTTATTTGTTGACCCATATTTGAAACTTAAATCACACTGGCTTCCTTTGAATTACATTGCTTCAAAGTTGCACAATTGTGCTTCATAACAATGCAATGATGGCACAATTTGTTCATCCTTTTCAACGGATAAACACCGACCATTTTTTATCGATTCACACATGAATAGAGATTAGGCAGCGTCGTACTCTCCTTTGAAGGAAATGGATCTACTAAGTTGATGATGTAAGCATCATAGAACATCACTTTCTATTCAAGCAATCAAGCTCTAGTATTTGCAATGAATGGCATGACCTTTTGGAAGTGAAGTGAGGATACCTTGCAAATAAAACCAAAAGCATTAGTATAAGTGTATATATGCCATTACAAGACCAAATCATCACCTTCCTCACTGCCTAATTATACCAACATCACCTGATACATCTAACAAGAGAGAATAACAAAGAAAAAATGCCATTACAACTCTCACATATACATTTAGTTAGTTGGTTCATGTAACTTTGAACACAATTTTTATCTCAAATATATATAAGTACAAGGTTATATTGGTTGTCATGCTAAACAATTTATGTGGTGTCAACCCAACTCAACCCGTTGCAATTGAACCAAACCCATTTAACGCCATACCATGCTGTGAAAACTTTAACCTCTAATCAATAGCCATTTACGTGCACCTTACTCATAGTATGAGTTAGCATTTTACAAGCTTCCTTGATCCCAAGGAATGATTTCAACCTGCGATAAGAAATTCAAAGAAAATTGTTATCTTTAAAAAATTCCAATGCTAAAATTATGCAGTTGCCCATAACAAAGAGACACATTTTGTAAGAACTTGTTAGATACTAAGATTTAGCATAACAAAGTAGCACATTTTGTAAGTTTAAGTTATATTCATAAATAGAACTATTAAGAAATACTTTGTAACAAACATTGATAGACACTTTCAGTTCATTAGCAAACATAAGCATTTTAGTGCACCGACTGCTATGAAAAACTGGTTACATTTTTAACCGGAAATCAATAATTGATCCATCATCAAAACCTAAGTTTTTATGATGAAGGAATTGAAGGACTTGGAGTTAGGCCAATCAAGAAACACACATACAATTTGGCGGTTACTATGATAATTAGCAATGAAAAGCTTTTCTTTTGCCTTTAAAGGGAAAAATGATAATTAGCAATGAGCTAACAAGTTTCAATAATCAAAAGTGTACGTGTGCACTTTGAAACCTTTCAAAGATGAGGCATAATTCAAAATTGGTTTTTCCATGATACCTTGATAGATATTTCTTTGAGGCATTTGATCAAACACTTGTGAGCACTTCATCAAGAACCGGTTTTTCACGATGTCTGTAATCATAAACATAAAATATGATTAATTGAGATTTACAAAATAATCACATCGCTTTACAATTAGATTATATCAACAAAGCAAAAATATCTATATATATAATAAAAGAAGGTTTTTTTGAAACTTGACAGCTAATTAAAGCCACGTGTACATAGCTCCACGTCACAAAACACGTCACTATTGCCGGTGTAAATGCAAGTCAATGAAGCACCATTCTTAAATACAGAGAAATCGATTACATATTCCTTCATTTCATTTAAAACTTTCATTGGTTTTCTCAATTTTAAGTAATGATTGCAGTTGACATTAAAATCCTCGTATCAACTCAATCCTTTCCATGTATATCATTAACTTGAAACCAAGTATTGTCGACATGATCTTCATTCTCGATATCTTTGTATTTTTGTATCTTCATTTCAAACCGCAGTTTAGGTGTTTGTTTTGTTTTGTAAAAAGAAACAAACACCCAAACCGCGAATTTGAAATGAAGATACAAAATACAAATGATATTGATAATGAAGATCATGTCGACAATACTTGGTTTCAAAATTAATGATATACATGGAAAGGATCGAGTTGATATGGAGGATTTAATGTCAACTCAGATCATTACTTAAAATTGAGAAAACGAAGGAAAGTTTTAAATGAAATCAAGGAATATGTAATCGATTTCTCTTTGTATTTAAGAATGAGGTGCTTCATTTGACTTGCATTTACACCGGCAATAAGTGACGGGCTTTTGTGACGTGGAGCTATGTACGCGGTTTTAATTAGTCGTCAAGTTTAAAAACCTTCTTTATATATATATATATATATAGACTGCGAAGACCTGCGGCTGCGGCATGGCGGTTTTAATAGGCAGACGATTAACCGATATGCAATCACTGTGGTAAGTGTTTAGTATAACATTCAAAATAGAACGTAAAAATAAAATGTAATATAAGCGAATTGGTAACAGAATATGATAATTCAACTCTAGTTATGTGTGTGAGAGAGAGTTTTCTTCAATAGCGTTGGTTTAAGTTTCAGAAGATGATTATAATTGTAATAATAATAGAACCAAGAGTTGTATCCGATAAGATCCAAATAATGCACTCAAACAAATCAAATAATGCATTTTGTTATTTAATAGTATATATTTTTTGACTGATAAGGAAATTATGTGATTTACATTGTCTCATCATTTCAATTACTTATGTAAGAGATATTGGTAAATGCTTTGTATTTTTAGAGTGTTTAAATTTATACTTCACATGTCCAGTTTGCTTGTCCTTAGTTAAATCCTTAGTTGTTCACGAATATTGAGGTTTTCGCAATACATTCTCTACATATATTTAAAGGCCGGTTAGGTAGGTAAGATAGTTCCAAAAAGCTATATTTAAGTAGTAGGCATAGAGAAATGTTGTCGAAAGTAGCCTATTATCTTTCAAGATGAGCAGTCTTGATATATTTTTGATTGAAACGTCGAAAAAGTTTCGAAAAGATATAGAATCGCCTTCATAAATAGATGATTTAATTAACATCGTGATTGTATGATTCTTTTCGCCTAATGATTAACGATTTCCGATATATATATATTTTCTATATTAAACTTTTCTCTATACAATGTTATGTTGTCTTTTTTATACTGGAGGTGATTTGCACACTTTTCAAATTGATTGACACACTCTAATTTAGAGTATCTTGACATTTGTATCCTTATAGGATGTGACGGTATAAATGTCAAGACACTTTAAATTAAAATGTGACAATCAATTAAGGGAATGTACTACAATGCCTTGAGATGTCCTCTTACGAGTATTTCCTTTCCATCCGTAGAGAATAGGTACACTAAAAGGGCTCGACATCCAAAGTCTAATCACCATAAAAAACAACACACTGTAAAGTTTTCTATAAATCATTATCTCCAAGAGTATTATGCACCGACCTTTGTGAGTTTAGATTTCAAGAAACAAAAAATGACTTTGAATCTCTCAATCTGATGACTTAAACTATCAAATGTGTGTGAGGATGACTATGTCCTAAAAAGTTTCCAAATGTTTTTAAATACTACCTGCTAATCCTCCTCGTTATCCACAATCCAAAGTCCAAATCACAACTCAAATATTTTTAATTGCTTCGTCTCACAATAAAATGGCCAACTATATGATTTTCTTAAAATAAACTAACGCTAAATGTAAAATATCCATGTTTTTCGTTAGCTTAAATTATTGTAAGATATTAAACTTAAATGGTAAAAATGAATAAAGAGTAACAAAAAGGTTTAAAAAGTTCGGATTATGTTTGTTGCCGAGGATAAGTAGTCTTTCGAGGTTTTGTTGCTATAAGACCGGATGGCGAGGCGAGGTGAAGGCGAGGTGAGTAGCCCACGCCATCCCAAACCACGCCACCTTACTCACTCAAATCAATGCGCATTAAGGTGAACGACTCACCCGTTGGTTCTTGAAAAAGACCTACCCAATTATTTATTTATTTGTGAGTGTATGTGGGATATTTAGTGGGGTATATTTTAATAAAGTTGGTATTTTAATGAAAGGTGAGTGAAGGTTCTGGTCAACATTAAGGTGAGTGAGAGTGAGTGGAAGAGAGGTGAGAGAAAGGCGATGTAGGCGATGATGCAGAGGTGACTGAGGATTGCCTTGCCTTCCAGCCTAACCATTCATTTGCTTGTTCCCATATTTCATGTTACTCATGTACAAGACCATTTTACTACTACTATAACATAATTTTGGCCGCCTTGAGAATTTGCATACCCAAAAACCGTAGCAGAAACCACAATAGCCTCTTAACTATGCCATAGTAAATTCCTAAACACATCTAAAATAGTCGTATACATTACAAAAAGCTACCAAGTACTAACAAAAGTATTTCAAAAAAAAAAAAAAAAAATCAAGAAAATAACCAAAATAAACAAATTAATATTTATCATCAACCTCATTAGAAACGTGACTGGCTTAAAAAAATTAACAAATCCATACCAAAAATTTGTAGATCCAACGGAAGCACAAACACAAGATGATCCTTAAATCTATCATCGGCCACAAGATTGCGCAAAAATAAATAAATAAATAAATAAAAAATCTTTAGTCCCAAAATTTTTACAAGAAATTAGATCTAATACAAGACAAAGATAACCAAAACGTCACAACCACCGAGGTACTAAAGACCACCGAGACCACACAAACCACCAAGAGATGGCTTGATCTCAACAGAGGTTATATGCGACCACACAAGAACCACAAAATTGGTTAACCCAATTAAACCACACCAAAAACACGACACCATCGCAAGACACAATACCAAGACCACCAAAACTACCCACTAAAAACACCAAAGAAAACCATCTGTCATCTGTGATGGAGGATGTGGTTGTGAAGGCAAATTTCTAGAGAGAGGATGAGATATGTTTGAGATGTGTTTGTGCTCGGGTGTCTGAATCTTAATATTAGGGTTGGAGGGTGGTTTGGTTTTAGGCATTGCATATGCCTCCTTTATAAGGGAGTTTACCTCTCAAATCATTCCAATTAGTAACTGTGTTCGTGATTTGGTTTTAATGTTTGACAGCCATATTGACATGCATAAATTTAAAGCATTCAATTTGACAGCCATATTGACTTTCTTGTGTCTGTTTTGATTAAACGATTCCTTGATACAAATGTTTGTGATTTGTTTTTAATAGTTGCCATATATATAGCTTTTTAACATAAATGCACTCTGTTTTGATTAAACGCATGGCTTTGTTTCACAATAATTCCTTATATAATTTTTTCAACATTTCAACTAAGCTTGACTTTCAATATTCAATTTCAATTTTCAACTTTCAACTTTTCACATTTCCTCTTAAGTGTTTTTCCATTTTAGATAGTAGAGATAGATAAATAGATAATACATGAGATAAATGGGCTAGACCCAATAATAACTAAATACATACATGGGCCTAATAATACATGCTACTAACAACTAGATCATTTACCGGTCCTTGTAACCCCAGTAAGTTCCTCCATTCGTCGCACTCTAGTCAGTATTAAAATTGACTTATTGAAACCGGGGTCGTGTCGATTGAAGTAGCTTGGGAATTATCATCAATTGGCATCATTGCGTGCCACGAAAGAAGGTTTGAAGGGTGGGACCGTGGCAAAGTAAGATCCGACAATATTTGCACAATGGTATGTGTTTGTGGCCTCGATAGCAATAGGGTGTGAAAGCAAGCTAACCCAATAACAGTGAGTTGTTGGGCCTCCTCTTTGTCATAATCATCTTGAATCCGTTCATCAACTACATCCAAGATACGTCCTTCCGGTTTAACGACCATACATAGTCAACCATTAATTCGAACTTGGTTGATTTTTGTTCTAGTATTTACCGAAACAACCTCAATCAAGAATGCAATCAAGGCATAGATATCCGAATCTTGGTGGCTTTTCCGTGAGGAAGCATTCGGGGGCAATGTAACCGATGGTTCCAAGACGCCTTGGCTTCAAGCATAGGATGTTTTCTCATTGTCGTGGCACGTGCAAGGCCAAAATCACCAAGACGGGCATTGAAATGAGAATCAAGCATGATGTTGCTCGCTTTGATGTCACGATGAACAACTTTTGGTCATATTCGTAGTGGAGGTAGTTTAGGCGAGGCGACACCGCTAATATTTGGCAACGGTGTCCAACTTAAGATGTCACCCGTCCTCGTGAATAAGTGCATGTCGAGACTTCCTTTTTGCATGTACTCGTACACTAGAAGGAGTTTTCCGTTCTTGTGACACCATCCTGCACCAATTTAATAGACGTTACCCACGACATCATAAATTAAACGTACTTATAAACGAAGTAGGATAATACATGATCTAAGAAGAGGTGACAATATGAGCATGTCGAGTATCATCTAAATGGATTGTTTTGAAACACGTCAACTTGGCTTGATATATATTCTTTTTCAAATAATTAAAATTACTTTAATCATGGAACAAACTAATATTATTACAATGAGTTAATTGTATTTTTGGTCCCTGTGGTATGGTAAAATTACAGGTTTGGTCCTTAAAACTTTAAGAATGCAATGATAGTCCCCATTTTCAAGTTTCGATTGCATTTTTGGTCCCTGATCGATGTGAAATGACTAAATTACCCTTATCTTCTCTGAATAAGGCAAAGGGCATTTTAGTCATTTCATTTTATCTAGGGACCAAAATTGCAATCCAAACTTCAAAATAAGGACTACCATTGCACTTTCAAAATTTTAAGGACCAAACCTGCAATTTAACCATACCACAAGGACCAAAAATGCAATTAACTCTATTACAATAGTAAACCAAATTTTCAAGCAACATAATATTAATTAGAAGTTTAATCATGTTATATTGCATTTATATTTTGCTTGAAATAGTTTAGACATCTAATTTTTTAAATCATGTTATATTTTGCTTTAAAGTATATCACTTTGTATTGTACTCCTTCTGTTTTATAATAATTGTCCATTTTGACTTTTTTTAGTATTTCTTGTTCAACTTTGACAATTAATATTTTTATTTGTGTTATATAATATTTGATGAAAATTATACAAAATAAAAATACATTTAAAAATCAATCTATTCATATATTTTTCATCAAATATTATATTACACAAATAAAAATATTTATTGTCAAAGTTGAATACAAAAGACTTAAAAAAGTCAAAGTGGACATTTATTATGGGACGCAGGTAGTAACACATTTGTAGTGTTTGGTTCTTGTAAGCAAAGCGGCAAATGAAAAGATTTTTACAACTTAATGAATTTTTTTGTTTGTTTACATTATGTAATGATTCATTAAAAATAATGATCTATTACACTAATATAGTGTTTGATATATTGTAATTAAAAGAAGAATGAAAATGATTATTACGATTAAGTAAAAAAATATATTTTGTTTACAATTATAAACTGTAATGATTTACTACAAAGAATGACTCATTACACCAAAAACTATCATTTCCATTCCTAAGACCCCCCCACAAAATCAAAACTTTCCTTCCAACCTAAGTCGTATGGCAACTCAAGATCACAACCCCAATCTGCCACATGTTTTTTTTATTTTAATGGCTATTTGTTTTTTCTTTACTTTTTCTTGTTTATTTGTAATACTTATATTATTTTAGGTTGGGTTGTTGATAAATGGTATAAATCGGTTGTATGTAACTTGTGTAGGTGGAGGGAAGAGAAAATAATATTTTAATATAAGATGGGGTTGGGTTGGGTTGTTGATAAAAATAGTCTTAAATAAATTTCCTATCACCAACAAGCATTTTAGTCTTTTTTTTATGGATTTCATTCCGTCCTATTATACCAACCAAACATAATTAATTAAACGGTAATCAATCATTACATTACATTATTTATTTCATTACGTCATTTATTTCATTATTTGACATTTTATTCTGTCACACCAAATAAACCCAAAAATATTCCATTTTGATTCTTTAGGGGTCCTTTTTTCCATTTCATCTTGTAATAGAACCAAAATTACATAAAAGTTCATCATTAACTACTCACAGTAAATAAACTTATTATCGTCAATGGGGTATTTTAGTCTTTTTCTTATCGATTTCATTTCATCTTATCATACAAAGCAAATATGATTAACGATAATAAATCATTACATTATATCATTAATTACATTACGTAGTTTATTCCAATCATTTGACATTTATTCCGTCCTAACAAAACGGACCCTTTATCTATTGACTAAAAATTAGTGTGGGATGAGACACTTAGCTATATTAAGTTTTAAACCCTAAAAAACTTGTGTTTTATGTTTATGAAGCCAATTTTTAGTCCCTTTCTTCAAATCATCAAAAGGAACTCAGGACAACAATGTACAAATCAAAAACATGAAAGATAATAAGTTTAATTTAAGTAGAACCACGTAAATCATTTTTGTAATTGACTTTAAAGAATAAAATAAACATGCAAGTGGGTGGAAGATTCATAAGATAAAAAGTCAAGATATATAAAAGGAGAATAGTCATTGTATTCACTAATGAAAACAATGTTTCTTGTCCAAGGCAGAAAATAAAATTAATCTAATCTTGTAGATAATAATGTAAGAATGTCAACTAGCATGATATCTAATCTATATCTATATCTATACTACTTATAATAGAGGAAGACACTTCCCTCATATTAATTTTTTAAGATTTTCTAATATAGATTTTTAAGCAAATACAAGTAAAAAAACATCATTTATAAGTATTTAAAGCACAACTAAAACTAAAAAAACATTATTCAACATATACAATTAATACACAATTAAATTTACCCATTCACCAAAATATACCACTACCTAAGCACATTGTACAATCTAATTAAGCTAACAAAAAAATATCTTTTCAAATTGCACAAATATAATCTAGAATGTCCATTGATTGATAAAGTATCTTCGAGAATACACATTGAAAAAATGACAATCTCATGGCAAGTCCAAAGAGGTAATTGCAGAGAATCTGCTCCCCAAGGTGATAGGATATGAGATGTCGCGACTTTTTCAAATCTAGGGATTACTTTTCGACAATTTTATTTTTGGGTTTTACAAATATAGAAAAACTTGCCCCAATTTTATAAAAATCGTCGTTAAAATCTAAACAAGCATAAATAAATTCCTCTTCAGTTTAGGTCTCCAATATTGTTTCCACATGATATTAATCTTGGAAGAACGAAAGTTATATTTTGAATCATCATCAGAGGTAAAAAATGCAAGATAAAAAGAGCTAAAAAATATAAAAAACTATAAGTAAAAAAAGATTGTAAAAAGATGCGTGTAGCTTCAGTTCAGGTCTCCAAAAAACTTTCAGCATGGTTTATATCAGAAGAACGAAAGTTATTTTTGTTGAATCATCATAAGAATACACGCATAAATATTTGGTTTTACCGAAAACATAAATAAACTTTTGAAAAAATATTTGAGAAAAAGGATTGAACATCGGCTGAGAAGAGAAACTAGAAGATACCCAATTTGATGAAAACAAAGTACCACGAGAGAGGGAGAGACAAAAGAGAGGTTGTGTGTTAGTAACTTTAACCCTAATTCTCCTCACCTAGGTATGACTTGTTTTTATATACAAATACAATTTCCACTCTTGACCCTCTCTTTTTTGTTTATTTTACATATTTTGCATCCATTAACTAAAAACGGGCTTAAGCCCGAATCAAGCGCAGCTAAACGGGCGTACGGGCTGAGAGCTCGAGCAACAGCACTGCTAAACAAAATTTTGATATCCGTAAATTTATTGTCAAAAACCATAATTTATACTACTTATAATGGAGGATGACCCTCTCCTAAATTTTTAAGATGTCATTAATGTGTTTTTAAGCATTATAATTTTAATGCATAATGTACACAATAAATTGCTTTTACTAATTTATCTACCACAACATTTTAATGCTTCATTTAATATTTCTTTTTGAATTAGTTTAGTTTTAATGCAAAAATTCACATATAAATGAATATATATACTACTTATAATGGAGGGATGACTCTCTCCCCTAAATTTTTTAAGATGTCATTAATGTGTTTTTTAAGCATTACAAATTTCTATGCATAATATACACAATAAATAGCTTTTACTAATTTATCTTCCACAACATTTTAATGCTTCATTTATTTTTTTTTTAATTAGTTTAGTTTTAATGCAAAAATGCACAAATAAATGAATGTGATTTTAAAATGAATGCAAAACTACAAAGTTTCAAAACTATTATTATATCGTAAGAGTGTTTGAGAACCAATCTAAATAAATTTTGAATTATTTTAAATAAAATTAACCACAAAAGTAAAAGCGGTTTTTGTAAAGGTCGGGACAATTTTTTTAAGACAAATGATGCAAATGTGCAAAGTATTAAGTGCTAATTAAATGATTAATATATTAGTATATTAATTATTATGCTTTTCATAGATAACTCTAAATGATTGCTTAAACGTGTAAGTTTTCTTTACATTATAAGCATTCTTTTATTTATATCTTCTATCTATGTGGGACAAGTGTTATAAACAATATTAATGATTCAAACATTTTTCATAAATATATACTTTACAAGATGTATACATTATAAGTCTTTCTTTTATTTATATCTTTTTATCTATATGGGACAAATGTAATAAACAATATTAATGATACAAACATGTTCAAAATATATATATATTTCATATAAAAATGTTTCTACTTACTTGGGACTACTGACCACTATCAACTAATTTGACCATAACCCCATAACATTATCGATACCACAACGCAAAATCACGCCACTTTCAATTGTTTTTATATGAATTAGTTGATATTATCCATCACTTTTTTAAAGCTACTTAAAACTCATTATGTTTTTATCGATAAAGTTATTGTAAGAGAAAACATAAAATTGAAAACATTTTTGCCGAAAATTTTATTACTTGATACCCGCCATCGTAATGCGCTGGATACTCTACTATAATATTCTAAAGAGTTGAAATATGCAACATGAAACTTTTAAGATCCGCAAATTTATCGTCACATAAACGCGTTTAGACTATAAAGCATGGTTTATTAAAATATTTTATTTCGCAGATCCGCCGCCGCATCGCGAGGAAGTACTTCGCTAGTAAACTAAAAACATGATTCTGGAAAATTTTATTTCAAGTCTCGCTTCCCGCAACGCATGTACCTCTAGTTAACATTAACATACTTAGTCCACTGTAATTATAATAAGTGAGTAGAGAATAAACATGTTTTATTTAACTGTAGTGGTTTTCTGTTGTATGGTAGTTTCATCTATACTTGCTAGGTGATCTAGTAGACCCTCGTATACACATTTGTCCTTGCTTGTTTGCTACAACCCTTATGCATAAATTTATATATAGACGCTTCAATGCTCATTTATCTTCCCAAGCTTACTGTACTAACGTTGGAAAGTATATATATAATGTTCTGCTAACATGAGCTATATATACTATTACATATTTCAATATTATTTGGATTCAAAAGTTTGTTTGTTGATAAATTAAATAGTATGCACTCATTAGTAAAACATTTTCTTAAACCAATTTTTGTTGCTGTTTGCAGATAAGAATAGTACAACTAAATAAAGACATAGCAACACATAGAAATTAACTCACCTAATAATCGAACAAGATGTTTATGCCTCAAACGATTGATGATCGTAAGCCATGTTGCACGGGACGGATACGAAGCGGATGCGGGATCGGAAACGGGTCTTAGAAACGCCATGGTCAAAAATTCAAGAAAGCAGTGCACTTGGAAACGTTTGTGTATTTTATATAATTATATATATATTTATTTATAAAATAAATAAAATCAAACATCCAACTCTTATATCAATTAGCAAAGTCCACTTTACTACTTATAACTAAAATAAGCCCGGTCCATTAACCACTCAACTTGCCCTAATAATATTATATATAACACTAACCCTAGTACAATCCCTAATTTCACTACAAAAAATTAACCTGCGCCTCCCTCTCACACCTTGCAGTCATCTTTTATCTCAGGTTAAAAAGACGCAGCAATCAATCAAACAAACCACCAACACAAATGAATATTAAAACCAAATATACTCCTTATGGTTTCACTTACAACAACGCTTGTTTATGTTCGAATCTCACAAGCACAAAACTACCTTAACCTTCTTTGGTTATCACAAACCCATGACGGAAGAACCAAATGAACAAGGGTGCATACGAAACGCTTCGAAGCAGCACGTAAACGCTTTAATATGACCCAAAGCGTTTCGGTGTTTCCAAAACGTAAACGTTTCCCATTTTCACGATACGTTTCCATCAGCTTCCGACGCTTTCCGGCCGTTTCCGTTCCAAAGCGTTTACGATGGGAGGCGGCACCCTCAGCGTTCCGTGCAACATAGATCGAAGTTCGACGAAAAATCATATTCCCTTTTAAACTTTCCTCGAAACCATTTTGACCACCTCTCCATTATCCTCCGACAACGACCCACGGTGACACCACGCCGTAACCACCTTGTCCCAACTTTCTTTTATCATCGAAATTGTTTGTTGCTTTCTTGATTCCTTAAACCGAAATTCCTTAGGCATTCAGTAGCGTCCTCAACCGGTTCAATATATATGAGTTTGACCTATCCACCAATCTCCTCTTATACCAATAATAACGAAACACGCTAACCCCAACACGACAACCAACGGTATCCCAACAATAAGTAATGGCTTCATTCTGGGACTCTTTGTAGAGTCGGATCCCGTGATATGTTAAATGCAGTTATGTTCCACCGTAGAACACAGTTTAGCTCAAGAAGCGTCCGATGAGAAGCGACAAAACCGAAGTAGGAATACTTCGAGCGGTTTCTTGTAAATTAAGTTCAGTATTCAATGATTGGGGTGTTTGGCCTAGTTGGGTATACATATCTCTTATCCGGTTTGATTGGTGTGCGAAAGTATAGGCAACACAAGATGAACAATAGAACCTTTATTCGGATCTAAGTCGCAATAGTCGACTTAGATTAAGTTCAATAGTATTCAAATGTTACAAGATTAGATTAATGTCAATGAGACAATAATCATGTAAATGTAAAGACAAGACAAGATCGGTGAAATGATCCGAAAGAAGAGAAGAGAGTGATACAAAGGCGCACACTCAGTGTGTGTAACCTAGATTAAGGGACTTATTAAATAGGAGATTAAGTTTCACTAAGACCCTCTAACGGCTATAAATGACTCATCCAGTGAAAGCGATGAAAGCTTGATGAAATGAACATCTTGGAACTTTAAATCTTTTATCCTTTGACCAAGTTTAACCCACAGTAATTAATCACGCAATGAACCATAACTTGAAAGCCATTAGCAATTGATAGAATGATATGTTTGCCACAGATTATCACCCAAAATTTAACATTCCCCTTAATCGATGAGCAAACATATCAAACAATATCAATTTTCACACAAAAATTTATGTTGATGAGCGAGGGAGGTTCTTTGTGAGTATGTCTGCGGTTTGGTTTGAAGAGCCAATCTTTTAGCATTTATAACACCTCTAGCAATTTTTTCCCGATGAAGTGAACATCAATTTCAAAGTGTTTTGATCTTTCATGGAAAGCAGGGTTGTGACAAGTTGTAAAGCGATTTGTTGTCACAAAAAGATTGACGGGAAGATTGATATCAACTTTTAGATCTTTTAGGATTTTTGAATCAAATGATTTCCTGAGCGTGATGAGACATAGATCTATACTACCTTACGTGGAAGATTTTGAAAGAGTGTTTTGTTTTTACTTTTCCATGAGATTAAACAATCATTGAAGAAAACACAATAACACGTGATGCATTTTACGGTTTTCTTGCATTTGCCCAATCGGCATCACTATATCCTTCAAGATGATTTTGAGTTCTTTGAAATTGTACCTTAGACCTTTTCACGGAGCTCCTTTTAGATATCTCGAACATTGAGGCACATTCGGATGCGATTTTAAGGAGAATGCATATATTGTGCCATACAATGAGCGAGTATGAGATGTCGGTCTTGTATGGGTGAGATAGATAAGTTTCCCAGTAACCCGATAACGTGATGTTGACAAGCAAGGGGTCATCGGCGGTGGGAATGTATGGAAGCACATAGTTGGGTTCCATAGGAGTGGATCTGAGTTTGCACCAAGAAGACCAAATTCTTTGAGGAGTTCAAGGCAGTATTTTCTTTGAGAAAGACAAATGTCATTCCAGTTTTAAAACCTCAATGCCAAGGAAATATTTAAGATTTCCCAAGTCTTTGATATGAAATTTGGATTTTAGAAACTCTTTAAAAGATTTATCTCATCAATACGGTTTCGGTAAGAACAATATCATCCACATAAACAAGCGAGCAATAAACTTGTTATTCTGTTTTGGTGAACAAGGAGTGATCATTAACAGATTGAACAAAGTTATTTTCTTTTAAAACAACGACAAGTTTTTCATTCCATTTCACGGGAGCTTGTTTTAGGCCATATAGAGACTTGACAAGTTTACAAACTTTATTTTTATTGTTCTCATTCTGAGAACCCCTTGGGGATGGTCATATAGATATCCTCATCAAGATCTCCATACAAGAAAGCATTGTTAACATCAAGTTGAAAAAGAGGCCATTTGTTTTTCTGACTAAGGCAATAAGACATCTAACGATGAACATTTTCACAGCAGGGAAAAAGTTTCATCATAGTCTATTCCTTCCCTTTGGTTATAGCCTTTAACAACTAATTTAGCCTTGTATCTATCAACTTCACCATTGGCTTTATACTTGATTTTAAAGATCCATTTGTACCCAATAGGAGTTCTATTAGGAGGTAGATCGGTTATATCCCAAGCATGGTTTTCATTTAAGGCCTCAATTTCGAGTTCATAGCATCAACCCAATTACTATCAAGGATAGCTTCTTCATATGGTGGGTTCAATACTTTTATTAAGACTAGATGCAAAGCGATAATTATCTTTGTTAAGATTAGAGTAATTAACAACCTTTTCAACACCATATTTGACTTTTCCTTCTACAATAAAGTCGTTAAGATTCTTGGGCAACTTAGAGACTCGGTTGACCTTCTAGCGATGATGGTGGCAAGCCTCTTTCTTGTTCAGAATCGGTGTAGTATCGGTGAATTAGAAGATGCATTAGCGGGATGTGATTCATGTGATATGGTGCCCTCGAGGTGTGTATTATCATCTATAGATGTTGCAAGCGGTTCGTCAATCCTAGTAGGATGACTTACCACTGTGCCATCATCATAGGATATCACTCTCCCTTCATCATTGGGACTTATTTGTGAGTCAAAAGAAATTTTGTGATTTAAATCTTTTGGTACAAAAGTTTCAACAAAAGGTTTTGACAAAGTATTTTTCATTTGAAGGAAAAATAGTTTCATAAAATTTGACATCTACGGAGTAAAAGATATTTTTTGTTTCTAGGCTCAAGAGTTTATAGCCTTTCTTCTCATTTGAGTAACCAATAAGGACACTTTTTGGACCTACTACCAAATTTATCGGAGATGTTGAGAATGGTGGCATAGCATAAGCGACCAAAGACTCTAAGGAGAGAGAGTGAAGGTCATGCCCATACACGAGGAAGAAGGGGACTTGCAGACAGGCGAAGAGGTAACTTTGTTTATGACATAGGCGGCGGTTAGAACACATTCGGACCAAAGATTTAGAGGTAATTCCCCACAAACATAAGGGATCTAGCTACTTTAAGGAGATGCCTATGTTTCCTTTCTGCTATACCATTTTGTTGTGGTGTATAAACACAAGAAGTTTGATGTAAAATTCCTTTTCATGGAAGAAATGTTGAAGTTTATTATTGACAAATTTTGTCCCATTATCACTTCTAAAATCTTGACATTGTGTTCAAATTGATTTGATAGCATATGAGTAAAGTTAACAATGGAAACATAAACATCATCCTTCCCTTAAGCATATAAACCCACTTTACGGAATAGTCATCAACAAGCTGTTAAAAATATTTGTAACCATCTCGCTAGTGACTTTATATGGTCCCCATACATCAAGATGGACAAGTTGACCAATTTTAGTTGATTTATGTTCACTTAGAGGAATGGTTCTCGGTTTGTTTAGCTTTATTACAAGTATCACGAGATGATCGGTTTCGGATGTACTATCAAATTTAAGAGTGGGTTTAAGTATGTGTAGGACTTGGTCGGAGGATGACCAAGTCTTTGATGCCAAAGATTTTTAGAAACATGACAAGCGGATATGCGGTTATTAGAAATAATCTTACATGTAGAATCAATATCAAACATATATAACCCATTGTATTGTTTACCAATCCCACGATCCTTTTTGATGTAAATCTGTATATAGCAATTAGATTCATTAAACCCAACAAACATCTTATTGTCTCTAACAATTTTATGAGCAGACGACGAGACTAACATTGTACTCGGGAACAACAAGTACATAAAAAGAGTTAGGTCATTATTGACCTTTAAATCACCAATTTTAGTAATTAAGGCTGAGTACCATTGGGATGTCAACAGTTAAGCCAAGATTTGAAATGTTAACAACATTGATTAAAAGTTTTAGAACACGGTCATGTCTTGATTTGCACCAAAATCAACAATCCAACCTAGGCGATGTTTCGGATAGAGATTTTGTGTTGTTGTTAAAAATTTATTAAAGTTTACATTAAACTTGACACTTTGCCATTAAAGAAGGTTCACGAAAAAATTTTACACCCAAGTTGGCATTAGCGAGATGACACATTGTTGTCATTGAGAAGACTCATAAGTTTGGAGAGCTGTTCATTAGACAAGGAAGCAGGAGAGTTGCTAGCACTATTATCGGTGACATGATTAGTTTCGGAGAAACATTATTCTTCTTGAAAGGTTTACCATTAAAATTCCTTTTAACATATTCGGTAGGATAACCAACAAGATCATAACATCTATCAATAGTGTGACCGGGTTTTTGCAATTAGTACATTTGAGATTCATGTTTGGTCCTCTGCTATTTGGTATTACCATTATTAAAACCGAACCTTTGTTGTTAAAACCTTTTTGTTATCAAAAATTTTCCACCATCGACGTTTTTTGCAAAGAAAGGCGTAGCATTGGGTTTAGCGAGCTATTCCCAGATGAAACATTTCGTGAGATTCTTCTCGAGACAACGAGCAGTTTTGACATTAGGTAAAGGATCTTTGGTTAAAATATTGCTTCGATGGGGACATAGGAGTCATCAAGACCCATAAGAAATTGCATTAACTTGATCGGTGATTATGTTTTTCAAAATGTTTTGACCTCACAAGTGCGGGGAGGCAAGGCGATCATACAATCAAATTGTTTCCATAAGGAGTTAAGGTTGTTATAATAATCGGCAAGAGATGACCCACTTTGACTAAGAGAGTTTATATTTTATGCAAATTAAAGATATTTGAACCATCAACCTTATCATAGGTATCTTTAAGATCATTCCACATTTCATAAGCGGTTTAGCATATATAGCACCGACAAATAGTTCGAAATTTGAGAGAATTAAGAATCAAGTAACCACAGCGAGTTACAAGTATCCCATTGATTAGCAAGACTAGGGTTGAATCATCTCTTATCAAGTACCATCAATAAACCCTAACTTATTATGGTTCCTTAAAGCAAAAGTCATGGCCATATTCCATATTTTATAATTTTCGGTTCAGTGAGTTTAATAGAAATAATGGGAGTGCCATTGGTATTGTTAGGATGCAGATACAAAGCATCACCAAAGGATAAGCTTTTCTCGGTGGAAGAGCCACCAATATTATCATCACCAATAGCCATAAATCAAGCAATAAGACAGATAGATATAATAAGGCGGACAAGGAGACACATACAGAGATAATAATAAGACAAAATAGACAAAGAAATAAGACCTTGAATTTAAGAAACAACGGTACCAAGCACGTGGACTAGGGTAAACCAGGCGGTATTCGTACCACTCAAGGTGGCGAGATCAAGATGTTAGTCTACCGTTTGCACCCACAAAGACTTAAGTCTTGTATGTTTGAAGAAAGGATAAGACTTAGACTTACGAGAAATATGCGGCGGAAGAACAAGTCACAATTACCTAGATTCACTTAGTCTAGGGCTAATTGTAAGTAGAATATAACCGGTGATTACGCCTAGTAGTAATAACCCCAAACCACCAATTTGTTGCGAAGAGAATCAATGAGCATGTAGCTCACGATACCATGTCTGAAAGTATAGGCAACACAAGATGAACAATAGAACCTTTATTCGGATCTAAGGCGCAATAGTCGACAGATTAAGTTACAATAGTATTCAAATGTTACAAGATTAGATTAATGTCAATGAGACAATAATCATGTAAATGTAAAGACAAGACAAGATCGGTGAAATGATCGAAGAAGAGAAGAGAGTGATACAAAAAGGCGCACACTCAGTGTGTGTAACCCTAGATTAAGGGACTTATTAAATAGGAGATTAAGTTTCACTAAGACCCTCTAACGGCTATAAATGACTCATCGGTGAAGCGATGAAAGCTTGAGAAATGAACATCTTGGAACTTTAAATCTTTTATCCTTTGTCCAAGTTTAACCCTGTAATTAATCACGCAATGAACCATAACTTGAAAGCCATTAGCAATTGATAGAATGATATGTTTGCCACAGATTATCACCCCAAAATTTAACGAGTTGGCAATGTAAACACGTATAAACTTCTCGAGACCATTGTACTCGATCCAAACGTTGTGAAACACTACTTGTGGGGGTGCTAGAGTAATATTTAGCGGTGTTAATGATTTAGATACTACGAATCGATAGAATGGATGTTGAGACCAATATGGTTATTATCGGGATCGAAAGATTGTTTGATTGTGTCACTCGATGCAGCCTACGATGTCATTTGTTGTCTGGTTGTCCGTATCGGGGTTTGTAAGTCCAAGGTATTGACCATAACTATTATTTGGTATGCCAAGAGTTGGAGATATTACTGAAGGCTAACCCTTCACCGGTGTACTCTCGTTGTTGGGGATGGATACATGTTGACAAGAAAATAGGTGCTAAAGGAGGCAAGCGAGTTGTCGTTGTCCCATTGTTTGAACCTTTGCGTAACATGATCCGACCGGATTGGTTATGGAGGTTGAATATGTCGGGTTCTTTGGTGTCCGATGTTATTTGGGCGTCATTGTGTATGGTCACGTAGTTTTCGGCTTTTAGTTCGGGTTGACTTGGTCTATCATGGATACGTTAAAGTGAGGTAGCTACGGGTGAATATTTCGAACTTTCGCCGCCAGCTGGCTAAACAAAGAAAGATCACGGTAGTTCTTAGGGTTGCACATGATCTGCCGCCATCTCATATGGTGGTTAATAACGGTGATCGGGTGGGTTTGAGGGAAGAGAGGACTAGATATGGTGGAAATATTTTAGGTTATAAATGGGTGAAGGAAGAGGTAGTGTAGTTGCTTGGAAAGTGTCATAGTAATATACTAGTTATAATACGCAGCACGTAGTTTTGACAAAAAAAAATATTTTGTATTAATGCTAAATATTATGTCTTTAAAGGTAATTACATATAATTATATACTTATACACGAGTTTTTCATTATTCATTATATCCATTAAATTTTGTATAATCAAATTTTGTAAAAAATTTTGTTAGATAACTCAAGATTCAACTATATTTAGTGATATGAGATGTTGATGTTCCTATTTAAATTTCACTATTGATATTATGATCTACGAAGATGCGAGTTTAGTTGCACATAATAAATGTTGATGAAGTTAAAATATACTCTTTAAAGTTTTTTTAAAATGATTTTCTACATATCCTTATATAAATAAATAAAAGTTACATGAGTAGTTGTTATAAGTACAATCACGTTTTTTCTCTTCATATTACAGTAGCTCGTACTTACAATTTGATAATTATATTCTCGTTTTCAATAATTTAGCCGTATTTAATATTCAAATTCGTGTCTACATTTGTCATACTTTTAATATGAAATAAATGAGTCTTTAGTAAACATATATAGTAAAAAAATGATATTTATAATCTTATGTATATTTATATGTTGGAGTTTAAAACAACGGATATATTGTATTTTAAGTTATAAAGTATAAGGGTATAAAATATAAGGGAGTATTTGTTTAATTTACAAAGTTATTAAAAACATGGAAACTTATAATATTACACTTAACTCTATACAATTTTAAAAATTTAACCACTAAAGTTTTATTAATTACCTCATCTTTTTAAAGTTTTGTTTTACAAATTTGACACCTATATTTTTTTGTGTTTTCTTCTCAACCAAATTTCTACACCAAATAAACTAAGGTTGACCAAAATCAATTTAATTTTGACTTTTATTAACCAATCACGTCGCCGATTTCGCTTACGTGACAAAATCAACCTCTCTATTGGTCTAATTTTTTTCAATGAGAAGGGTTTTGCAAAAATCTTCGAAATGATGTAATTCTTTTATTATAGCAGAAACCTGACCTCTTAACTATGCCATAGTAAATTCCTAAACACATCTAAAATAGTCGTATACATTACAAAAAGCTACAAGTACTAACAAAAGTATTTCAAAAAAAAAAAAAAAAATCAAGAAATAACCAAAATAAACAAATTAATATTTATCATCAACCTCATTAGAAACGTGACTGGCTTAAAAAATTAACAAATCCATACCAAAATTTGTAGATCCAACACAAACACAAGATGATCCTTAAATCTATCATCGGCCACAGATTGCGCAAAAATAAATAAATAAATAAATAAAAATCTTTAGTCCCAAAATTTTTACAAGAAATTAGATCTAATACAAGACAAAGATAACCAAAACATCACAACCACCGGTACTAAAGACCACCGAGACCACACAACCACCAAGAGATGAAGCAGTCTCAACAGAGGTTATATGCGACCACACAAGAACCACAAATTGGTTAACTTAATTAAACCACACAAAAACACGACACCATCGCAAGACACAATACCAAGACCACCAAAACTACCCACTAAAAACACCAGAAAACCATCTGTCTGTCTGTGATGGAGGATGTGGTTGTGAAGGCAAATTTCTAGAGAGGATGAGATATGTTTGAGATGTGTTTGTGCTCAGGTGTCTGAATCTTAATATTAGGGTTGGAGGGTGGTTTGGTTTAGGCATTACATATGCCTCCTTTATAAGGAGTTTACCTCTCAAATCAATTAATAACTGTGTTCGTGATTTGGTTTAATGTTTGACAGCCATATTGACATGCATAAATTTAAAGCATTCAATTTGACAGCCATATTGACTTTCTTGTGTCTGTTTGATTAAACGATTCCTTGATACAAATGTTTGTGATTTGTTTTTAATAGTTGCCATATATATAGCTTTTTAACATAAATGCACTCTGTTTTGATTAAACGCATGGCTTTGTTCACAATAATTCCTTATATAATTTTTCAACATTTCAACTACTTGACTTTCGATATTGATTTGATTTTGTTTCATTTTCAAGCACTTCATAGTGTTTTAGTTTTAGATGGTAGAGATAGATAAATAGATATTACATGAGATAAATGGGCTGGACCCAATAATAACTAAATACATACATGGGCCTAATAATACATGCTACTAACTAGATCATTTACCGGTCCTTGTAACGTTAAATTCCTCCATTAATACTCTAGTCGGTATTAAAATTGACTTATTGAAAGCAGGGTCGTGTCGATTGGTAGCTTGGGAATTATCATCAATTGGCATCATTTGGCCCCAGAAAGAGGTTTGAAGGGTGGGCCGGTGGTGCGGCGTAAGATCGACAATATTTGCACAATGGTATGTGTTTGTGGCTTACCGATAGCAATAGGGTGAAAGCAAGCTAACCCAACGATAGTTGTTGGGCCTCCTGCTGTCATAATCATCTTGAATCCGTTCATCGACTACATCCAGAATCGTCCTTAAATTTTAGCGATATACATAGTCGACCATTAATTGAACTTGGTTGATTTTTGTTCTGATTTACGAAACAACCTCAATCGACCAAAGGCATAGATATCCGAATCTTGAGTGGCTTTTCTGTGAGGAAGCATTGAGAGCAATGTAACGATGGTTCCAAACCGCGCTTGACCGGCGCCAGGATGTTTTCTCATTGTCGAGGGCGTGCAAGGCCAAAATCACAAGGCGGGCATTGAAATGAGAATCAAGCATGATGTTGCTCGCTTTGATGTCACGATGAACAACTTTTGGTCATATTCGTAGTGGAGTGGTTTGGGAAAGGGCGACAAGGTAATATTTGGCAAGTGTCAACTTAAGATCACCCGTCCTCGTGAATAAGTGCATGTCGAGACTTCCTTTTGCATGTACTCGTACACTAGAAGGAGTTTTCCGTTCTTGTGACACCATCTGCACCAATTTAATAGACGTTACCCGACATCATAAATTAAACGTACTTATAAACGAAGTAGGATAATACATGATCTAAGAAGAGGTGACAATATGAGCATGAGTATCATCTAAATGGATTGTTTTGAAACACGTCAACTTGGCGATATATATTCTTTCAAATAATTAAAATTACTTTAATCATGGAACAAACTAATATTATTACAATGAGTTAATTGTGTATTTTGTGGTCCACATGGTATCAGTAAAATTACGAGGTTTGGTCGTTAAAACTTTAAGAATGCAATGATAGTCCCCATTTCAAGTTTCGATTGCATTTTGGTCGCAGTCGATGTGAAATGACTAAATTACCGCCTCTTCTGCAGAATAAGGCAAAGGGCATTTTAGTCATTTCATTTATCTAGGACAATTAATAAACTAAATAAGACTACCATTGCACTTTCAAATTTAAGGACCAAGCACATGATCCATATGAACCAAAAATGCAATTAACTCTATTACTAGTAAACCAAATTTTCAAGCAACATAATATTAATTAAGTTTAATCATGTTATATTGCATTTATATTTTGCTTGAAATAGTTTAGACATCTAATTTTTAAATCATGTTATATTTTGCTTTAAAGTATATCACTTTGTATTATACTCATACATTTTATAATAATTGTCAATTTTGTTTTTTTGTTCTTGTTCAACTTTGACATTAATATTTTTATTTGTGTTATATAATATTTGATGAAAATTATAAAATAAAAATACATTTAAAATCAATCTATTCATATATTTTATCAAATATTATATTACACAAATAAAATATTTATTGTGGTTGAATCGAAAACTTAAAAAGTCAAGTGGACGTTTATTATGGAATGGGTAGTAACATTTGTAGTGTTTGGTTCTTGTAAGCAAAGCGGCAAATGAAAAGATTTTACAACAATGAATTTTTTTGTTTGTTTACATTGTATGTAATGATTCATTAAAATAATGATCTATTACACTAATATAGTGTTTGATATATTGTAATTAAAGAAGAATGAAAATGATTATTACGATTAAGTAAAAAATATATTTTGTTTACAATTATAGCGTAATGATTTACTACAAATTTCATTCTGTTTGTATCATTCCATTCTAAGACCCCCATAAAATCAAAACTTTCCTTCCTTTAGTCGTGTATGGCAACTCGAATCATGTACGTCTGCGGCATGTTTTTTATTTAATGGCTATTTGTTTTCTTTACTTTTTCTTGTTTATTTGTATCTTATATTATTTTAGGTTGGGTTGTTGATAAATGGTATAAATCGGTTGTATGTAACTTGTGTAGGTGGAGAAGAAAATAATATTTTAATATAAGATGGGGTTGGGTTGGGTTGTTGATAAAAATAGTCTTAAATAAATTCCTCTTACCAGCATTTTAGTCTTTTTTTATGGATTTCATTCAGTCATTATCACCGTAAAACATAATTAATTAATGGTAATCAATCATTACATTACATTATTTATTTCATTCGTCGTTTATTTCATTATTTGACATTTATTCTGTCACACCAAATAAACCAAAAATATTCCATTTGATTCTTTAGGGGTCCTTTTTCAATTTCGTCTTAATAGGCAAAATTACGTAAAGTTCATCCATTCTTCTACTGGGTAAATAAACTTATTATCGTCAATAGGGTATTTAGTCTTTTCTTGTCGATTCGTTTATTCTTGTCATACAAGCAAATATGATTATGATAATAAATCATTACATTATATCATTAATTCATTCGTGGTTTATTAAATCGTTGGCGTTTATTAGTCTAACAAAGCGACCCTTTATCTATTGACTAAAAATTAGTGTGGGATGAGACCAAGCTATATTAAGTTTTAAACCTAAAAAACTGTGTTTATGTTTATGAAGCCAATTTTAGTCCTTTCTTCAAATCATCAAAAGGAACTCAGGACAACAATGTACAAATCAAAAACATGAAGATAATAAGTTTAATTTAAGTAGAACCACGTAAATCATTTTGTAATTGACTTTAAAGAATAAAATAAACATGCAAGTGGGTGGAAGATTCATAAGATAAAAAGTCAAGATATATAAAGGGAGAATAGTCATTGTATTCACTAATGAAAACAATGTTTCTTGTCAAGGCAAATAAAATTAATCTAATCTTGTGAATAATGTAATGTCAACTAGCATGATATCTAATCTATATCTATATCATCTCTACTTATAATGAAGGCAAACATATTAATTTTTAAGATTTTCAATATAGATTTTTAAGATACGGTAAAAAGCATCGTTTATAAGTATTTAAGCCTTGTAATTAAAAAACGTTATTCAACGTATGATTGTCTGGCAATTAAATTTACCCGTTAAAATATAACTACAAGCGCGTTATATGATCTAATTAAGTAACAAAAATATCTTTCAAATTGCACAAATATAATCTAGAATGTCCATTGATTGATAAAGTATCTTAGAATACACATTGAAAAAATGACAATCTCATGGCAGAGTCAGAGATACGGAGAATACATCCCGGTGATAGGATGAGATGTCGCGACTTTTTCAAATCTAGGGATTACTTTTCGACAATTTTATTTTGGGTTTACAAATATAGAAAAACTTGCCCCAATTTATAAAAATAATCGTTAAAATCTAAACAAGCATAAATAAATTCCTCTTGGTTTAGGTCTCAATATTGTTTCCACATGATATTAATCTTGGAAGAGCGAAAGTTATATTTTGAATCATCATCGGAGGTAAAAAAAATACGAATAAAAGAGCTAAAAATATAAAAACTATAAGTAAAAAAGATTGTAAAAGATCGTGTAGCTTGATTCAGTCTCAAAACTTTCGACATGGTTTATATCGGAAGAGCGAAAGTTATTTTTGTTGAATCATCATAGAATACACGCATAAATATTTGGTTTCACGAAAACATAAATAAACTTTTGAAAAATATTTGAGAAAAAGTTGAACATCGGTGAGAAGAGAAACTAGAAGATACAATTTGATGAAAACAAAGTACCACGAGAGAGGAGACAAAGAGAGGTTGTGTGTTAGTAACTTTAACCTAATTCTCCTATTTTCATTATGACTTGTTTTATACAAATCAATTCAGCTTGACCCTCTCTTTTTGTTTATTTACATATTTTGCATCCATTAACTAAGCGAACTAGCGAAGCTAGCGCGAGCAAGCGGGCGGCGTGGTAGCGAGCTCGAAACGACACTAATGCAAACAAAATTCTTGATATCAAGTAAATTTATTGTCAAAAAACCAATTTATCTTCGCATAATGGAGGATGGCCTCTCTCATAAATTTTGTCATTAATGTGTTTTTAAGCGTTATAATTTTAATGTAATGTACACGATAAATTACTTTTCTAATTTATCTACCACAACATTTAATCTTCATTTAATATTTCTTTTGAATTAGTTTAGTTTTAATGCAAAAATTCACATATAAATGAATATATATACTACTTATAATGGAGGATGACTCTCTCCCAAATTTTTAAGATGTCGTTAATGTGTTTTAAGCATTACAATTTACATGCATAATATCTGAAATAAAGCTTTTTACTAATTTATCTTGTGACATTTAATCTTCATTTATTTTTTAATTAGTTTAGTTTTAATGCAAAATGCACAAATAAATGAATGTGATTTTAAATGAATGCAAAACTACAAAGTTTCAAAACTATTATTATATAAGTAAGAGTGTTTGAGAACCAATCTAAATAAATTTTGAATTATTTTAAATAAAATTAACCACAAAAGTAAAAGCGGTTTTGTAAAGGTCGGGACAATTTTTAAGACAAATGATGCAAATGTGCAAAGTATTAAGTGCTAATTAAATGATTAATATATTAGTATATTAATTATTATACTTTTCATAGATAACTACAAATGATTCTTAAGCGTGTAAGTTTTCTTTCACATTATAAGCGTTCTTTTATTTATATCTTATCACATATTGGACAGTGTTATAAACATATTAATGATTCAAACATTTTTCATAAATATATCTTTCTGAGATGTATACGTTATAAGTCTTTCTTTTATTTATATCTTTTTATCATATGGGACAAATGTATTAAACAATATTAATGATGACATATTCAAAATATATATATTTCATTATAAAAATGTTTACTACTTGCGGGCTGGGAACTGTCAGTGATTTGCCATACTTGTTGTAAATCTGCTGACCTTAAAATCGTACACGCTGATTGTTTTTATATGAATTAGTTTGATATTATCCATCACTTTTTTTAAAGTTCTAAAAGCTCATTATGTTTATTGATAAAGTTATTGTGAGAGAAAGCATAAAATTGGCTTTTTTTGCCGAAAATTTTATTCTTGATCTGCGTAGTGTGATCGCGGATCTCTATAATATTAAGAGTTGAAATATCTGACATGCGAACTTTTGTCATAAATTCGTCACATAAAGCGTTTGACTATAAGCATGGTTTATTAAAATATTTTATTCGGTATCATGCATGGCGTGCGAGGGTACCACTGCTAGTAATAAAAACATGATTCTGGAAAATTTTATTTCAAAATGCCGCGCCCATAACGGTACCTGCTGGTTAACATAACATACTTAGTCCACTGTAATTATAATAAGTGAGTAGAGAATAAACATGTTTTATTTAACTGTAGTGGTTTTCTGTTGTATGGTAGTTTCATCTATACTTGCTAGGTGATCTAGTAGACCCTCGTATACACATTTGTCCTTGCTTGTTTGCTACAACCTTATGCATAAATTTATATATAGACGCTTCAATGCTCATTTATCTTCCCAAGCTTACTGTACTAACGTTGGAAAGTATATATATAATGTTCTGCTAACATGAGCTATATACTATTACATATTTCAATATTATTTGGATTCAAAAGTTTGTTTGTTGATAAATTAAATAGTATGCACTCATTAGTAAAACATTTTCTTAAACCAATTTTTGTTGCTGTTTGCAGATAAGAATAGTACAACTAAATAAAGACATAGCAACATAGAAATTAACTCACCTAATAATCGAACAGATGTTTATGCCTCAAACGATTGATGATCGTAAGCCATGTTGCGGGAGACGGATCTGAAAGCAGATGCGGGGCGAAGCGGTGCCAAGCGCCGTGGTCAAAAATTCGAAAGCAGATGCGGTGGAAGCGTTTGTGTATTTTATATAATTATATATTTGTTATAAAATAAATAAAATCAAACATCCAACTCTTATATCAATTAGCAAGTCCACTTTACTACATAACTAAAATAAGCGGTCCATTAACCCTCAACTTGCCTAATAATATTATATAACACTAACCCTAGTACAATCCCTAATTTCACTACAAAAAAATTAACTGCGCCTCCTCTCACACCTTGATCATCTTTTATCTCGAGGTTAAAAACGACAATCGTCAAACAAACCACCAACACAAATGAATATTAAAACCAAATATACTCCATGGTTTCACACAACAAGCGCTTGTTGTATTCGAATCTAAAGCACAAAACTACTTAACCTTCTGGTTATCACAAACCGACGAAGAACCAAATGAACAAGGTGTGCCTGACGCTTCGAAGCACGAAAGCGCTTTAATATGACAGCGTTTCGGGTGTTTCCAAAAACGTAAACGTTCCCATTTCTGATACGTTTCCATCGTTTCCGAGCGTTCCAAGCGTTCCGTTTAAAGCGTTTACGGTGGGAGCGGCACCGGCGTTCCGGTGCAACATAGATCGTAAGTTCGACCAAAATCATATTCCTTTTAAACTTTCCTGAAACCATTTCACCGCCTCTCATTATCCTCCGACCCACGGTACACCATGGTAACCACCTTGACTTTCTTTTATCATCGAAATTGTTTGTTGCTTTTGGTTCCTTAAGCGAAATTCCTTAGGCATTCGAGGCGTCTCGGCGGTTCAATATATATGAGTTTGACCTATCCACAATCTCTCTTATACCAATAATATGAAATCCTAAACCCAACCGACAACCAGCGGTATCCAACAAATAAGTAATGGCTTCATTCTGGGACTCTTTGTGAGTCGGATCCGTGATATATTGTCCGTTATGTTCCGTAGAACACGGTTTAGCTCGATAAGCGTCGATGAAAGCGACAAAACCAAGTAGGAATACTTGAGCGGTTTCTTGTAAATTAGTTCGTATTCAATGATTGGGGTGTTTGGCCTAGTTGGTATACATATCTCTTATCGGTTTGATTGGTGTCGAAAGTATAAACCACAAGATGAACAATAGAACCTTTATTCGGATCTAGGCGCAATAGTCGACTGAATTAAGTTCTAATAGTATTCAAATGTTACAAGATTAGATTAATGTCAATGAGACAATAATCATGTAAATGCAAAGACAAGACAAGATCGGTGAAATGATCGAAGAAGAAGAGTGATACAGGCGCACTGGTGTGTGTAACCTAGATTAAGGGACTTATTAAATAGGAGATTAAGTTTCACTAAGACCCTACATGACTATAAATGACTCATGACGAAGCAGATAAACTTGATGAAATGAACATCTTGGAACTTTAAATCTTTTATCCTTTGACCAAGTTTAACCCACAATTAATCACCAATGAACCATAACTTGAAAGCCATTAGCAATTGATAGAATGATATGTTTGCCACAGTTATCACCCAAAATTTAACATTCCCCTGTCGATGAGCGAAACATATCAAACAATATCAATTTTTACACAAAATTTATGTTGATGAGCGGGGAGGTTCTTTGTGAGTATGTACGCAGTTTGGTTTGAAAGCCAATCAAGCATTTATAACACCTCTAGCAATTTTTTCCCGATGAAGTGAACATCAATTTCAAAGTGTTTGATCTTTCATGGAAAGCAGGTTGTGTGATTATGCGATTTGTTGTCACAAAAAGATTGACGGGAGATTGATATCAACTTTTAGATCTTTTAGGATTTTTTGAATCCAAATGATTTCCTGACGATAGACATAGATCTATACTACCTTGTGGAAGATTTTGAAAAGTGTTTTGTTTTACTTTTCCATGAGATTAAACAATCATTGAAAACCTGATAACTTTGTATGATTTACGGTTTTCTTGCATTTGTCAGCATCACTATATCTTCAAGATGATTTTGAGTTCTTTGAAATTGTACCTTAGACCTTTTCACGGGCTCCTTTTAGATATCTCGAACATTGAGGCACATTCGGATCTACGGGAGGCATATTGTGCCATACAATGAGCGAGTATGAGATGTCGAGTCTTGTATGGGTGAGATAGATAAGTTTCCCAAGTAACCCGATCCTTGATGATGTTGACAAGCGAGGTCATCGCGGTGAGAATGGGCATAGTTGGGTTCCATAGGAGGTGGATCTGAGTTCACGAGAAGACCAAATTCTTTGAGGAGTTCAAAGCGTATTTTCTTTGAGAAAGACAAATGTCATTCCAGTTTTAAAACCTCAATGCCAAGGAAATATTTAAGATTTCCCAAGTCTTTGATATAAATTTGGATTTTAGAAACTCTTTAAAAGATTATCTCATCAATCAGTTTCCAGTAGAACAATATCATCCAGTAAACAAGCGAAACAATAAACTTGTTATTCTGTTTTGGTGAACAAGGAGTGATCATTAGATTGAACAAAGTTATTTTCTTTTAAAACAACGACAAGTTTTTCATTCCATTTCACGGGAGCTTGTTTTAGGCCATATAGAGACTTGACAAGTTTACAAACTTTATTTTATTGTTCTCATTCTGAACCCCTTGGGGATGGTCATATAGATATCCTCATCAAGATCTCCATACAAGAAAGCATTGTTAACATCAAGTTGAAAAAGAGGCCATTTGTTTTTTTCTGACTAAGGCAATAAGACATCTAACGTGAACATTTTCACAGCAGGGAAAAGTTTCATCATAGTCTATTCCTTCCACTTTGGTTATAGCCTTTAACAATTTAGCCTTGTATCTATCAACTTCACCATTGGCTTTATACTTGATTTTAAAGATCCATTGTACCCAATAGGAGTTCTATTAGGGGTAGATCGGTTATATCCCAAGCATGGTTTTCATTTAAGGCTTCAATTTCGAGTTCATGTCGACCCAATTACTATCAAGGATAGCTTCTTCATGTGAGTGGGTTCAATACTTTTATTAAGACTAGATGCAGCATTAATTATCTTTGTTAAGATTAGAGTAATTAACAACCTTTTCAACACCATATTTGACTTTTCATACAACAATAAAGTCGTTAAGATTCTTGCAGCAACTTCTGGTTGACCTTGCGATGTGGTGGCAAGCCTCTTTCTTATTCGGCGAATCGGTGTGTATCAGTAAATTAGAAGATGCATTAGCGGGATGTGATTCATGTGATATGGTTTCGAGGTGTGTATTATCATCTATAGATGTTGCAAGCTGGTTCGTCGATCCTAGTAGGATGACTTACCCTGTGCCATCATCATGGGATATCCTCTCCCTTCATCATTGGGACTTGTGGTCAAAAGAAATTTTGTGATTTAAATCTTTTGGTACAAAAGTTTCAACAAAGGTTTTGACAAAGTATTTTTCATTTGAAGGAAAAATAGTTTCATAAAATTTGACATCTACGGTAAAGATATTTTTTGTTTCACTCAAGTTTATAGCCTTTCTTCTCATTTGAGCCAATAAGGACCTTTTACCAAATTTATCGAGAGATGTTGAGAATGGTGGCATAGCATAAAGCCAAGACTCTAAGGAGAGAGTGAAGGTCATGCCTGAGGAAGAAGGGGACTTGCAGGAGGCTTGGTAAGGCTTTGTTTATGACATAGGCGGCCGGTTAGAACACATTCGGACCAAAGATTTAGAGGTAATTCCCCACAAGACAAAGGATCTAGCTACTTTAAGGAGATGCCTATGTTTCCTTTCTGCTATACCATTTTGTTGTGGTGTATAAACACAAGAAGTTTGATGTAAAATTCCTTTTTCATGGAAGAAATGTTGAGTTTATTATTGACAAATTTTGTCCCATTATCACTTCTAAAATCTTGACATTCAAATTGATTTGATAGCATATGAGTAAAGTTAACATGGAAACATAAACATCCCTTCACCAAGCATATAAACCCGCATACGGAATAGTCATCAACAATGTTAAAAATATTTGTAACCATCTACGCTAGTGACTTTATTTGGTCCCCATCAAGATGGACAAGTTGACCAATTTTAGTTGATTTATATTCACTTAGAAATGGTTCTGGTTTGTTTAGCTTTATTACAAGTATCACGAGATGATCGGTTTCGGATGTACTATCAAATTTAAGAGTGGGTTTAAGTATGTGTAGGACTTGGTCGGAGGATGACCAAGTCTTTGATGTAAAGATTTTGACAATGCGAGATATGCGTTATTGAAATAATCACATGTAGAATCAATATCAAACATATATAACCCATTGTATTGTTTACCAATCCTGATCCTTTTTGATGTAAATCACATATATAGCAATTAGATTCATTAAACCAACAAACATCTTATTGTCTCTAACAATTTTGAGCAGACGTGGATAACATTGTACTCGGGAACAACAAGTACATAAAAAGAGTTAGGTCATTATTGACCTTTAAATCACCAATTTTAGTAATTAAGGCACAGTACCATTGGGATGTCAACAGTTAAGCCAAGATTTGAAATGTTAACATTGATTAAAAGTTTTAGAACACGAGTCATGTCTTGATTTGCACCAAAATCAACAATCCAACCTAGGCCGATGTTTCCAGATAGAGATTTTGTGTTGTTGTTAAAAATTTATTAAAGTTTACATTAAACGACACTTTGCCATCAAAGAAGGTTCACGAAAAAATTTTACACAAGTTGGCATTAGCGATGACACATTGTTGTCATTGAGAAGACTCATAAGTTGTTCATTAGACAAGGAAGCAGGAGGTTGCTAACTTATTATCGGTGACATGATTAGTTTCGTGAAACATTATTCTTCTGAAAGGTTTAAATTCCTTTTAACATTTCGGTAGGATAACCAACAAGATCATAACATCTATCAATAGTGTGACCGGGTTTTTGCAATTAGTACATTTGAGATTCATGTTTGGTCTCTGCTATTTGAGTACATATTATTAAACCCGAACCTTTGTTGTTAAAACCTTTTTGTTATCAAAAATTTTCCACCAGAATTTTTACGGCAAAGGGCATAGCATTGAGTTTAGCGAGCTATTCCCAAGATGTTCGTGAGATTCTTCTCGAGACAAAAAGCGAGTTTGACATTAGGTAAAGGATCTTTGGTTAAAATATTGCTTCGATGGGGACATAAAGTCATAGACCCATAAGAAATTAACTTGATCGGTGATTATGTTTTTCAAAATGTTTCTGACCTCACAAGTGCGGGAGGCAAGCGATCATACAATCAAATTGTTTCCATAAGGAGTTAAGGTGGTTATAATCGTGAGATGACCCATTTGACTAAGAGGTTTATATTTTATGCAAATTAAAGATAATTTGAACCATCGACTTTATCATAGGTATCTTTAAGATCATTCCACATTTCATAAGCGGTTTTAGCATATATAGCACCAGCAAATAGTTCGGTGAGAATTAAGAATCAGTAACCACAGCGAGTTCCATGTATCCCATTGATTAGCAAGACTAGGGTTGAATCATCTCTTATCAAGTACCATCAATAAACCTAACTTATTATGGTTCCTTAAAGCAAAAGTCATGGCCATATTCCATATTTTATAATTTTCGGTTCGATGAGTTTAATAGAAATAATAGAAGTGCCATTGGTATTGTTAGGATGCAAATACAAAGCATCACCAAAGGATAAGCTTTTCTCGATGGAAGAGCCACCAATATTATCATCACCAATAGCCATAAATCAAGCAATAAGACAGATAGATATAATAAGGCAGACAAGGAGACACATACGGAGATAATAATAAGACAAAATAGACAAAAATAAGACTATGAATTTAAGAAACAACGGTACCAAGCACATGGACTAGAAATGAACCGAGGCGGTATCGTACCCTCGAAGGTGGCGGATCAAGATGTTAGTCTACCGTTTGCACCTGAACTTAAGTCTTGTATGTTTGAAGAAAGGATAAGACTTAGACTTACAGTATGCGTGAAGAACAAGTCACAATTACCTAGATTCACTTAGTCTAGGGCTAATTGTAAGTAGAATATAACCGATGATTACGCGTTAGTAATAACGAACCACCAATTTGTTCAGAGAATCAATGACACATGGCTACGATACCATGTCAAAGTATAGGCAACACAAGATGAACAATAGAACCTTTATTCGGATCTAAGGCGCAATAGTCGACAGATTAAGTTACAATAGTATTCAATGTTACAAGATTAGATTAATGTCAATGAGACAATAATCATGTAAATGTAAAGACAAGACAAGATCGGTGAAATGATGCGAAGAAAGAAGAGAGTGATACAAAAAGGCACACTCAGTATGTGTAACCTAGATTAAGGGACTTATTAAATAGGAGATTAAGTTTCACTAAGACCCTCTAGCGGCTATAAATGACTCATCGGTGAAGCGATGAAAGCTTGATGAAATGAACATCTTGGAACTTTAAATCTTTTATCCTTTGACCAAGTTTAACCCACAATTAATCACGCAATGAACCATAACTTGAAAGCCATTAGCAATTGATAGAATGATATGTTTGCCACATTATCACCCCAAATTTAACGATTGGCAATGTAAACACGTATAAACTTCTCGAGACCATTGTACTCGATCAAGCGTTAAACACTTTGTGGGGGTGCTAGAGTAATATTTAGCGGTGTTAATGATTTGAATCTGACGGAATCGATAGAATGGATGTTGAGACCAATATGGTTATTATCAGGATCGAAGATTGTTTGTTTGTGTCATTTCGGCACTCGATGTCATTTGTTGTCTGGTTGTCATATCTCGGGGTTTGTAAGTCAAGGTATTGACCATAACTATTATTTGGTATGCCAAGAGTTGGAGATATTCGAAGGCTAACCCTTCACGGTGCCTCTTGTTGTTGGGATGGATACATGTTGACAAGAAAATAGGTGCTAAGGAGCAAGCGGTTGTCGTTGTTTGAACCTTTGCGTGTGTGATCCGACGGATTGGTTATAGGTTGAATATATACGGGTTCTTTGGTGTCGATGTTATTTGGGCGTCATTGTGTAGTCACGTAGTTTTGGCTTTTAGTTACGGGTTGACTTGTACTATCATGGATCGTTAAAGTGAGTAGCTACGGGTGAATATTTGAACTTGTGCTGGCTAGCAAAGATCACGGTAGTTCTTAGGGTTGCACAAGATCTTGCCGCCATCTCATATAATTGGTTAATAACGGTGATCGGGTGGGTTTGAGGAAGAGGACTAGATATGGTGGAAATATTTAGGTTATAAATGGGTGAAGGAAGAGGTAGTGTAGTTGCTTGGAAAGTGTCATAGTAATATACTAGTTATAATACATACGAGTTTTGACAAAAAAAAATATTTTGTATTAATGCTAAATATTATGTCTTTAAAGGTAATTACATATAATTATATACTTATACACGAGTTTTCATTATTCATTATATCCGTTAAATTTTGTATAATCAAATTTTGTAAAAAAATTTTGTTAGATAACTATATTTGGCGATTGAGGTTGAGTGAGATGAAGGGGAAGGCAATTAATGATTCTTGGAGTTTGGTGTTGGTGGGGGGACATGGAGAGTGGATAGGGTGAGGAGGGGGGATGGGGTCTCTGGGTGTTGCAGGCTAGTGGGTGAAGAAGATAAAAAAGGGCGCGTAGGGTGTTTTTTGACCAGTGTTTGACTGGTGCAGTATTAATAATCAAGGGGGTCAAAAGGGAAAGGGTTCAAAGGTATAAGGCAGGGGGTCACAATGTTTTGACATGGGTCCAAGAGGTGCAAGAGTTTAATATCACAAGGACTAGTGGTGTAAATTAGAAAATCAAGGACCATAGCGCCAATTTGCAAAGATGTTTCAAGGGACCAAACTGACAAGCTTCCATAGTACAAGGACCAAATCGACATTTCCAATTTTCCAAGGACCATTTTGCCAATTTTGAAACTTGAAGGACCAATTTTGTAATTTTCTCAAAATTTTTATATTTTCACCAAAGGACTAATTTTGACAAGTTTTGATTTAAAAGGACCTTTGGTGATTTTTCTTTGAAATTAGGACTCGGGGACTATTTTTGACAATTTTAGAAACTTGGGGATGAAGCGCCAATTATGCAAACTTTGCTCATTTTTCATCGATTTTAAACATTTTGCATCCGAAACATATAAATGCAATTTTGGAATATTTTCGATATTTTGATGCATTTCGAGCATTTTAGGCGTTTTGCGATTCGGATAGACCCAAAAATGATGAGTATTTACACACTCATCAAAAGGCATCAAACTTATACTAGCTCCTAGATCTGCTAATGCATTATTAATAGATAAATTATTAATTTGAAAAGGTATAGTAAAACTCCCTGGGTCCTTTTCCTTAGAAGGAAGCCTATTAATTAGGAAAGCTGGGCATCTTTCATTCATCATTACCATGAATGCTTATTCAAGCTTAGATTTATTTGTCAATAAATCCTTGTTTAGCGTATTTAGGCATTTGGACAAGGACTTCGATAAATGGGATGTTGATGTGAAGTTGACGCAAGTTTTCCAAAAATTCCCTTTGCTGAGCTTCTTCTTTCTCTGTTCTTAACCGGCTAGGGAATGGTATTGGTGGTCTGTAGGGTTCCACAAATGGTGGTTTCTTGTTTTGTTCTTGAATAACAAGTGTTTCACTTTCCATAATAATCTCTGGTGGTTTATCCATGTCAATGTTTTGAGGTTCCTCATGTTTCTCAATATCAATGTCACTTTGTACCTCCTTTGTAGTAGTCACCTCATTAGTTGTTTTTCCACTTCTTGTTGTTACTGCCATTATATCATTTTTCGTGGTTAGCGCATTACACAAAGCTCCTAATAACTGGCTCACCTCATCTTTTAACCTCACTCATAAAATTACTTTGTTCCTTCAATAATAGCTCATTGCAAGTTCTAAATTCATTAAGGAACACTTCGAATTCAACATGTTCCTTCTGCCTTTCATCAATGAACTTAACTATTATTTCGTAAATGCTTGGCCTATAATCTTGATACCTTAACTCAAATCCTGACATTGTATATGAAAATCAAAACAGAAATTTATGAAGTAAATTGAAGTGTGAATAAGAAATTTCAGTTGTTACAGAGTATCAATACGCCGTATTCAGGATAATGAATACCGTATTGCTATTTTATTTTAAATATGCTATTGTAATATGTTTAAAAATCGATACGCAGTATTGAATAAATTCAATACGCTGTATTTATATTAAATACCCAGTTCTGTTTTAAAATTGTGAATACGTTGTATTCACAAAAGTGGATACGTCGTATATGTATTAATTTGAAAATTAAGTTTGGAAAATAGGATACGCCGTATTCAATAAATTGGATATGCCATATATGAATAACTAATTGAATACGCAGTTCAAGGTTCAGAAATCAATACGCCATATTTGGATGAGGAATACCCCATATCGGGTAATTTTGACAGATATCATACAACAGATAACAATGAAATAGTAGAATGAAACAAACAAAAAGCAAACAAACACACTCAAAAATGAAAAAAAAAACACAGAAAAAAAAACACAAACTAACTAAAACATAAAAATACCAATTAAAACTAGTAAAATATTAAAATCACTCACCGGCAATGGCGCCAAAAACTTGATGTGTTATTTGTAGGTATATATATATTTTACCAAGTTTTAATATTTATTTTATTTTCAAACTAACCTATAGATTAACACTAACGAGCAGTGTACCCGATCAATGTAGCTAGTTGGATAAATCCGAGTCATTCGTCAAGAGTGATTTACTAATTAACTAATCCTAAAGTTATTCTACCTATCTAATTAAATTGAAACAACGAAAAGTGGCGGGGGGGGGGAGGTTTAGCTTGAGATACTAGCACAAGTTTTGTTTTTTAATCAAACTACTAAAGCAATTAAATAAACTAAATAATGCAAAACAAAAAAAAAATAAAGAAGTACTAAATCAATAATAGGGAGAACGTGCTAGCCAAGTCTATTTCAGTTATGTGTTCTTAACATGTTTTACTAGTGCAATGATTACTACCTATCCTCGTTAGTGATTTACTAATGTAAATAAGGTGGATTCTTCTCCTGTTATTCTAGACTCTCACGAGGGTTAATGTTGTTACCATTAACGAAGCTCACATAATGAACTTCAAATACTAATAATAATTTATCTATAGTGATCTATTTTACCAACTTATTTCCCTTATTCACTTGTTAACTACCTAATGGTATTGAACTCATTAGTCACAATAAATAAACCTCCCTATGGCTCTTTCAGACTTAGACATCCTAGATCATAATCGAATAAGATTCAAACATTTCTTTGTCGTGATACGGATCTAGGTTTTATAATTCAACTAACCGATTAAAGTTCTGAGATTTAATGGCATATTCCAAAGATCTAGTTACAAGATAACAAGCAATCAAGCATATAAACGAGTAAGGTGATAAACATAAAAATATCCAACGAGGTAAATAAGAAATTGATGTTAAACAACTGAAAAACACATAATCTTCATAAACTTGGCTAATACCTAAAGATGTTAGCCCATAATCTCAGTAACTACAACAACAAACATAACCAAAGAGTATAGAGTTTGAGACATTATGAATACGATATGCTAAACGAATGATTATACGATGAAACTACGTTACAAATAGTTCTCCTAATCAATGATGAGTTTTCAGAACCTTCTTGCCTTCAAAATTCATTTGGAAACCGAGCTTTGTGGTATAAATTTGTGTAGAATTCATAAAAATAGGGTTTCTTTATATATTCTCTGGAATTCAGTTGATACGGCGTATCGATCTCCTTCGATACAGCGTATTGGGCAATATTGGCGTAGGCCCCACGATTAATATATTCTAGAATCTGTATGAACCGCCAGTGAATATGGCATATATAACATTCTGGATACGCAGTATTAGTGCCTACACGATCTTGTGGTTTTGATGAAGTCTTGAATGAATACGCCGTATCCTTGGTGATGAATATGACGTATTGGGTCTCTGTAATGTGGATTTAGCTTGATTTCTTCATTTTATGTTAGGAATTAGAAATTCCCGGTATTAAAGAGTCGGTCACCTCAAGTATATGTAATCGTTAGAAAGCTCGTAGTCGTAGTAATTCTTAAGTTAAGTAGTATTTAGTTAAGTAACACCGTGGAGGACGGACGGGTCTTTACCACTGTATGCGATCCATGACCCAATGTGTGGCGATTTATGTAAGACTATAAATACTCTACCTCCCAAGGTAGAGAGTTGAGCTCATAATAATATCTTTCACTTTCTCTCACTAAGTTCCCTAAACCTCTAACTTTCTCTCTAGAATTCCATCTATATGCTACTTTGTGTTATGGTTTGATGTGTATGTGAAAATTTATATCTTACAATTGGTATCAAGAGCCATGGTTAGATCATATCTTGCACATCTTTGGATTTCTAGTGGTTTTAGGTGGTTTTGAGTTTGAAAAGTTTAGTGGTTTTGCATCATTTGGTTGATTTCTTGTGTTAAAGTTTGAATTTTGTTAGTACTTTTATGTTTAGAATCATCACAAGTGTTTAGGTTTTCATTTGGTAAGCTTGAATCATCTTGGTTGGGTTGTTTTGGATTGAAAAGTGATGTTTATATGGTTTTCATGCTAGCGACTTAGTTCACGGATAATTTCTCTTCAGTAGCGACTTGCTTCACTATTTTATAGCGAGTTCTGATTTCGGACCTAGCGAGTTACATCTAGCGATTCTGATACAAGTAGTGGACTCTCCACTACTGGTAGCGACAGTGGTAGCGACTTGGTGCAGAGTGAGTTGCTCTTTAGCGACTTGCATCGATAGCGACAGTGGCAATTCTTGCCGAAATTTTGCTAGCGACTTGAGTGTTAGCGAGTTACTACTTAGCGACTTGGTTTTGTCTAGCGACTTGGGACTCTAGCGACTTAGTTGTCTAGCGAATTAAGAGTTAGCGACTTAGTGCATTATACTCTAGCGACTTAGTGCATTATCTTCTAGCGACTTAGTGCATAATCATCTAGCGACTTGAGTGATTGTTTACGGTTTTCTCTTGATTTAGTAAAATCCGTGAAAGAATCTATTTCCGGTTTAATCATAGAGTTATAAAATCCCGTATAATCTGTTAACATGTCTACCAACGTCCCTACTATCATCTCCCTTTGTTGTCGAGGATGTACAAGCGGTGGCTCGATACTAGATCCACCCATGCAGCGAGAATCGACTACGATTCTTGGGCTCAACGAATCGATTGTATTGCCTTGGAAAGGAAAATGGTGTTAACATTCTCAAATCCATTGATGAAGGACCATATCGGGTTGATCGACCGAGACATACTTGATACTAATGAAGATGGTACTCCTGTTTACGGAATGGATGGACCTAAGATGTATGATGAGCTTGATGATAAGGAGAAAAGAGATTCGATGCGAGATATCGGGGCTTCAAACATTGTTCTTCAAGGTCTTCCTAAAGACATCTACAAGTCGATCAATCATAACAACGATGCAAAGGTAGTTTGGGATAATGTTAAGATGCTTCTCTCGGGTTCGAATTAACTATGGAAGGCAGAGAATCCCAACTCTATGACTTAATTTGAGCACTTCAAGATGAAACCAGATGAGAATGTCTATGAGTACTATGAGATTTCATAAGTTAGTGAATGACATGAGGAACATCGAATGACTATGCCTAACATTCGGTGAACTCAAAATTTGTGAACAACATGAATCCCGAATGGCACAAGTTTGTCACCGTTGTGAAGCTCACTAAAGGATTGAAGAATACAAACTATGAGCAACTCTATGCTTTCTTCCTTGAGAATGAGAGACATGCTATGTTTGAAAAATTGATTCTCAATCGGTTCAAAACCAACCAGGAGATACAAGCTCGGCTAATGACTCATGACTTTCTACTCAAACATCGGAATCACAACCAAAGCATCACAAGTCATACCCTTGGGTAATGGTAATCACAAACTCATTCACGATCCTATGTTCAAACAAGGCGATCTTGATGCTCGCGTGGGTAACTTCATTAATCAACTAGCTCTTCTCATTAGTCAAAACATGAATTCTCCCACAAACCAACAACAACCTCGAAGCGCATCTAACCCACACAATCAAGCTTTGTTAAAGATGGAAGGATCGTGGTGCAACCGATTCGGAAAGACAAGTATGATCAAGGAAGAGGTGGAGTGGAGAGGTTATGTTGGCAACCAGAATCGAGGAAGAAATGGAAACCAAGGTCAAGCTAAGCCAATCAAATGTTACAAGCGTGGTGGTGAAGGACACATTGCAAGGCGCACATCTCCAAAGCGTCCACAAAATGATTACTTGAGAGATAAGATCTTCTTGGCACAAGCTCGGGACAATGGTGCGCTTTGGATGAAGAGGAATTGTTTCTTCTTGAGGGCAATGCCAAGATCTATGATGCGAGATGTGGATGAGCGACTATTCAGAGAGGCAGTCACAATCATCGAATGCCTTTCAAGTCGCCGACCGTGATGCATACGACTGATGTAGATGATGGACCTCCGCACACACAATTTTCATGGCTAGCATTTCTCCAATGGTTTCTCCCAAGGTCTCTTCTTCACCACAAGTCGGCCTATCTAAGGACAAACTCATCTCGCAGGTATTAAAACTATATGATGATCTTGATGTGCATGATGCATGACAAAGTACAATCAACTGAAACTATTGAATCAAATGTTGAAAATATGGGTAATGACAATATTGTCCCATACGATCAATACGTGAAACAAAGTGAAAGTGAAGTTGTACCAAGTGATGCATCTCCTGCGATCAACAATGACTATATCTTTGATGAATACACTGCATGTGCTCTCGATGATTCCATAATTTCGAACTAAATGCCTATAAGGAACGTTTGCTATTTATGAACAACGTGCAAAATTTGAGTTGACCACTCGTGAGCGTGAAATGGATGACCAAGTGAGTACTGATAATTAGAAAAAGTAAGTTTAGAGAAGAAGTATTGAAACAAGAATTACATTCCTTGCAAGAAAAACTTTCTAAAACAACTAAGCAAAACAAGAACTTCAAGAAAATGTGAAAATGCTTAAGCAAGAATTTAATGCAAAGGAATCAAAACTCTTGAGAGATTTTCCAATCGAAAACTTTGAAAACAAACTTGAAAACAAGTTGTACATACAAGGAAACACCATTCGATTGCCACATGGTCACTAAACACGAGTCTTAGCGATAAGCATAGCATTCCCCTTGTTGAGGAACCAAATCCGAGGTAATTAAAAGGCTAGAAATGCTCATAAGGTGCTTTATGATGGTAATGAAATCCTTAAGCCTAGGCGAAACCTAGTTGCGTTGAGTGCCTCGAGGAAGATAAGAAATCAAATGAAATCACTAGGAAAAGATGAATAAGAAACAAAATGATCCCAAATGCAAAGAGAAAACATAATTATCACTCCTCATGATTACAAGAAGGAAAACTGGATTTCCTTGAACAAGTTTAAGCCTCGGACTTTGTTGACTCCGAACAAGTCTTGGAAAAAAGATTTAGATAAGCGAAAGCGGAAAATATTGTTGAAACAAACCCTCCCTTAGGAAAATGCCTAGAAGCGTGTGTATCCTCCTAATACACCAATGCATCTTGTACCTAGAACAATTGCCACTAAAAGCAAGACATTAATTAGCCAATCGTTATATTTCAACTATTTGTTGATTTTGAGAAAACTTGCAAGAAAAGGATCACACCCACGGTATAAGCGAAGGAGAAAGGGGTTTGAACAAATGAAAGAATGATATTTAATCGAAGTCATGCCCTTCTTTAAACTTCTAAAGACCACTTTGAGAGTCTTAAAAAGGGATAGACAGCGATATTAAGGGAATGGAAAGGAATTTGATGCAATGGTTGTTGAAGTTAGTGACTATGAGCGTGCCTTTGAAATATAATGAGATTGAGAGAAAGAACACGCATACATTAAATGAGAATCTTATTCTTGAATGTGTTGCTCAAGATGTGTTTTCAACTTTGCTTCAAATTGCTCTATTAATGCTTCCAAATTTCATGAATTATCGTGGCCCTGAAAGTCTCCCATGATCGTGTCATTGAGCTTGAAAAACTAATTCTAAACTAAATGAGAAAATTGAATCGGATGATCACGACAATTTCGTTAAACATTTTTCTAAACTAGAAGTTGAGCATTTTAATTTACAACTAAAATATCAACATCTTAAAGAAAATGTCAAAACTTCAAATGTCAAGACATCTTGGATGCTCGAGTTTGATGCGCTTTTCAAATTAACAAAGCGTGATGAGCAGATTCAAGCTCAATGCAACACGATCGAAAGTTGAAAGCCCAAATCTCTCAATTAAAGGGTCAAACGAACAATATGACAGGCTCCCAAATGCCGCCTCCTTTAGATTCTCGGAACTCTCAAATGTTTCATCTTCAAAACCTAGTAAATGCTTTACAAAGGAAAGCGAAAGTTTTCTAGAAGAAAATGAAAAGGTTAAACGTCATTTCAATGAGTTGTTTGAATCAATTAAAGTCACTCGTAACAAAACAACGAACAAATAGCTTCATTGCAAAGGAAATTGAGAATCGAAGAGTCGGGTAAAAGGAAAATGCCAATGATCAATGAGGAAAATGTTGTATCAAAGGTTCACTCTGGTAATAAATATGCTTTATCTGTGACATATGTCCCCCCTCATCTAAGGAACAACAAACTTGCCATTCAAACATACTTCTCATCCCTTAAGGATTGCCTAGAATGTCTGCGTGAGATTGTTGAAGAGGATAAGTTAGAGAAACCTCATGATAATGCAATTGGACATGCATGCTTATATGCCAAACGATCTCAAGAAATCTTAGAATGCTTGATCACAATATGCCCAAAGACATTAGGTGAGAGAGTTAATCCTTTGATTCCATGCTCGATGCCTAATGCCAAGTATGATAGGCACTCGATTCCCAATGTTTTGAATGTGAACCGTAGTGTGCCTTTAAGGGTCGATTCTAGATTTGTCAATGCTAAGAAAGAGAACTCAAGTGTGCCTTCTAGAGTACAAATCTCGGTACCTCTAGTGTTAAGAATGTGAAACTTAGTGCACTGCATGTAGTTCGGATCCCAAAGACATCTAAGCAGTGGTGCAAAGAGTAGTAAAACAAACTAATGTTCCCATTCCCTCACAGAGTGTCGGTGACATTAAAGGGAGCGGGTCAAAGTCTCAAGACAATACAAGGAATGATAGGACCTCAAGCTAAGAATGTGCCTTTGGAAAAGATGAAGAACAATCTAGGAACTTTAAGTTTGAATCGAATAAAGCGAATCGTGTTGATTCTAGTATTAGCCATAGGCGTCATGTAATTAATTAAATTCGATACTATTTGCAAACCTTGTCTCGATGTCCGCTTGAATTCTTTCTAATCATGAATGTGGTGTTAATGTTCGCCTAATGATGTTAATTGTCCGATTAATATTGTTAATGCTAAAGTTCATACTAAGAAGGCTAAAAGGCAAAAAGCGAAAGAAAGTTAGAAAACGGTGGAAACCCACGGGAAGAACATTGATAAAATAGGCTTTTATTGGACACTGTTGGTCTTAAGACTAATCGAGATAATGCCCACTAGAAAATGGATGCCCTCTTGGTAGAACTATTCCTTAAGAAGTGATCACACGGTGAGCAGGCTATCGACACTAGTCCGCATCTATTCACAACGATTCCATTGCCTCACTTTTCGATATGAATGCTTCTATTTACGATGTGGGTGTTCCAAACATTGTTACTAACCAAATGGAACCCATTCTTGCATGGGATCCCAATTATCCGATTATCCATTCTTGTCGTGTTCAACCGCAGATCGTTCAAATCGATTACGTGGTACCGGACTCAGTTGTTCCAAGCATATATTTGGAGACCGGTCGCGCTCATGAACTTCGTGAGCAAATTCATCGGGACTGGTAGATTTGGTAATGATCATTTGGTGCTATTATGGGTTATGGAGATTATGTTGTTGGTGATAGTGTCATCTCTAGAGTGTATTATGTGGAAGGTTTAGGTCATAATCATTCTCTGTTCGGTCAATTTCGTGATTCGATCTAGAAGTAGCCTTGAAAACATACACCTTTGTTAGAGATCTTAATGGTAAGGAACTGTTAAAAGGAACTCGTGGCTCAAACCTTTACACCATCTCTATCGATGACATGATGAGGGCCTCTCCAATCGCTTGTTATCAAAGGCTTCTAAAACAAAGTCATGGTTATGGCATCGTCGTCTCAATCACTTGAACCGGCACCATCAACAATCTTTCGAAAAGACTTAGTTGTAGGTTTACCTAGACTAAAGTATGAAAAGGACCATCTTTGTTCGACATGTCAATTGGGAAAAAGCAAGAAGTATGCCCATAAACCCAAACCTACTAACTACGTCACGAAGTTCTTCATATGATTCATATGGATTTATGTGGACCTATGAGGGTGCGTAATATCTTTGGGAAGAAATATGTGTTAGTTGTGGTTGATGATTACTCTAGATTCACATGGGTCAAGTTCTTAAGGACAAAGGATGAAACTCTTGATATCATCATCAAACTCATCAAGCAGTGCAGTTCGACTAAACAAAGCTCGTAATTATCGAGCAGAGACAATGGAACCGAGTTTGTCAACAAACAACTTAGTGAATTCTATGAAAGCGTTTGAATCACCATCAAAGAAGTGTTCCACGAACCCCTCAAGCGAGCGGTGTAGTTGAAAGACGAAATCGTACTCTTGTTGAAGCCGCTAGAACAATCTTGATATACTCAAAGGTTCCAATGTTTCTCTGGTCAAGCAATTGCCACCGCATGCTACACACAAAATCGTTCACGATTCATCTTGTTCATGGAAAAACTCCATATGAACTTGTCCACAACAGAAAACCTAATCTATCTTTCCTTCGTGTGTTTGGTGCATTGTGTTATCCAACTAATGAGGGTCAAGACTTAGGCAAACTTAGGGCTAAAGTCGACATTGGAGTATTTGTAGGATATGCATCAAACAAAAGGGATACCGAATCTACAACAAAAGAACCCGAAATATCATGGAAACAATTCACGTTACGTTTGATGAGTGACGGTCAAATGGCTCTCGACACTCCATTTCGGGACCCGCACTTCAAAATAGTCCCATTGGTTCATCCCTTGTTCCAAACTCCTCTCAAGAAACTCCATATGTACCTCCATCCGAAGATGATGTAAAGAAATTGTTTGATCCAATGTTTGATGAACTGTATGATTCAATTACTAATGAGGTGCTGATTCCTACAATGAGGATGCTCATATTCCAAGAAATGAAGTCAATCCCTCGTTTCAATATCTTTAAGTGAAGAAGCACCCGTCACGATCCTTCTGGCCTCATCAACAAATCATCATTCTTCAAATGTACTTCATGGAAATGTTTCGCATCAATGATGAAGTTAATCCCTTTGCAACTCACGAAGATGCTCCATTTGAAAACATATTTGCTACTCCCCGAATCATCATCGAACCATCTTCTTGAGAGACATCGACTCGCCTACCTCGGTTCCTCAACAACTGCCACATGAACACCTCGTAAAATGGACTCACGATCATCCATTAGACAACATCATTGGTAATCCCTCTCGTCTGTATCAACCCGAAACAACTCGCAACCGATGCCTTATGGTGCTTCTTCAACTCCGTACTATCTAAGATCGAACCAAAAGATGTTAAACCGCCATGAATGAAGATAGCGGTTCAATGCCATGCAAGATGAAATTCATGAGTTTGATCGCCTTGATGTATGGGAGTTAGTACGCCTCCGCATCGTGCTATGATTATAGCTCTAAAATGGATCTTCAAAGTAAAACTTGATGAGCATGGTGATGTGTTGAAGAACAAGGCTCGATTAGTTGCTAAAGGATATCGTCAAGAGGAGGGTATAGACTTTGAAGAATCTTTTGCTCCGCTTGCTCGAATCGAGGCAATCGTAATCTTTCTCGCTAATGTCGCTAGTAAGAACATGGTAGTCTATCGATGGATGTAAAGACGGCATTTCTAAAGCGGAGATCTTAAAGAAGTCGCTCGTTAGCCAACTCGAAGGATTTGTGAACCAAGAGCATCCTACTCACGTTTATCGTTTGAAGAAGACTCTTTACGGTTTAAAGCAAGCTCCAAGGGCATGGTATGATACATCGTCAAAGTTTCTTCTATCAACCGGATTCATCAAAGGAGCGATTGATCCTACATTGTTCACCGGAAGTGCAAACATTTAATTCATGTTCAAATTTACGTTGATGATATTATTTTGCCTCGGCGGACCCAATGGAATGTGATCGTTTTCAAATGAAATGAGTTCAAAGTTTCAAATGTCAATGATGGGACAAATGTCATTTTCTTGGGATTACAAATTTCACAAAGTCCCGAGGCATTTTCATAAATCAATCTAAATATGCAATGAGATTTTAAAGAAATTTGGATTTGATTCATGTGACCTGTTGACACCCCATGATTGACCGAACCAAACTAGATGAGGACCTCTCGGGATCATGATTGACCAAACGAAATATCGGAGTATGATTGGATCCACGATGTATCTCACTGCTAGTAGACCGAGACATCTTGTTATTTGTTTGCATGTGTGCTAGATACCGAGCTAAGCCTACTAAAAGCACCTTGAAGCGGTTAAGCGGGTCTTCGGTATCTCCAAGGAACCATCAATATGGGTCTTTGGTACCCGAAGGACACCGGTATGTCTCTAACGGCCTATGAGATGCCGATCATGCAGTTGTCAAGATACACGTCAAGTACGTCGGGAGGTGCTCGATTTTTGGGTGATAAGCTTGTGAGTGGTCTTCAAAGAAGCAAATGAGTACTTATTTCTCTGAGAGGTGAATACATAGCCATGTCATCTTGTTGTGCTCAAATCTTATGTATGAGATCTCAATTATCGACTATGGCTTTGAATTCAACAAAATCCCTCAGTCTTGTGATAATAAAAGTGCTATTCCTCTCTCATGCAACAACGTTCAACACTCAAGAGCAAAGCATATCGACATTCGACATCATTTCATCGGGAACAAGTAGAAAAGGTGTGGTGGAACTATATTTTGTGAGGTCCGAATATCAATTAGCCGACATCTTCACCAAAGCTCTTCCAAGAGAACGTTTGAGTTTATTCTTCCACGTCTTGGCTTGAAAAGCCTTCAACCGAAACACTCAAACGTCTTCGGGGAGGAAGGCGAGGAGTAAAGGTCTATCTTCATCTATCTCTTGTAAATATTTATTTGAAAAACAAAATACAAAATTATAAAACCTTCAAAAATCAAATAGAAAAATATAAAACTTTCAAAATCCATAAAATATTTGAAAAATTCGAAAATCTTCAAAAATATTGTCATTTTGTCATGTTTTCCGGTTCGATAATATCTACGGTCTTTGTCTTTGTCATTCAAAGAATGACACGGGACTTTAGATGTTGGTCTAATTTAAAAAAAAAAAAAAAAAAAAAAAAAAAAATCAAAAATCAAAAATATTTTTGGGAGAAAGAGAAACAATGGTTTATTGTCTTTTCGGGCAATAACCCGGTTTTAAAAGAAAGAACGAGCCATGTTTTATCATGTTTTCAAAATTCCATGCTCGATTCTATAAACATTTATCTCCGAAAACTAAATGCTTTGAAAAATAACTCAATCTCTATTTTGATAATCATCGGGACTTATATGTCAAAATCTTTATCTCTCAATCAACAACCTATGTCATTGATTGAGGGGGAGAATGATTTCAATTAAATTAAAAAGTTATTTGGCATTAAATTGTTTTCAAACGATTTACATGCATGTTTTATCAATGGAGTTTAAAGTCTTAAAATCCGATTCTTATCAGTTAAAACGCTTTCATAATCAAGTCACAATTCCCCTTAAAAGCTTTCAAAATCAATTTAAATCTATAAGAGATCACAAATCTCAAATGATTTGATAATTGTGATCGGGGGAGAATGTGTGATTTAAATTGGACTTAAACTGATAATTCGGTAAATGGCTCTACATGAATGTACACGCTGTCCTTCCCACATGTGACAAACGATTTCAAATTTTCAATGCACATGTTGAGGGGAGCATCTATCTTAAACCTTTGATTTGAAACGTGATCATTCATCCCATGTGCAGTGTTCCTCTAGTATGTGCAAAACTCTTTTCAAACCTCGAGGCACATATTGAGGGGAGCAAATTTATGGAAACCTCATCCTTCCGGAAATGCTATATCTACTTGATTTGATGTGGGAAGTAATGTTGATATCTTTTAGAAAATGGTAATCAAAGAAGTTAATTCTTTCTCTTGCCTCCAGTATGCAAAACTTTTTCAAATACTTGATGCACATGTTGAGGGAGTTCTCGTTTAAAATATCAAAAACAATTCGGTACAAAATGCTTTGATAATATATCACAAGTATACGAATTGATTTTCAAATGGTTTTCAATTGGATCCAATGGCGAAAAACAATACCAAATAGACCGACCAACTTTACTTCATGTACGGTGATATAAGGATGATAAGGTTAGGTATGTGTTCCCATGATCCGCCGAATCGGAGGATCTACCCAATCCACTAGTTAGTGTAGAAGTCCTTAGGTATGATGATAAAAGGAGAAAAATGAGATATGGGAAGAGTCGGACTAAGACCGAGCTAGTCTTCGAATAAACCCAACAAGGTTCTAGCTATGAAGTCTCGGTAAGCTTGAAGGGTTGAAGAATTAAAAGAATTGAATGAGAAAGGGTGAAAACAAATAGCCCTCCATTTATTCAACCTTAGGGCGTAAACCGGGTTCACTTCATATGCTACCGATGGTAACATCGGTATTGAAGACAAGACGTCATGGACCCGATGGCACCGCACTTCAACTTTCCAAACCACTCAAGTTCCTCTTAAAAGGGCTTGTTTCATTCTCACGGGAATCGACATTATCTATCGACTTTCTCTTAGAGATGGTTGATATTGAAGAAGGAGACCTCTCCTAGTCTCCGTCATAGGATCCAAATATGCACAAATTGAGTCTAGAGCCACGAGATCATCAATAAATCTCATTAGGACACTTTCAATGAAGACTCTGCTTTCACACAATGTGGAAAGAGATTATATCTTGAGTCCTCGCATTATCCTTGTGGTATTGCCGAACATCCGAGTGATGTGTATACATATTCACAATGAAGATGGAAAGCCTTCGAGCCAACATCAAACAAGCTCCCGGTAGGTGGCATGTGAGATCTATTTTATAGATTAACCATGTGACAAGCGAGCAGAAATAATGGGCGATTCAATCTCTTGAATCAATCTGGTTCAGTTATGGATTGACGGATACCTTTGAAAAACCGGTCTTTGTGCTTAAAAACTCTTTTCTTTAGCACATCGATCGTGTACTCATTTCTCAAACCAAAAGGTATTTTTATGATTGATAATTGATTTTCAATAAAACCTTCGTTGTATTGCAAAACAATTTCTATTGAGCAATACACTACATTTTTTCAAATCTCTTTTCATCAATCGATGGACTTAAAATTTTTGGTTCACTCACTCCGTGTTGTCTTCTTTGAGATGTTCGGTTTGAGAACAGCTAGAACATTCATGAAACCCTGTCAAGGAGATTCTTAGGAATCCTACCGATCACAGCAAGTGCTTGTATCGATCAACGGGAACAAGTGGGCCGTGTACTCAATTCAACGAAAGTGATCAAAGACACTTTCGTGCGATTTATTAACTAATCATTGTATGCGGTACACCAGACGTTTGCGGTGATCGTAATGAAGCGATCGATCCATAGCCGCATGCTCACTTAACACATTCAACTCAAAGAAAGCATGATTAGAGCATCAATGACTCGATATTTTCACTCCAAGCTTCGCTATCTGCTGCCAATATCATGATTCAACAAAAGCTTCCGCCACTCGATAAGAAGATATCATGATCCGAATGTGAGCATGTCGGTCCTAAAGTCACTACATCACATAATACCAACACCACAAAGGATGTGTCGGAGATTGTTGATAGTGATGATCTCAAAAGATGGCTCAAAATTATTATCACGTGGATCAATAAAGACCTCCACTTGAAGTAACCAAACATGCAATGTGAAGAATCAATGACTACGAGCTTAGGAGCAAAGGACTACATCAAGAATGCAAGATCAATTGTTAATGTATTATCCGGTTGTATTCAATGTGTTTTGGTACATGATTGAGGTGACCTCCTTAGGGAGATTGTTAGGAATTAGAAATTCCGGTATTAAAGTCGGTCACCTCAAGTATATGTAATCGTTAAGCTCGTAGTCGTAGTAATTCTTAAGTTAAGTAGTATTTAGTTAAGTAACACCGTGGAGGACGGACGGGTCTTTACCCACTGTATGCACGATCCATGCCCGATGTGTGGCGATTTATGTAAGACTATAAATACTCTACCTCCCAAGGTAGAGAGTTGGAGCTCATAATAATATCTTTCACTTTCTCTCACTAAGTTCCCTAAACCTCTAACTTTCTCTCTCTAGAATTCCATCTATATGCTACTTTGTGTTATGGTTTGATGTGTATGTGAAAAGTTATATCTTACATTTTAGCTCCAAATCACGTCCTTTTCCTTAACTTACATCAATTGTTCATGTTAATACAAATAAATCATATAAACGTTTATTTATATTTTACGATCTTCTAATGTTTTGTCGATAACAATTGTAAAATCATTTTAACGAAATAAATAAAATACGTAAAAGCTTTGAGCCAATAGTTTACTAACACAGTTTTACTAAACATATAAAATTATCAAAACATGTTTAGTTGAATAAGTTATATAAAAGCAAAACCATTTTTATAAAACACTTACAAAGTAATTTTGTTTACTTATATTTTATAAAAGTTCATATGTGCTTAGTATAACTTGTAATGGGTAAATGATGGGTAAAAACCAAAGTCCATAACCCATACCCATGGAGCATGAACCATGACCCATGATCCATTGCATGACATCATGCATAAAATCATGTTGGATATTTTCCATAATCCATGACCCAAAGTACTCATGACCCATGACCCATTGACTAGGTACAATGTATCTAGTTGTGTGTTCATGATCCAAAGTCTATGACCCATGGTCCATAACCCATAGCCCATAACCCGGTTTGCAACCCAAAATTCGGACTAGCGACCCGGTGCGGATCCTTGGATTTGGCGGATCCTTGGGTGAGGGATTCGTCAGATCCAGGCTAACTGTAGGCAATTTGCCTATTAATAGTGAGCCATTTCTCTCTTGCTCACAACCCCTTTTTAACATATCTTCTCTCAATGTTCTAACCTCTCTAACCTCATATCCAAAGGATCATTCTATGTAGTTTTCTCTTTGTGTGATTCTCTAGGTTCCTCTTAAAGGCAAGATCACAACCTTTTGAAGACGTGCAAACTCAAGGTCATGAGTTGCTAAGCTTCATCATCATCAAGACTACTGAAGTGCATCTTGTTGATAGTTCTTCTCTCCCTCCATTAGTGTGTCAACTTGAAGGCATTGGTGTATTGTGCCAAAGTTGTACATTCGATATGGGGCATCAATGTATATTTGTGTAGTTTAGGTTAAAGGGTATTGATATCCTTTGAAGTGTTGTAAAAAGGAGTTTGTCTCTTTTGGGTGTAGTGTTGACTAGTAGTTCCCCCTTTGTAATGGAACTCGGTATCTAGCCTAGTACCGGATAAAGTGCAGGAGACGTTGTGATAGGTTTGGTTCTACCCGTGGAAGAACTCGGTGTCTAGCCTTGTACCGGATAAAGTGTAGGCGACGTTGTGAAGGATTCTCCACCATATTAAGGAGCTTGTGTTATGCAGTACATAGAAACTCTCAAGTTGGGTACTTGGGGAGTGGAGTAGGGCAAGGAATGAGTCCTTATAGCCGAACCATAATAAATACTTGTATCGTGGTTTTGTATTCCTTTACTCTTGATCTCTTTGCATTATTTATGTATATGTCTATCTATCAATATCCAACACACGATCTAAATGGATTGACATAAGTCGATCTAAATACTTTAAAACAAAGTTTAATCAGCAAAACTATTCAACCCCCCTCTAGTTTTCCACAATTGGCATCATAGCTTCGTTACCAAGTTTCTTAGAGTATATCGTACTTTAAAAACTTGATATGATCCGTGTAAGTTTGAAAACTACAAAGAAGGAAATTTCTTAAAACAAAAATCATGTTTTAAAGATATTTTTTTAACTTTTAACAAATGTTGGATATTGATAAATCATTTTAACATTTTATTTTGAGAAATCTTCATGCTAGGATTCTTCCAATGACTTCGTTTTATCCGAAAAAATGAAGTCAACACCCAAAGAAGAATCCAAAGTTATGTCAACATGCTTTTCCAAAATACGATTAAGTTTTTTAAAAGCTCATGAAGTATTTCGCGTCTATGGTTTCTAAAAACCATAAAAAGGGAATATAGCAAAGGTATGTTCTCTTAGTTATTATTAGATGGTCAAAAACGTGCTAATTGCTTATGGTTAAAATGATGATATATGCTTCTCTCTTATAATAAGAATCTTCAAAAATACTTTGCGTATATTAAATGCCATGTGTATATATACGTGGATTATGTGTTTGACATCAAGTCATCATTTTCTAAAAAGTCTCTCTTCACTACTTTTGTGACAATTGGCAATTAGGGAGCCTTTTTAGGTAACCGCATCACGCTAAGTTAGATCGAGTAGTTGCCTTTAGGAGCTATTCCGGCTAACCATGACTTGTTTTGATATCGTTATTGGTTTTTATGATTTATTTTATTATCGTATGAGTCGTCGTATGAGTTATAGCCAGTTACGATGTGCACTATTTGATTCGGCACAATAAAATCCTATAACGAGAGATAACGTAACTTTTAAACCGTAACAAGAAACGTGACACATAAATAATCAAAATTCGTGAAAAAACATAAATAAAAATAATAGAAAGTCAAATGAAAGTCGTTAGACACTCGTAGGGTAAAATATGAGCTCGGGAAAGGGAAAACGAGATAGTTTATGAAAAATTACGGGAATGGCCCCTCTTGTTTACCTAGGCCGCCCCCTCCCTCATTTTCTTTTATTATTTGGTCCCTCATCCCACCTATATATACCCATCACCCTATACACACTCACCCTTTAGTTTCTCTCTCTAAAAACACACACCCACACCCACACACACACACACACACTCTTTCTCTCTCTAAACCAAAACCCTAACCCTAAATATACCACCTAGCCGCCGCCACCACTGCCGGCCATATTCCGGCCACACCGCCGCACGTCACCCCCCACCACCACCACCATATTGTAGATCTTTCTTTCCTCTTTCCATCCATATAGGGAAGGCGCCCCATAGCCTTCGTATAACCTTCCAAAACGTCCTAAAACGCCACGCAAATCTAGGGTTTCGTGGTATTTTTGTAGACCGGGTTTGATAAAGGTAAAGAAGCTTGGTAACGACTCATATGCGTCTTGGAGAGCCACGTACGTGATCATTATGGCACGTATACGTGGTTACCATGAATGGGTTTTGATGAACACAGGTCTAAAACGAGTTTAAAACTAATAAAACATGTAAACTAGTGTGTTGGTATCGTGCGTTGTGTCATGTTCTTATGTTTTTGCATTTTTATCATTTTTACATGTTCTTGGTCATAACTAGTTGAAGGGTTTTGATGCTTGATGGTGTTTGTATGTTGTTTGGTTGTGTTTGGGCATTGAAAGAGCCATTTGGGAGTGTTTGGATGGAGTTGGATAGGGGAACGAGCCACTAGGGCCACGTTCGTGGTGTTGGGATTTGTGAACGAGATCCATATGGACCAAGGGTCCGGGTCGGGTCATTGTGGTAACATATTGGTAGTTGTTGTTGGAGTTTGGATGAGACGCGTGGAGCCGAAGAGCTGATAGAGCTTGTTTGGTTCACGTGGTCTTAACCGGGACCAATGTAGCACGCTATAACAGGGAGTGTAGCTCTCGTAATAGATTACGTAACCAAGCAGTCTCGGCAACAATATTAGCAACACCACGATACTCGGCCTCTGAACTGGAATGAGAAAGAGTAGCCTGGCGTTAGATGACCAGGACAATAAGTTGTTGCCAAGAAAGACACAATAGCCAGAGGTGGATCGACGAGTGGTGGGGCAACCAACCCAATCAACATCCGAATAGCCACTCAAAGAAAGGGTTGAAGCGTAGAACAACTAAAGTCCATAATCAAGTATACCGCGAACATATCGTAAAATCCTCTTAAGAGCTGTCTGGTGTGGTTCCCGAGGGTCATGCATAAATAAACAAATTTGTTGGACTGCATATGATAAATCAGGACGCGTGAAAGTAAGGTAGTGAAGTGCACCCGCAAGACTCCAATAAACTGTCGGATCAGAAATCTGAGGGCCATCGGCACCGATCTTCGACTCGGTGTCAACAAGTGTATGACATGACTGAAAATTTAGCATACATGCATGCTCTAAAATCTCTAGGGCATACTTCCTTTGACAAAGGACATACCTGTAGCATCACGAGTAACAGAAATGCCCAAAAAAAATGGAGAGGGCCAAGATCAGTCATCGAAAACTCACTGTGAAGAGAATCAATAATCCGTTGTAACAATGTTGTAGATGAAGCAGTCAAACTAATATCATCAACATAAATCAACAAATAAGCAATATCAGAACCTTGATGGTAAGTGAAGCGCAACGAGTATGACTAAATCCAACTCGGGTAACGTATCTTGCCAATCGCTGAAACCAGGCCCTAGGAGCATGTTTAAGCCCATAAAGAGACTTTTGAAGAAGACATACGTGGTTGGGACGTTGTGGATCCCAAAAACCAGGTGGCTGATGCATATATATAGTCTCAGAAAGATGGTCATGAAGAAAGACATTCTTGACATCAAGCTGATGAACTGGCCAATGTCGAGATGCCGCGAGACTGAGCATAGTGCGAATGGTTGCCGGCTTAACTACCGGACCAAAAGTCTCATCGCAGTCAACCCCAATTTGTTGACTACTACCATTAGCAACTAGGCGAGCCTTGTATCTGCTAAGGGATCCATCTGCAAAGTACTTGTGCTTAAACAACCACATAGAGCGAACAATGTTCGTGTCAGGTGGTCGGGGCACAAGATCCAAGTGTTATTTTTAATGAGTGCATTATATTCATCACACATAGCATTTTGCCAATTAGGGTCAATGAAGGCAATATTGTAGGATTTTGGTATTGGCGAAACGGTGGAGACATGACAATTATATTTAGGATTTGGTTGACGGATATCAAGATGAAGCCGAGTGACCATGGGATGAGTTGAAGTAGGATGAGGTTGTTATGATTTTGAGTTGGTTGGGTTGTGGCTGGTGTGGGTTGCTCAGTCATGGTAGAGGGTGTTTCTGGTTGGGTTGAGGAGGGGCTTGGGGAAGAGGGTTGTTGGGGGGAAGAAGGTTGTTGGGGGAATGAGTTTGGTGGATTAGGGGTAGGTTTGGGATAAGGTGCTGATAGTGGGCCCGAAGAGGGGCACGGTATGAAAGTCAGTTCGTCATCCAAAAAGGTGTACGAGGGAGTGGCATTTGGTGTAACCGAGCCATATGGAAATACAGTCTCATCAAAAATGACATTACGGGAAATGATAATTTTGTCGGTTGCAAGATCGAGGCACCGGTACCCACGATGGTTTGAAGGGTGTTGAACGTAAGACCTTGATAGATCTCTGAGCACTCGTAGATCGTTAGTTATGCTTATGTAATCACAAACACACTAAAAGACAATCTCTATAACTTGTATTCTTTAGCGGAAATCAAACACAAGTAATAACACAAATAACTAAGAACTCTTTGATCCTCTATGGATCTTTTAATTATATTAAAACTTTGTTTTTCAACTCGTACATAACTCATACTATTGTGTTCCTTGTATAGACAAGGAACCCTAAACCGTTTCCCAAGAAACGTATAAACATAAAACTAAATAAGATATACATTATCACTTCCTAATAAAGCTCATGCATATCCTAACTAACTATAGAATACGCGGAATATCTATCTCCGCAGAAACTAACTACACGTTTTACTACTTCAGCAGATTCTATTCTTCAGTAGAAACTTTGCACTTCAGCAGAATCCTTCTAAGAATAACATCGCTAATTCTTACTTAGTAGAATTCCCAACAAAGGGTAACCGAGAAAGATACAAGGTGTAGAGCGAGGTCCAAGTTTGTGGTTGGTGTCGACATGAGGGTAGCAAAGGCAACCAAAAACACGTAGAAATGTGTAGTTGGGTTTGGTGTTGTAAAGGCGAGTGTGGGGAGTGTCATTGTTTATTGTGGTTGAAGGAAGTATATTAAGTAAGTGAGTGGCCATGTAAAGTGCCTCAACCCAAAAATGAGGGGGTAAGTGTGCTTGAAACAAAAGAGTACGGATTTGGTTATTGATGGTACGAATCATCCTCTCAGACTTCCCATTTTGTTGAGAAGTACGAGGGCATGAGAAACGAATATGAATGCCATTTTTATCAAAAATACGGTGAAAGATATGATTATCAAAATTACCACCATGGTCACATTGGAATGCCTTGATATCGGTTTTAAATGATTTTTAACAAATGTACGAAATTGAGCAAATTTACTAAAAGTGTCTGATTTATGACGCAACGGATAAACCCATACGCAATGAGAAAAATGATCTAAAAACAAAACATAACATTTTATACCACTAATACTTGGAAGTGGAAAAGTCCACAAGTCTGAGTGCACAATATCAAAAGGAGAGTTAACAACAGAATCCGAACTCATAAATGGAAGTTTCACATGTTTGCCAAGCTGACAAGCATGACAAAGCACAGGAGACTTCACTTTATTACACAAAATACTATTACTAGAAATAAGAGAACGTGGCACGTTACTTCCAAGATGGCCTAGTCGTTGGTGCCACGTATGCTGACTTGTGATAAAAGCTTTAGGGGAGGTGGTGGGCTTGGTGACGGGATATAGGTCTAGAGGTGCACAAAAAAACCGGTTAACCGAACCGTATCTGAAGTCAAACCGAAAAACCAAACCGGTCAAAACCGGTTTTGACCCAAACCGGTCCGGTTTATATCCAAACCGGCGGTTTGGAACCGGTTCCCCCACTTGAGAAATCGATCGGTTTTAAGACCGGTTTTTTTAACCGGCAAACCGAAACCGGTTCGGTTAACCGGTTCCTAACCGGTTTTTTTGGCTTGGGCGGGTTTTTTTGGTTTTTTTGAATTTTGAAATTTTGAATTTGAATTTTTAAAAGAGGGGCGGGAAGGAGCGTGGGGGGGGGACCGGATTTTATTAAAAGTTGTTAAAAAATTACGATTTTGCCATACAAATGTTAGTATAAATAGATGTGTTATGTATTTGGTTAATTACCACTTTCAAGCAATCAAAAAACACTCCAAAAAAATCAAAACCAAAATTATTTCACTAAACACTAATGGAAAGTTCAAACACCAACAACACCACCAACACAAGTCGGTTCAACAAGTGCAGCGACGGTTCGTAAAATTTTACCGTGTGACCGTAAAAGATCCATGGGAACACTTCAACCACGCCCCAATGTCGGACGGTGCGAAAAGGCTCAATGCAAATATTGCTTGAGTATATTGTCTAGCGGTTCCAACTCGACGTTGAAGGCTCACATCAAGCAAAAGTATTGCAAGGCACTCAAATCGGTTCCTAAGCCGGTCAATCTTCCATGGCTCGAGACGGACTATTTTGCACACGATCATGATTTACCCGTGAAAACCGGCCGGTTTGGTGATTCAACGTGGTTTTCCGCTCAACCACTATGACAACGGTGACGACGGAGGTGTACCGTAATTATATGCAACCGCAGTACCATCTTGTAAGTCGATGACTTTAAACGCGATGCTATGAAAATATGGAAAACGGCTAAGCAAGATTTAAAAATAATTTTTAAATATGGATGCTTGTGTTAATTTAACAACCGATGTTTGGGCCGCCTCATAATTTGCCATTTTCGTACCTTTGTGTTACCGCACATTGGGTTGATCCCAAAGTTGGCAAATGATGAAGCGAGTCGAGCATTTGAAAACTTTCCTGCTCCTCACTCCGAGAAGCTTTATACAATTTGTTGAGAAAAGTGTTTCATAAGTTTAACTTGATGTAAATTTTTTTTCAATAACGTTGGATAATGCTAGTAACAACACAAATGCAATGGGTCGACTAAAAATGGAATATGAGCCACCTTGTAATGGCAAATTTTATCATAGTCGATATGTTGCACACATCATTAACTTGGCTGTGCAAGCGGGATTAAAAGATCTGCATTTGAGTGAAGTGAAAGAAGATTTTAAAAGAATGTTAGTCGATGTTTTTAAAAAGGGTAATAAAAGATATAATGCATACATTCGGATGTGTGAAACTGCGGGGAAACATTGGTTACAACCTTGTTGGGATATTGAAACACGATGGAACTCCACTTATCTTATGTTCATAAGTGGTTTAAGACAAAAGGTGACCTTGCAATATTTTCATGATGAGAAATTGTCGGGGAGGGGTAGATGTGCTCCATTTAGTCAAGATAATTGGGATACTATTGAAAAAATAACCCAACTACTTGAAGTTTTTTACAACGCAACAAAAAAATTGTCGGGGGTTTATTATCCAACGACTCATTTGGTACTCGAGCAATTATTCTTGATGTCTTCACAAATCGCCACATTTGAATTTAATGGTGGTGTTTATACAAGCATGGTTTCCGGGATGAAAGAAAAGCTGTTGAAATATTTTGAAACTTTGCCACCGTTAATTACTTGTGCGGCCGCATTAAAGCCATGTTATAATGTAAACGGGGTGGAGGTTCTTATTGACTCGATTGTGACTGATTTGGGTTGTTTCGCTTCAAACCCGAACTATGCTAATGATGCAAAAGAGTCCTTTGGCCATTCTTTTAAAAGTTTGTGGCAATATTATTTTGAAAAATATGGCAACCCACCTCCTACTGTGACGGAGTCTTCTTCATCATCATCAAGGGCTTTTAGAGGGAATCCGATACTTGCTTTGCATAAAAGATAAGAGATCATCCCAACAAACGGATAAGAAATGATTGTTTAGCGAATGTTGAATATGAAAGATATATCACAACCGATTTTATCTCACATATTCCTACCGAACAAGTTGAAAACTTTGATGTGTTGGCGTTTTGGAAAGCAAAGGAAACAATGTTTCCGCTCTATCCCGAATGGCTCGTGATGTACTAATGTACAAGCTACTCGGTAGCTTCGAATCCGCTTTTTCAACAAGTGGAAGGGTTTTATCAACCGAGAAATGACTCACACCGCTTCTTTGGAGATGTGTATGGGTTTGAAAGATCACTTGGACGCAATGAAGCGAGTGCAAGATAAACCGATCTTGAAAATGCCGAGACTTGGCGGGAGGTCTACGTGGAAGAGGCACAAGCGGGTGAAATCGAGATGCTTTCCGATGAAGAACTAAGACAAGATGCACCGCTCGAAGCTAGGGGATCCGATGACGACTATTAGGAATTTTATGCTTACGTATTATGTTTTAAGTTTATGTATTTCCTTTGATGTATTTCTATTAAGTTTATGTATTTCCTTTCAGTTTATGTATTTCCGACGTTATAAATAAAAGTTGAAGTTTATTCAGTGTAAGTTTGAATAATGTTGAAAAACGAGAAAAAATAAATAAAAAAAAAATCCGGTTAACCGGTTACAAACCGGTTCAAACCGGTTATATGTTTTAAAATTTTGAATTTTTGAACTAGGCGGCAAATTTTTTTAAAAATGAAACCGGTTACAAACCGGTTCAAACTTTTGAAAATTTGAATTTGAATTCTAGGCGGCAATTTTTAAAAATTCAAAATTTTGAAACCGAACCGGTTAAAAACCGGTTAAGAACCGGTCCAAAACCGGTTAAAACCGGTCAAACCGGTCCAATATTCACATTTTAAAATTTCAAATTTTGTATTTTTTGAGCGGAAGGGTAAACTTTCAAAATTTGAATTTTTTAATATTTACAAGTTTGCCATTGTAAGAATAGTATAAATAAATATATTGTGTTTTTATTTTTGCAACTTTTATACAATTTAAATTACACTCTAAAAATAAAAATCGAAGCATTTCATTAATGGTCGATCTCGCACCGCCTCCGCCAACCCCGCCACCGTTATTGTTCGTTATTTTCCGGTAGACCGTGCACATCGTAATCCCAAGGTTTGGGCTCACTACAACCACGCCGAAATGTCGGATGGCAAGTTTAATGGCTCAATGTAAGTATTGTTTATGTTTATTCAAACCCACTTCGGCGTGGTTGAGGTTCACACGTAAGTATTGCCGCCAAGCACCGCAATTGATGTCTCGATTCGTGATCTCGAGTTGACGTTGAGTATCTTATCAAGTTATCGATGATTTATGTTTAAGTTATTATGTTGTGTTTTAAGTTTATATGTAATGTGATGTATCATGTATTCTCCGCTCTATTAAATAAAAGTTCTAGTTTATTAATACACGAAACAATAAAAGTTCTAGTTTATTAATACACGAAACAAGAAAACGATTACAAACCACGACGGACCACTCAAAAAAAAAAAAAAAAAAAAAAAGAGAACGCTAAACCGGTTAACCGGTCTTGACCGGTTCCAAACCGAGCCCAAACCGGTTTGGACCGTTGGTTTTTCAAGCTTCACACCGTTCGAAATTCGGTTAACCGCCCGACCGGTTTTTGGTCGTTGACCCAAACCGTTCGGTTTTGACCGGATCAAAACCGAACCGTTAACCTCTTTGTGCACCACTATATAGGTCGCCAAGATCGCCACATCGGAGAAGAGTTTGACGAGTCAAATAATCCTTCACGAAAAACCAAATTGTCAAATTCAATAGGTTATTTATTGTCGCGAGTAAATTTACTAACGTAAATAAGATTTTGACAACGCGGGTGTGACAAGTACGTGATTAAGATGTAATGGTCTGTAGGGTTTGGCAAATGCTATGGCGGTGTTGGTGACGTGTATCGAGGCACTGTCACCAATAATGATGATGGATAAATACACTCATTAAAAATAGAACTTAAATTATTTGCATTGAATTTAAATGTAGAGACGCACCAGTATCCATATTCCAACCTTCGCTCCCAAAACTCGTAGAGTGAGTGTATCGAAAGCTTGAGGAGCGGTTTCTTGAGTATCAACATGGGTCCAAGTCGATGGTAGACCGAGGAGCTGTGCCCACGATTGTTAACAGAACTACGTGTAGACTTAGGGGTGAGCGAAAAAACCGTAAAGACCGAATAAACCGAAAGCCAAAACCGAACCGAACCGAAAATAACCGAACCGAACTAATAACCGAACCGAATTTGCTAAAACCGAACCGAACCGAACTACTAGTTCGGTTCTCGGTTTGGATATAGGTTTGGGAGTTTGAACCGAAAACCAAACCGAAAACCGAATTCATATAAATATATATATTTTTTATATATTTACATATTTTTATGTATATTTATATATAAATAAATACTATTAAAAGGTTATCATAATATAATAAAACACTTTTTATGCTTGAAATATATTTTTTTTGCTAAATATCTATGTAATTATTAATTTTATTTTTAAAATAGTGAAATTCGGGTTATTCGGGTCAACCCAAGAACCGAACCGAATTAGAATTCAACCGAACCAAACCGAAAACCGAATTTGAATTTGGTTCGGTCCGGTTCTCGGATTGACCTAAAATTTTTTAACCGAATTAACCGAACCGAACAACCCGATGACCGAACTGATCAACACCCCTATGTAGACTGTTGAGCCGAAGGGGTTCGTGATAGATCTTTAACGCCGTAACTTTAACGCTCGTAACTTGAGGATTGTACTCGAACATTAGCAAGAAAGAACCAAAACAATTACATCTCTATGATGACAAAACTTTGAAACCCGGATCTTTGCAAAGAACAAATGACAAATGTACATCAAAACATATTAGTTTCATACTATTCTCATCACATCCGGTGTGTTAACTCGCGAGAGTGAATCATTGAAAATAATGGATTTGATGTCTCTTTACCAATAGCCATCACTACCGGAGTAGCCAAATGTTTAAGTTCGAAAACTATGGTACATCGATAACCATCTCGATTTATTAGCAAATCAAGCAACCATCAACGGATTTGAGATGTCTTTACCGTAGCCGTTGCTCGTGACTAGTCAATTTGGGGAAAGAATCACCTTGGTGAATTGAAAACCCAATATGGTATTCCATCGCCTTTACCACAAGTCATATACTTGTGGGCTAGCCAATTCTTGGATTCCAAAAGGAATAAACCATGGTGAATTGATGACCATACAACCCTCAAACAATTAAGCATGGGTGAGTTGGAGACCCTATGATTTTGAGCAAACCATTACAATTATCAATGATTTTATGTGTCTTTACCAAAGTCTGTACCTTTGACTAGCTAACTCTTTGATGTACACAAGGTACTGTTGGTGAGTCGATAACCATTAACAATGTACAACAAACCTCCAAGAAAAGTTAGACAAACTCAAGAATATACATAGTTTTTTTTTTCTTTTTTTTAACTAAAAATAAAACAAAGAATCAAATAAAACAAATATTACAAATAATATAAATAATACAGGATACCATAATCAAGATGATGCTTGGTGTTGCAGAAGCTGAGTCTTAATCAATCCAATCAATTGTTCAGCATGTAGCATATCATTCCCAATTGGATCTGGAGGAACTTCCAACTTGTTTCTAAGCATTCTTTCCATCAATGACACAGACAAAGGATAAAGCTTATCAGAGAGCATACACACAGTCATCCCACACTTTGTCTCCACCACATGCACACATGGCATAGGATAAAATCCCCAAGTCTCAACCTTCCACTTATGTGAATTCTTCCAAATAGAAAACCCTTTACCATCTGGAGATTGAGAGTCAAATGTAACTTGAAGATCACCCAACAAGTATAAACCGTAACCTCGTGGTGAATAAGTAGCATAATGCTTAGTGACAAGGCCATACAGAGTATTCAAATCTTGCCTATCCACCATATGAAATATTTCCTTCAAGAAGTTAAATGCATAGAAGAATTATCCAATTTAAAATAGTGTTAAGTCGTCCATCACCAAAGTCCAAGCAACAACACATCATGAGACCCTTCAAGAAAAGCATCAGCAGATCCTTCTTTAATGAAAGTTGAATCAGCAGCCTTTAGATCCAAAGAACTACCCCTATGAGATTTCTTAACCCTAGAGGTGTGTGTCCCAGCTGATCTCACATATCTCCTTAGAGAAATGTGTTTCCTTTTAGACATCCTTTTCTTCCTCCTACCTGGTATATAAATCCACATAGATACAGAAGATGGTACCATCTCAGATTCATCAGGGACATCTTTAGCAGGAATGGAAGAAGTAGAAGTAGACGTAATTAGAACAACACCACGCAAGGCATACATTTTCTCAAGCACCTCTCTGGCCTTCTTAGCTTTAGCAGCTGCTTGTTCAGCTTTTTTACCCAACTCTGCTCCTACTTTATCAACAGGTGCAACACTAGGTAATGCTTCAGAAGAAACAACATGAGATTCAGCAGAGTGAACCCTTTCAGTGGAATGTATAGCTTCAGTAGATGCCTCAGAAGTAACAACAGGAGAACTCATCTTTGGTGTAACATCATCAAAAGAATCCACAATCTCAAATTTATTAGTTCTCTTGGCCATTGGAGCATCTGCGCTACCAGCAATCCTCTTCAAGGTAGAAGGTGGTGTAATCTGCTTCATAATCTTCTGATACATGCTATTTAACTCAGAATCATCTAAAGCCCAGACTTGCTTCTTTGTTAAGCCAGATTGATAGATGTTAGAACTTTGATTATACACCACAGTCCTCATGTATGCTTTCTTTTGAGCTGCAGTTGGTGGTCTTTCCCTTTTTGCTTTAGCTTTCTATGCAGAAGAGCTTTTCTTTGGCATTATGACTTGCTTCCTTTGTTGTCCAAAAGCCATCATTCGAGCAAGAAATTCTCACTATCAAAGTCCGCCCTAAAATACTTTGTGCAAGAGTAGGATTGATTCACTTTGATGAGTATAAGCATCCCATTGCTCATCAAGAATCGAGCGGATAATTCATCTATTTCTCTTTGTCTCTCGGGAGGCAAGTTGGTAGTAAAATGAGATTCAAGCTTTTGAGCCAATGCACGACTCTTCTGCATATCTGCATACTCAGCAAACATCCTTGCTTGTTCTTGCCTTTCCTGTTCACTCACAAGATCTGAACCAAGCTCTTCATCAATCATTACTCCTTTCCCTTTATCAGCAGACTCCTTAGCAGAATCATCATGAGGAGTATCAACAATAGGAACTTCAGAAGAAACACCCAAGTTAGCATCAGAAGAAACATGTTGAGACAGATCTTCAACAGGTGTAGAAAATAAATCACCAATAGGATCCAGGTTAAAACTTCTTCCAGCAAGAAATACTTCATGATCATCTGCTGAAGGTGTAGGACATGATGGTTCTTGTACTGATGTATCTTGACCATGTGCAGAACCAACATCCATCATATGTGCATCATCAATATTGTCTTCAGCAGTTCTAACTTTTTCAACACTTGGTTCCTTTGAAGCTTCAGTGGAATCCTTGTTCAAATACTTTCTTCTCTTTCTTCTAGAAAACTGAATGGGTTCTTTGTTCTTAGAAGATTCTGCAACAATTGGTGAAGAAACATGAGTCTTTTGTGCCACATCAGCCAAGATTTCAAGTGAACTAAACTGAGTATCCTCTTGCTCCTCATCAGAAAAAACCAAAAACCTCCTTTTTCTACTTTTCCCAAGTTGTTCCTCTAAATCCTTAACCTTTATCTTCAATCCCACAATTTCACCACCAAGTGTAGATTTTGTCTCAGCAAGCTCCTTTTTTATATCAGCAACCTCTGCCACATACCTATTCACTATAGCATATACATATGTAAGTGTAATAGGGTCCTCAGCTCCACCAGCAGATTGCTCAGTGGTAAAGGGAGCTTCATTAGACCTTTCAGGAGAAATATGGACATGCTCAATGATAGGAGAGCCTTCATCAAATGGCTCCCTAACTGGACTAGGTGTGGCCATCCTATTAAGCTCATGCTCAAACTCATCAAGGGCATCATGAGTAGGTGGTGGAGTTGGACTAGGTGTGGGTACAGATGTAGGTGGAGGCTGGTCAGGAGTAACATGTGATGCTACAACAGTTGTGGAAGAGCCCTCATCAATGGCAACCGATGGGTTACCATCGCAGAAGAATATTGGTAGAGGCGGATCACCAACAACATTACCCTCATCAAGAGACCTCATTGCCTTGAGGCACATAGCTGCGAGCAAAGGATGATGTTCCCCCTCATAATGAGTTTTCATTGAAGCAAATAGTTTAGCAGTTAAAGCTCCTATGGGACAAAAGACTTGGATTTAGGTTGTAATGTCTAAAATCATTTGCAAAAACCTAGGGTACATTAAAAACTTATGCTTTTTCCTTTGTATATTTTCAACCATATTATCGAAAATAAACCTAGAAAAGTTATAAGTTAACCCCTGAGAAAGACATACAATACCACATCCCAATTGAGTAGAAAATTGATCCCATCCTCCTGATTTATTGCTTATGCACTGAAGCAATGTGTGTACCAAAAACCTCCACATAGGGCAAAGCTTATTCTTGAACCATATATCTGTCCTCGTACTCTGGTATCCAATAGCTCTTAGCCCAGCAAGTATCTCCACGGAATTAGAGTGATAAACCCCATCTTCATCGTCCATACGAAGCTGTCTTCTTATCAACTCCTCCGTCACAACATACTATGTTCCATTAATCATAGCAACAATCTCTATGTCACTCCGTTTCGTAGCAGATGCCCAAAATTGTGTAACCAATGATTCATATATCACATTAGGAGAGTGCGTTAAAGCATAATGAATCTTGGACCGCTTCAAGTACTCCACCATTGGTTCATATAATTCATGACCCTTTGCTTTTCCCAGAAAAGCAACTTTGTTATGATCTTTCTTAAATTGAAGCGCCATGAGAGATTGTGATAAAGGGTTATGATACACGCAACTGGAAGTGTGTTTAAATCAATTGAAGAGGGAATCAGTTAATTTTAGGCGAAGATATGCGAAGAAGGTATTAGTAGAAGTTACCCAATTTACGGTCAAAAATATCGGAACAAGTTGTTGACCATATCTGACGTGTAAATAACTCCAACCAAATACAAATTACCACTTCAGCAGAAAGTATGGTCAATCTGCTGAAGAAGATCAATCAGCAGAAACAACTCAAGTGGTTATGTATCTTCAGTAAATATCTTTGAGTTTTATTGTGCACCCAACTCGCATTAAATTTCATTAAGCCTTGAACCACTTATAAGATAGTCCCAATGCACATTTAACACACATCAATTAACCCCAATTATCTTCACAAACCCTAATTTCTCCAAAAGAACTCCACAATCATCAACAATAGCCATGGTTACCAAACCAGGAGTAATAAATCTCACTTCCTCCTCATCATCATCATCATCCAAAGGAAGATTCACACCCATTATTTCGCCACCCCATCAAGATGAACCTCGACCATCAAAATCCCTTTTCTTCCTTCTTCTCAAGATGATAGTGTGGTGAATCCAAGTGATTCATCTAGGGGTTCAGACATCCACGTAGCTGCCTAGAGCCACTCTTCAACAAGAAGAGGACATCACACCCCAACCTTCACAACCTCAACCTCAACCAAGGCCACGTGCCAGAAGAGAGGTGGTGTTAGCTCTTCCTGCGCCATGTTTTGGTGCTTCATCTCATATCGGTAAGGGAAAGGGCAAAAGTAAGATGGAGTGATGCTTTATGGTGGAACGAGTAGATGGAACAACCGAAGATTTTTCATATCACAAATCCATCTACCATATCCACCAGCTTCATCTTCATTTTCATCAATCCATCCTTCCCATTTTTATCTTCGACTTCTTCGTCAGACCGGTCATGCATATCCACCGCCTTTTGTAATAGATTTATAGAACTAGTATAGGTTTGGTAGATCTTGTATAGAAATGGTCTTGTATTTTCATTTGAAGTTGATTGTAAGTCAAGTCAGAAACTGCTTCTTGAATGAATGAACAATTTAACTTCAAGATTTCTCTTCAAGAAAACAAACTTTAAGCATACTTGACCATATACCAATTAACCAAACTTGGTGAACTTCAACTTCTATATGCATACCGCAAAACAGTATACGTAGAAACACACAAACCAAACCAAGACAAACAAAACTAAAAGAACATTAGTCGGTTAGTGTTAGCAAACAAAATATAAATAATAATTTACAAAGTTTACAACAAGAATCTCCCCGAGGCATATGCCTCCCCGAGGCCTATGCCTCCCTCAAACTTTGCATTTAAGGGTTACATCCCAATATTGACAACTAGGTGTTGAAACGTAGGTCCATCAAAAGCTTTAGTCAATAAACCGCCACATTATTATCAAAAGTGAATCTTAACCACTTTTATCAAATGTTTTTCATATGCATCTCTTATAAAGTGGTACCGATTTCAATATGCTTAGTTCTATCGTGAAACATTGGATTGTTAACTATGCATATGGTACTTTGATTATCAATTAAAATTGTTGTGTTCATGAAGTTAAACCCATAATCCAACAATTGATTTTGTATCCATAGTACCGACCACAACAATTAGCGCAAAGAAGAACATACCGCTCAAGAGATGAGGTAGCAACAATAGTTTGTTTCTTGCACCGCCAAGAAATCTATCTCTTTCCAAGAAATTGGCAACCTCAGGTTGTGAATCTCCTATCCGTATTTGCACCAAAGATAATCACTATCACTATATGCTTCCAACTTAAAAGAAGACTCTTTTGGGTACCAAAGACCTAAATGGGGTTGGCCTTTTAGGTACTTAAAGATATTTTGATGCATTCAGATGGGAAGCAAGCGGAGTGACTTGATGTCTAGAACAAACACTCACAAAGAAAGGTAATTTCGTGCCTAGAAGTCGTTAAATACATCAATGAACCAATCATAGATCATATAAGTGAACATTCACACGGTGGATCCGTTCAATGTTGTTCTTAGGTTTTGAGCTCATAAGGTGTAGTGGCGCTCGACATTCTCAATACCAAACTTCTTCAAAATGTCCTCACAAATTTATCCCGATCGATAAAATACCATCGTGTTTCACGAACTTGGAGACCCAAAAGAAAGTAAGCTCCCCATAGCACTCATCCGAAACTCTCCTTCATCGCCTCCTCAAACTCCCCGCACCAAGCTTCTTTAGTGGAACCAAATATAATGTCATCCACATAAACTTGCACAAGTATGATGTCTGTGGAATTCTTCTTTAGGAAAAGTGTTTTGTCAATGACACTTCTTCTATAACCATGCTTCAAAGAGAAATGTCGAAAGCCCAGCATACCATGCTCTTGGTGCCTCGATGTAGTCCATAGAGAGCTTTTACAACCTTGTAAACATGTTTAGGATGATCTGGGTCTTCAAATCCTTTGGGTTGAGTGACATAAACCTCCTTTTCTATTTCACCATACAGAAAAGCACCTTTGACATCCATTTGATATACCATGAACCCCATGTAAGATGCATAGGCCAAGAAGATTCGAATGGCCTCAACTCTAGCAACATGTGCAAACACTTCATCATAATCAATTCCTTCCTCTTGCCTGAACCCCTGAGCCACTAATCTTGCTTTGTTTTTAATCACAACCCCGTGCATCTCTTTTATTCTTCAAAATCCATTTTGTCCCAATTGCATACTTACCATCGTAAGGGTACCAAGATCCAAACCTCACGATTTTTGAATTGTTGCATCTCTTCTGCATTGCTTCAAGCCAACTTGAGTCTTCAAGAGCTTGAGTAACACCGGTTGGTTCCACTTGAGAAAGAAAACAAGCAAATGACAATGCTTAAAGTCTGTGTGATTGTCCCTTTGTTGATGTGAGACATAGGAAAGAAAAGCAACTTGACCATACTTGGAACTTGCCACACCAATTCTAGTCCGAACAGGTGCTTGAGGATCACAAATAATATTAGTTTGAGGATGAGCACTGTTGATCCTTTTTGTAGCAAGGGGTTGACTTCAATATATGTATCAAGATTAGTCACAGCTTGGTTCAAAATCACCGCCATAGGAAGGCGAGGTGAAGATGCCACTGGTTGATGTTTACCAAGATCAAGGACTTGGAAAGCGTGTATAAGGATCTCCAAAGTCTCGTGGACACTCTAGTAGAAATGGAGTAGAAACAAATAGGCTATCGCCAGATTTTTGATGGTGGAGAAACAGGATCACCGCGGAAGAATTATGGTTTCCACCGACTACTTCTCTTGCAACCTCCCATCAAGCTTCTCACCAAGATTAGCCGATACTCTTGTTTTTAAGCCTAGCAAGGTCCTCTGCATAGTGTGACTCATCTTTACTCTCATCAAGTAACTTTAGAAGTATCACATGCAAAATGGTTGTGGGAGAAGGAAGGTACAATAATAGGTCGCTCATCATCCTCAAATTCACTATCCGAGTCAAGATCCATGGTACCGCATTGTCGCTGGGAGACTCTTGTGTACCTGCATTTTGGTTAGCCACATGTCTAGAATAACCCAAGTAATCGCTATAATCCAGTCAAAAGACCAAACATGACCTTGTCCTTGAACATTAGGTTTATCTTCTAGAAATCTCGTGTTCGTAGTCTCCTCAATCTTCTTAGCAGATAAATTATATACCCTATAAGCCTTACTATGAGTCTAATAACCCACAATATACCCTCGCCGCCTTTCTCATCAAATTTACCCAAAGGGACCACTAGTATTCAAAATGGTCACTTGACATCCAAAAGGTTTGAGGTAGTGAATAGCAGGAAATTTTCCAATGAGAAGTTCATAAGGTGTCTTGAAATGAGGTCTAGTAATGGATACCTGCTCAAGACATAACAAGTCGTGCTAATCTGCCAATCCAAAACATAGTGGGTAATTTAGAGTCTCGCTATCATGGATCTTGTCCTCTATTAAGGTCCTATTCTTTCTTTCACCTACCCCATTTTGTTGTGGGGTTCTTGGAGTGCTATAGTCCTTTTATCCCTTTAGACTTACAGAGTTCTATTAATACAAATTCTTGAACTCATCCCATTATCACACCGAATTCCTCTAACCTTTTGTTCAACTGGTTTTCAACAAGTGGTAATGAACTCTTTCAACACTTGAGATGTTTCATCTTTAGTCCTCGAAAGAATACCCAACAAAACCCGCTATAGTCATCGTGATTACTAGACAAAATACTTGTGATCAATATCAATTGGGTTGGACCAAAGAGATCCATATGCAAAGAATCAAGAGGTTCTCGAATAATGCTCACAACAAGAATAGCTTTGTATGAGGCTCAAGTTGCTTTCCTTTGTTGTGCAACACAGCTTATGTTCATTGGTGAAAACTTTGAAGGAAGTCCTTCAACAAGACCCAGTTTAGAAAGCTTGTTTATGGTCTTGAAGTTCACATGAGCCATCCTTCTATGCCATTTTGTAGACTCATCCAGGATGCTTTAGCCACCAAACAAGTTAGGTCGCTTTCCGTTGAACATCATTCAAGTTGAATATGTATAGATTGTGATTTCTAGAACTCTCAAGAAGATTGATGTATCTTCCGTAGCTTGAAGTCTTTAGATAGCACAAGACATTCATCCTCGACAAGAATACTTTGTTCTTGGTGTCACAAATTTGTGAGATCGAGAACAAGTTGAAGTGTTGCAGCTCCTTTACATAGTACACATTCTCAAAATCCAGTAGAGGTGTTTTGATGGTGCCTTTCCCAGTGATTCTACCATCACTTCCACCAAAAGTCACATTGCCTCCTCCTTCTATGGGTATAAAATTATGCATCATATCTCTGTTTCCTGACATGCTTCTGGAACAACCACTATCAACAATGCCAACTTCCTTATGCTTAAGAGGATGATCCTACAACAACAACAAAAGATATATACAAAATATTAGTACATTATGGAGGCTCAAGTCATCACTGACTTGAGCCTGCCTTGTGGATCATAAGATTTAGGCCATGTAGATGTAGAAGATCTACCATTGTTCTTGGTCCTCCATTGAAAATTAGGTCCCTTGATAGTCCAAGAACAACTCGCCGAGGGCTTCACAAGCAGATCCCTATATCCCTTCCCATCATACATCGAGTCAACACATCCGTGCCAATAACCATTATGAAAATATCAACTAGTTGGTCTCACATATGGTCTAGCAATGATCTTCTCCAAGCAACCTGGAGAGGGTTTAGAGTTGCTTGTGGAACAAAAGGTGGTATATCATTAACATTTTCCACATTGGTCTAGATTTCTTTTGACTAGCACATACACCCATTCTTTGCTCATGAAAATCACAATCCTTAATCAAATGAAATTTACTTCCACAAACAAAACATGTCTTCTTTTAGAAGATTTATTCAAAGTGAAAGATGTTCTATTACATGCAAAAGCATTCAAACCACAAACATTAACCGAATTGTTTTTAATAGAATTATTATGCAAAGAATTAAAAACAAGTCTTCGTGAGGAATCAGATTGGAAGTAGATTCCTCAACAAAGAACTCTAAAAGGCTTGTAGGGAGTCTTGGGTGTAGGTCAGTGAGGTCTTTGGAAGGTCCGACTTATCACTTGAATTACAACCGGCATAAGAAGACCCTTGGTCGAGGACTTGTCACCGTTAGAACAAGAGACAAAGTCATTAGATGAAGAATCAAGGTCCGCAAGTCTTTGACTTTTGCCATAAAGATGGTGTGATCCATCAAAGTCAACCGTGATGGATGTGTCAATGGGCATGTGTTCACCTCTAATAGGTCCACGATAGTATGTAAATCACCTTCTTTACAAAATTAGCTAATCCCGCCTGGTGTAGATTTACGGTGTCATCCCTAGCTTCTATCCCTACATACTTCTTAAAGCCTAAACCTATTGCAAGATTGGGATTTTGACTAGCATAGATGTGACTAGCTAATTTGTTTCCATTCAATAACCATTCTTTATGCCTAGTTATTTCCTCATCTAGTTTCTCTTTAGCACTTTGTTTTCGTAAACTATATCGCCTTTTTCTTTCTCAAGCGTTTTAAATCAATTTTAGTACATTCTAGATCACTTTCTAACACCCTTATCTTTTCATCATAAGTCAGTTGATTCTTTTGAAACCAAACTTTTGTCTTTCTAAAGTTTTAAAGCCTCGCTTTATAAGCCTCAACTTCGACATAACATTCATTATATTTAGGTTTCAATTCATCATAGGCTTCTTTAACTTCATTATATCTTTCACTACAACCAAACACATAATTATGTACCTGAGAGATGCCCATCAAGGTAACTTGATCATGCCTATCCTCTGAAGTACAGCTTGCCAGCAATCCAATATTCTCAGCACCAGGACCTTCATCATTCTCATGCTCATGCATCTTCCAGTCATCCATGGTGACCAGAGCAGCTGAGGATCCAGCTTTGGAGTTTCCAGCTTCTTGCTGATAAGAAGAATACCTAACCTCATCACCAGCCTTCATATCCTTGCATTCTCTGAGAAGGACCCATCTAGTTACAAGTAAAGCACTTGACTTTCCTTCCACAAATCTAGTCGGATCTCTTCCCTCGAAACCAAACTTTCTCCCGCACTTACGCCAAACCTCTTGATATCCATCGAAAGCATGGCCACCGCCATTTCAAGTTCATCTCCTCCATATCAAGTGGATCCAACTGCTCAAAATCCTCAATGCAAGTTGTCACCGAAAGCCATAATCAAGAACAAAGAGTAAAGTACATCTTCCAACACACCACTAGCTTTAGGTTGAGAACTTGATGGTGTGGTAGTGTAAGAAGATGATGATGAGTAAGTTGGACTTGGAGCATGGGTCATCTTATTGGAGGAGGCCCCAACAAATGTTGTGTGACTAGGAGTGATGCACGAAGGGACTTCTAACATCGCTCAAGAGATTTAAGTCATTGTATAGTTCATCAAAGTGAGCATATCCACCCAACTTTAGCCTCGAGGGCAATGCTTACTTGCAACCAAGATGAAGGTAAAGATCGCAAGAACTTTGAATTCTGATCATCATTATCTGCGGCTTTTCACCGATTCAACTGACTCAATATCTTATGGAACCCGCTATATCCTCAGGATACCTTCTTCTTCTTCGTAGATTTGGAATTCTTGAAATTGTTGTTTCAAAGATTGATTTCCTCATTCTCTGGACTCCTCATTCCCACCAAACCTAGCCTTGATTGCCATCCATATGTCCTTAGCATCCAAAGATGTAGTGAAAGTCACCAAGTGATCTTCGTGTATAGCCTCAAGGAGAATAGTTCTCACTTTGTTCTCTTTGAATGTACCAAGATCTCTTCGCCAGATTGGGAGGAACAATGGTAACATTACTACTGTGATCCGTGATAGTTCTCTTCAAACTATTTCCTTCTTCACAATTTCCCGAGATTCCAATCAATGTTGGAGATCCAGCTCGCATCTTCATAGCCCACAAATCGCATCTCCTTCTCGAGGTATGGAAACTTTGCATTGCCGTTTGAGAGACCGAGTTGTTGCGTAGATGTGTTGTTATGGTTGTTGGTGACTTCAATGTCATCATCTCGATCCGTGCATGGTGAAGGTTGTTTTGGTTGTATGGGTGTAAGAAAAGATCGTTTAGTATCGTAGAGACTCTCCCGAGGCTCGATACCACTTGTCGAACGAAGACCTTGATAGATCTGAGCACTGAGATCGTTAGTTCGCTTATATAATCACAAACACACTAAAAGACGCCTCTATAACTTGTATTCTTTAGCGGAAATCAAACACAAGTAATAACACAAATAACTAAGAACTCTTTGATCCTCTATGGATCATTTAATTATATTAAAACTTTGTTTTTCAACTCGACATAACTCATACTATTGTGTTCCTTTTATAGACAAGGAACCCTAAACCGTTTCCCAAGAAACGTATAAACATAAAACTAAATAAGATATACATTATCACTTCCTAATAAAGCTCATGCATATCCTAACTAACTATAGAATACGCGGAATATCTATCTCCGCATAAACTAACTACACGTTTTACTACTTCAGCAGATTCTATTCTTCAGTAGAAACTTTGCACTTCAGCAGAATCCTTCGGCAGTAACATCAGCAGAATTCTTACTTAGTAGAATTCCCAACAAAGGGTAACCGAGAAAGATACAAGGTGTAGAGCGAGGTCCAAGTTTGTGGTTGGTGTCGACATGAGGGTAGCAAAGGCAACCAAAACACGAGAAATGTAGTTGGGTTTGGTGTTGTAAAGGCGAGCTGGGAGGTCATTGTTTATTGTGGTCAAGGAAGTATATTAAGTAAGTGAGTGGCCATGTAAAGTGCCTCAACCCAAAAATGAGGGGTAAGTGTGCTTGAAACAAAAGAGTACGGATTTGGTTATTGATGGTACGAATCATCCTCTCGCACTTCCCATTTTGTCGAGAAGCACGAGGGCATGAGAAACGAATATGAATGCCATTTTATCAAAAATACGGTGAAAGATATGATTATCAAAATCACCACCATGGTCACATTGGAATGCCTTGATATCGGTTTTAAATGATTTTTAACAAATGTACGAAATTGAGCAAATTTACTAAAAGTGTCTGATTTATGACGCAACGGATAAACCCATACGCAATGAGAAAAATGATCTAAAAACAAAACATAATATTTTATGCCACTAATACTTGGAAGTGGAAAAGTCCACAAGTCTGAGTGCACAATATCAAAAGGAGAGTTAACAACAGAATCCGAACTCATAAATGGAAGTTTCACATGTTTGCCAAGCTGACAAGCATGACAAAGCACAGGAGACTTCACTTTATTACACAAAATACTATTACTATAAATAAGAGAACGTGGCACGTTACTTCCAAGATGGCCTAGTCGTTGGTGCCACGTATGCTGACTTGTGATAAAAGCTTGGGGAGGTGGTGGGCTTGGTGACGGATATAGGTCGCCAAGATCACACATCGGAGAAGAGTTTGACGAGTCAAATAATCGTTCACAGAAAAACCAAATTCGTCAAATTCAATAGGTTATTTATTGTCGCGAGTAAATTTACGAATAGAAATAAGATTTTTGACAACGTGGGGTGTGACAAGTATGTGATTAAGATGTAATGATCGGTAGGGGTTTGGCAAAATGCTATGGCCGGTGTTGGTGACGTGTATCGAGGCACTGTCACCAATAATGACAGATGGATAAATACACTCATTAAAAATAGAACTTAAATTATTTGCATTGAATTTAAATGTAGAGACGCACCTGTATCCATATTACAACCTTCGCTCCCAAAACACCGTAGAGTGAGTGTACCGAAAGCTCGGAGGAGCGCGGTTTTCGAGTATCAACATGGGCTGAAGTCGATGGTAGATCGAGGAGCCGGGCCCACGATTGTTAACGTAACTACGTGTAGACTTAGGGGTGAGCGAAAAAAACCGTAAAGACCAATAAACCAAAGCCAAAACCGAACCGAACCGAAAATAACCGAACCAACTAATAACCGAACCAATTTGCTAAACCGAATCGAACTACTAGTTCGGTTTCTGTTTGATATAGGTTCGGAGTTTCAACCAAACCTAATTCATATAAATATATATATATTTTATATATTTATATATTTTATGTATATTTATATATAAATAAATACTATTAAAGGTTATCATAATATAATAAAACACTTTTTGCTTGAAATATATTTTTTGCTAAATATCTATGTAATTATTAAATTTTTTAAAAATAGTGAAATTCGGGTTATTCTGGTCAACCCAAGAACCGAACCGAATTAATTCAACCGAACCAAACCGAAAACCGATTTGAATTTGGTTCGTCCGGTTTCTGATTGACCTAATTTTTTTTAACCGAATTAACCGAACCGAACAACCCGATGACCGAACTGATCAACACCCCTATGTAGACTGTTGAGCCGAAGGGGTTCGTGAGTGGCATGTGCTTGCACGTTGGGTAGAGCCTGTTTGTTGTAGCAATGTCTGATGGGCTTGTAATAGTTGGGAGCAGGGGCGGAGCCACTTGCTAAGTAGTGGGGGGCAGCGAAGCTCCGGCGGACACACATAATTTATAAGAAAAATAGTAAATATGGTCGAAAAAAGTCCGGTGCCCTCAGGTAAATAATTCGAATGCCCTCTACACTCTGTGAGATCAACAATAAGAGTCTCTTCAATTTGTTTCGTGGTGGTTTTCTTCACCGGAATAAATGAAGAAAAAGGACTTGGGATTTCGAAAAGTTACATGTTGGTGGGGATGTCTGAGTGGACCTATCACAAAAAACAGCCTAGTGGGTATTAAATGTTTTACAGTATATTAATTTTTTTGAAATAATACAGTATATTAATTGAATTAATTATTAATTTATGTATAAAAGAAAAAAGGTGTACAATTGATACTGTAATACCCTTCGTCTTTCATTGGCTCATGAATATTTTAATAATGTTTTTCAAAATTTAAGTTAATATGTTAACGCATAAGGTATAACATTATTTAAGAGATTAGAATTTTTTAAATCATCATCAATCTATAGTACTTTAGAAAAACTAGTTGAAATTATAAAACAAATATTTTATAAACAATTTTACCTTATCACCCGGATATGATATATAAGTGTCGCATCGAAAAGTAACACTTTTACTGCCTTAAATCAAACCCGACCCGGTTTATTTCACGTTACGCTAAAAACACTCTTATTGCTCGATGCCCCCTGTAATTGCATTTTCTGGCTCCGCCGCTGGTTGGGAGTAAGCATTAAGTAATGGGCCATGACCCAAAACTGATGGATTGGACTGTTGATAAGAATTTGGACGAGTCCCATTGTTGTTCCAGAAGCATTGTTGGAGTTAACATGCGACGAGAATTATTCACATGAACATAGCGACACCGATCCCATAAGAATGTAACCCACGAGAAAAGTTAGGGCAAGTCAAGTAGATTTAGGTTGGGAACGCGTGTTTGTACTCTTGTGAGCGAGCAACTAGACCGAGTAACAAGAGCCGTTGGGAGGACGAAGATATGCGAGAAGACGGTTGATGAGGTCTTCCTGCTCATGCGAGTCTCTGCAGGGACAAATGGAACGAGTCTCCTCCAAGTTCGGGAAGGGCTCCTTGTCGAGGATGACATGTACCACGTGTTCGTACTTATCATTGAGGCCATTGATAGCATATGTCCCTAAGTCATCTTCGGTGATGTTAGACCCAAGATTATCTAAACGCCAAGTGTGGAATCGATCTTTCAAAATATGCATCCACACTTAGATCTCCAATGTCCAAGTTTCAGAACTCACCAACGAGTACCACAATTTTCGAACGCTTGTTATTGTGAAAATCTTCTCCAACGCCCCAAATATCTTTCGCAGCTTGGGGTTTGGTTTTGAGGCCACGCCCATGAGAGGTTCGGAGATGGTAGTAAGAATCCACGATCGAATGATGGAGTCCACGGCCAACCATTCATCCGAGGGAGGCGGCGGTGCGATGCCCGACGCAGAGATCGATGAATTCGAGGGCATTGCAACCTCGAATATGGATCTTAAATAGGCGCCCAATTCAATAGTTCAATATGTCTGCGCCTAGGGTTACGACCATAAGGTTTTGAAGTTGTGAATGGTGAGGAGCTTTGCATACTGGGTGGTGTTGTTGTATCGTTAACCATGGTGTTGTATTGTCAATTCACGTGCTTGTATTTGGCAAGGTAAAAGAATTAACAGCAACCGCTGAGACAAAATAGTCGAATTAGATATTTTGTAATCGCATGAGAATTCACTATATAAGAATATAATAAATTCAATCACCACAAAAGTTATGCATGGGATTTCTTGTAATTGTATGGGATTTCTTTATGGTGTAAAGGTTCTCTCAATCAGCCGCCTCAAAGAAGGAGCTCTAATCCCCTCATTTTCTCCGCCACGCCGCCTTTTTCTCTCTAGCGACCTTCAAAGCGATCGGTGCCCCAAAGAAAGACGACCTTTAATAAAATTAATTAAAAGGCGAGTCTTGTTTTATGTGTGTGTTGTTTCGATCGATATACGATCGAGTTGGACTCATTTGGTTGATTTTGGTCGATCGATTCACCCCACATCAAGGACAATCGATCCTTCAATCGATCGAGGCACCCACGATCGACAACGATTCCTCATCGCATGCAACCTCAACGAAGCACCCATAATAGAACTTTGGTGGTGGAAACTAACGGTCGCTTTTGTTATTAGGATTTTTGGGATCATTCCTGTAAGTCGCTAATACCATGTAGAATTATATTGTTCCTTATTGGGTTTTACAGATAATAGCAGCATATTTTTCAAATGTACCGATCTAGACGCTGCACTATTTTTTGTCCCACTTAATGTAACGTACTTTCATTTTTGTTCCATTCTATCCCACCAAACTTGTTTAACCGGCACTAAAAACAATTTTGCCCATTTTCGCACGTTTTTGTCCGCTTTTAAACGCCGTCCGCTTTTAAATGTTTTCGCATCGCTATCACACGCTTTCATCCGCTTTTGCGTGTTTCGCTCGTTTCGCCGCTTTCATCTGCTGCATGTTTTTGAACGCTTTTGCCCGCTTTTGCCCGTCGTCCGGTTTTGCACATTTTCACACGTTTTGCATGATTTCATCCGTTTTACACGCTTTTGTTCGCTTTTACGCATTTTCATTCGCTTTTACATGTTTTTACCTTTTCTGCACATTTTTTCCTCGCTTTTGCACGCTTCGTGTGTTTTACACATTTTTGCACGCTTTTGTCCGCTTTTGCATGTTTTTACACATTCTCACCCGCCTTTGCACGCTTTCGCTATTTTGCATATTTTCATCCGTTGCCTATTTTGTATGTTTCGCACGCTTTTGTCCGCTTTTACACGCCGTCCGCTTTTAAATGTTTTGCACGCCGCACGCTATCACACGCTTTCATCCGCTTTTTCATGTTTTCGCTCGCTTCCCGCTTTCATCTATTTCGCATGTTTTTGAACGCTTTTGCCCGCTTTTGCATGTTTCATCCGCTTTTGCCCGTCATCCGCTTTTGCACATTTTCACACGCTTGCATGATTTCATCCGCTCTACACGCTTTTTGTTCGCTTTTACGCATTTTCATTCGCTTTTACCGCTTGCACACTTTTTTTCCCGTTTTTGCACGTTTTCGTGTGTTTTTACATAATACATGAGATAAATGGGCTAGACCCAATAATAACCAAATGTGTATAAATACATAATACATGAGATAAATGGGCTAGACCCAATAATAACTAAATACATACATGGGCCTAATAATACATGCTACTAACAACTAGATCATTTACCGGCTTGTAACCCCCAGTAAGTTCCTCCATTCATCGCACTCTAGTCAGTATTAAAATTGACTTATTGAAACCGGGGTATGTCGATTGAAGTAGCTTGGGAATTATCATCAATTGGCATCATTGCAGCCACACGAAAGAAGGTTCAAGGGTGGGACCGTGGTGCAAAGATAAGATCCCGACAATATTTGCACAATGGTATGTGTTTGTGGCCTCGATAGCAATAAAGAGCAAGCTAACCCTAATAACAAAGAGTCGCTGGGCCTCCTCTTTGTCATAATCATCTTGAACTGCTCATCAACTACATCCAAGATACGCCCTTCCTGCACAACGACCATACATAGTCAACCATTAATTCGAACCCGCTGATTTTTGTTCTAGTATGCTACTATAAACAACCTCAATCAAGAATGCATCAAGGCATATCCGAATATCGAGTGGCTTTTCCCGCGAGGAAGCATTCGTGGGCAATGTAACCGATGGTTCCAAGCACGCCTTCTGGGCTTCGCATAGGATGTTTTCTCATTGTCGAGGCACGCAAGGTCGAAATCACCAAGACGGCATTGAAATGAGAATCAAGCATGATGTTGCTCGCTTTGATGTCACGATGAACAAATTTTGGTCATATTCGCATGGAGGTAGTTTAGGGCGAGGCGACACCGCTAATATTTGGCAACGGCGTCCAACTTAAGATGTCACCCGTCTCGTGAATAAGTGCATGTCGAGACTTCCTTTTGCATGTACTCGTGACACTACAAGGAGTTTTCCGCTCTTGTGACACCATCCCGCACCAATTTAATAGACATTACCCACTCGATCATTAATTAAAGAGTAAATTGCAAAATCGTCCCTAAACTTTGGCCAAATTGCACGTTTCGTCCCAAAACTTTGGAAAGTGCAAATATCGTCCCCTCGGGAAACTTTAGGTAAATCGCCCCGCCTAGATCAAATGACTAAAATACCCTTCTCTTTATTACTTTTCGCTTGTTGCGCAAATGGTCCATGTGTTTCGCCAGATTTTGCAAATTTAGTCCTTTTTTTTTTTTTTTTTAATTAACTATTAATATTAGTATTATTTTTTATGTTTCGTCGATTTTTACGCTTCGTCGATTTTTACGTTTTCATCCGCTTTTTACGCCGTCCGCTTTTACGCCGTCCGTTTTTACGTTTTCGTCCGATTTTTACGCCGTCCGTTTTTACGCCGTCCGCGGTTTTACGTTCGTCGATTTTTACGCTAAATCGATTTTTACGCTTTTGTCCTTTTTACGTTTTGTCTCATTTTACGTTGTCTGCTTTTTACGCCGTCCGATTTTTTATGTTTTCGTCCGATTTTTATGTTTTGTCCCAATGGTGACCGCAGTGTGCCCCGCCGAATCCCGGTGATGGTCCTTGAACAATGAACTAATATTCGCTGTGGAAAACGAAAAATCGGATTTAAAATGTAAAAACGAAAAAATCGACTAAAACGTAAAAACGTAAAAATCGGACGAAGACGAAAAATCGGACAAAACGTAAAACAAAAGGACGAAAACGAAAAACGCACGAAAACGTAAAACCGATTTAAAACGAACAAATCGACGAAAACGTAAAATCGGACAAAACGTAAAAATAGGGAAAACGAAAACGGACAAAAACGTAAAAATCGACGAAAACGAAAAATCGACGAAACGAAAAACGGATAAAACGTAAAAAACGGACGAAAAGTAAAAATCTGACGAAAACGTAAAAACGGACGAAAACGTAAAAAACGGACGAAAACGTAAAAACGGATGAAAACGTAAAAATCGACTAAAACGTAAAAATCGATTAAAACGTAAAAAAATAATACTAATATTAATAGTTAATTAAAAAAATGACTAAATTTGCAAAATCATGAAACATGGGACCATTTGCGCAACAAACCGAAAAGTAATAAAGAGAGAAGGGTATTTTAGTCATTTGATCTAGGCAGGACGATTTCGCCCAAAGTTTCCCATTGTGACGATATTTGCACTTTCAAAAGTTTTGGGACGAAACGTGCAATTTGGCCAAAGTTTAGGGACGATTTTTGCAATTTACTCTATAATTAATTAGAAGTTTTATCATGTTATATTGCTTTTATATTTTGCTTGAAATAGTTTAGACATCTAATTTTTTAAATCATGTTATATTTTGCTTTAAAGTATATCACTTTGTATTGTAACACTTTTGTAGTGTTTGGTTCTTGTAAGCAAAGCGGCAAATGAAAAGATTTTTACAACTTAACGAATTTTTTGTTTTTTGTATTTTTACATTATGTAATTATTCATTGCAAATAATGATCTATTACACTAATGTAGTGTTTGATATATTGTAATTAAAGGGAGAATAAAAAGGATTATTACGATTATATAAAAAAATCTACTTTGTTTACGATTATACAATATAATGAGTTATAACAAATAATGACTCATTACACCAAAAACTATCATTTGAATTCCTAAGAGGTTTGGTTCTTGTAAGCAAAGCGGCAAATGAAAAGATTTTTACAACTTAATGATTTTTTTTTTTGTTTACATTATGTAATTATTCATTACAAATAATGATCTATTACACTAATGTAGTGTTTGATATATTGTAATTAAAGGGAGAATAAAAATGAGTATTACGATTAAAAAAAAATCTACTTTGTTTACAATTATACAATATAATGAGTTATTACAAAGAATGACTCATTCCACCAAAAACTATCATTTGCATTCCATAGAGCCCCCCCCCCCCCCTTTTTTTTAATTACATAAAAGTCTATTAACTAACCACATTAAATAAACTTCCTACTACAAACAAGTATTTTAGTCTTTTTTTATGGATTTCATTCCGTCCTATTATATCAACCAAACATGATTAATAACTGTAATCAATCATTACATTACATTATTTATTCCATTACGTCATTTATTTCATTATTTAACATTTTATTCTGTCCTACCAAATAAACCCAAAAATCTACTATTTTGATTCTTTAAGGGTCATTTTTTCCATTTCATCTTGTAATAGAACCAAAATTACATAATAGTTCATCATTAACTACTTACATTAAATAAACTTATTAACGTCAATGGGGTATTTTAGTCTTTCTCTTATCGATTTCATTCCATCTTATCATACAAAGCAAATATGATTAACGGTAATGAATCATTACATTACATCATTTATTACATTACGCCGCTTATTGATTCACTGACATTTATTCCGTCCTAACAAAACGAATCCTTTATCTATTGACTAAAAATTAGTTTGGAATGAGACACTTAGCTGTATTAAGTTTTAAACCCTAAAAAACTTGTGTGTTTTATGTTTATAAAGCCATTTTTTTAGTCCCTTTCTTCAAATCATCAAAAGGAACTCACGACAACAATGTACAAATCAAAAACATGAAAGATAATAAGTTTAATTTAAGTAGAACCACGTAAATCATTTTTGTAATTGACTTTAAAGAATAAAATAAACATGCAAGTGGGTGGAAGATTCATAAGATAAAAAGTCAAGATATATAAAAGAAGAATAGTCATTGTATTCACTAACGAAAACAATGTTTCTTGTCCAAGGCACAAAATACCAAATAAACCCAAAAATCTACCATTTTGGTTCTTTAAGGGTCATTTTTTCCATTTCATATTGTAATGGAACCAAAATTATATAATAGTTCATCATTAACTACTCACATTAAATAAACTTATTATCGTCAATGGGGTATTTTAGTTTTTTTCTTATCGATTTCATTCCATCTTATCATACAAAGCAAATATGATTAACATTAATGAATCATTACATTACATCATTTATTACATTACGTCATTTATTGCCTTCACTTGACATTTATTCCGTCCTAACAAAACGAACCCTTTATCTACTAACTAAAAATTAGTGTGGGATGAGACACTTAGCTATATTAAGTTTTAAACCCTAAAAAACTTGTGTTTTATGTTTATGAAGCCATTTTTTTAGTCCCTTTCTTCAAATCATCAAAAGGAACTCAGGACAACAATGTACAAATAAAAAACATGAAAGATAATAAGTTTAATTTAAGTAGAACTACGTAAATCATTTTTGTAATTGACTTTAAAGAATAAAATAAACATGCAAATGGGTGAAAGATTCATAAGATAAAAAGTCAAGATATATAAAAGAAGAATAGTCATTGTATTCACTAACGAAAACAATGTTTCTTGTCCAAGGCAGAAAATACCAAATAAACCCAAAAATCTACCATTTTGATTTTTTAAGGGTCTTTTTTCATTTCATTCAGAATTAATCAAAATTACATAAAAGCTCATCATTAACTACTCACATTAAATAAACTTATTATCGCCAATGGGGTATTTTAGTCTTTTTTTTTATCGATTTCATTCCATATTATCATACAAAGCAAATATGATTAACAGTAATGAATCATGACATTACATCATTTATTACATTACGTCGTTTATTACATTACGTCGTTTATTGCATTCACTTGACATTTATTCCGTCCTAAGTAGAACCACGTAAATCATTTTTGTAATTGACTTTAAAGAATAAAATAAACATGCAAGTGGGTGGAAGATTCATAAGAGCATTCGGTATAATAACACAAGTTAAACTTTAATACAACACACGCGTCGCCACATCGCCTTTAACATTTCACCTTAACTCACAAAAAAAACACACCGCTATCATAACATTCCTAAAGTTAAACATTAACTCACCAACAATTTACAAAAATAACCCCTCATTTAGAGGCGAAATGAAAAAAAAAATTAACATCGCGCTATGGTGTGTTAATGTTAACACCATAGACGGTATGATTAACTTTGCGTTAACTTGAAAATGTTAACCTTTAACACCATATCCACGTTAACATACCAAATGCTCTAAGATAAAAAGTGATATATAAAAGAAGAATAGTATTTGTATTCACTAATGAAAACAATGTTTCTTGTCCGAAATAAAATTAATCTAATCTTGTAGATAATAATGTAAGAATGTCAACTAGCATGATATCTAATTAACATTAACATACTTAGTCCACTGTAATTGTAATAAATGAGTAGAGAATAAACATGTTTTATTTAACTGTAGTGGTTTTCTGTTGTAAGGTAGTTTCATCTATACTTGCTAGGTGATCTAGTAGACCCTCGTATATACATTTGTCCTTGATTGTTAGGTACGTCATCGGGGTAAAGAACTAAAGATTCATTGATATTCTTATCCACAAGTTTTGCTGCAACCCTTATGCATAAATTTTATATATACGCTTCAATGCTCATTTATCTTCCCAAGCTTACTGAACTAACGTTGGAAAGTATACATTATATAATGTTCTGCTAACATGAGCTATATACACCATTACATATTTCATAAATATTATTAGATTCAAAATTTTGTTTGTTGAAACTTAACTTCTTGTTTACTGAGTTCAAAGTTTATTATATAGGGAGTATTAATTAATTAATTAACTAACATGTAAATTAAAGAGTATGCACTCATTAGTAGAACATTTTCTTAAACCAATTTTTATTGGTGTTTGCAGAGATAAGAATAGTACGACTAAATAAAGACATAGCAACACGTATAGAACTCACCTAATAATCGAACAAGATGTTTATGCCTCAAACGATTGATGATCGTAAGTTCAGCCAAAAATCATATTCCCTTTTAAACTTTCCCTCGAAAACCATTTTACAG